>CM074519.1:40282850-40882850 GCA_037379345.1 Perna viridis | reverse complement strand
GTCAACAGTGATGCCAGAACCAACAACGTGTGCGAGGGCTGGAACAACAAGTTCTTCAACCTGGTAGGACATGCCCATCCGTCCATTTGGCGTGTCATTGAGTGGTGTCAAAAAGAAGAAGCAACTGTACGTACTATCATCCAGCAAGATGCCATTGGTAATCCACCAGTCAAGCGCACTCAGCAGAGACATGTTCAGCTCCAGCAGCGTTTGCAGAATCTATGCAGAGACCTCACTACTGGCCAGAAGACCATTGCCGAGTTCTTGCGTGGAGTTGGATGGAACATCAGACTCAATCACCAACATTAGTGCTCAAGAGACAATTGACATTAAGAACATTTAAATGCAAATATTCAATGTTTGTAATTTCAACATGATATCATTGTGATTTAATATATTTCATATGTTATTTGTTATTTGACTTGCATTTTTGTGATTAATTAAATGTAAATGCTAAATCATTGTTGTTTTTTTCTTAATTACTTGAAAATTAGAAAGAGTTGGATGGGTGAATATCAATGATGTCAAATTTTGGTTCTCATTTATCAAGGTCTCTATAAGTCCCTTATATTTAGAAGGAGTTGTGATTGAATACATAGCAATGAGACAATCGAATTTGATTTTCAATCAAGTCTTGAAACAAAACAAACAAAACAAAAACAAAAAATAAAACAAACAAATTAACAAAGAAAAAAATCACAAAACTTTAAAAACAAAACAAACATACATACAAAGAAAAAAGTCACAAAACTTTAAAAACAAACAAAACAACAAAAAACAACAAAAAAAAAACCAAACCAAAAACAAACAAATCATATATATTGTGACTTTTTTTCCTGTGACTTTTTATCCTGTGACTTTTTTCTTGCGACTTTTTTTCCGTTTACCTCCTTGACAACCCTTACGAGTCTCGCACGCACGGCCCAATTATGAGAGCTTTATTATAAAGTTGCCAGTGTTAAACTTATTTAAATTGCAAACATTTTCTTGAATACTTCGATTTATTGATACATCACCATGATCTAAGTCGTGAGCCATCTAAGTCAACATACATCAAAGAAAACAAATCGATTATCATGCATAATTAACTACGTGTAACTGGTCACATTGATAAATTCTCGAGGTGTTCGTCAGGAAAATTTTTTTTTAAAAACTGAATAAAAACATTATCTTTCATCAAATAAAACATATTTCAATCAAATTGGAGGTTCAAATGTACATTTACAGGTATTCTGGGGTATTCTTGGGTATGACTATGGTCCGTATATATGACCTACCAGAATAAAAATTACAATGTAAGACTCGGGGGGGGGGGGAAGGTCACGGATAAAGTCAAAGGAAATAAAGTCACAGTGTATACATATGTGGAGTTTTACATAAGACATAGACTGTAAATGATAAAAAATATTTATCTTTAATATTGGATGATTTGTAATTAAAAACAAATTACTAAAAAAAAATATGAAAACAAAATTGCTTTAAAAAGAAGTTTTTTGTTTTAGTTGGCAAGGATAGAAGCTAGTTTCTAAATTTACTTTGTACATGTTTTTAAAAAGAGGGGGCCAAAGTTGACAATACCAGGGCCTGTTTTGTTTGTTTTACAACTAATGGAATATTACTACACACTGCAATGAAAATATTGAGACAACATAGCTACACTTGACTTAAGCATGAAAACAAACCTATTTGGTTGTAGGAAGTCTGGAGGATTATGTAGGATTTCAAGTATTGTATGTAGCACATAAATATATTTTTTGCCACTTTTTTCCGAGCATATATTGTGACATTTTTCCTGTGACTTCTTTCTTGTGACTTTTTTCCTGACCATTTTCCTCTGACTTTTTCCCATTTACCTAAGAATTAAAATG
This sequence comes from Perna viridis, assembly GCA_037379345.1. NCBI lineage: Eukaryota > Metazoa > Mollusca > Bivalvia > Mytilida > Mytilidae > Perna > Perna viridis. The sequence continues at coordinate 40,880,982 of CM074519.1, read as the reverse complement.
TTACCTTTTTCTTAGTCTTTAAATTCACTATACTTGATTTCATGTAGAAAAAAATTATAAAGTGACAATTCATTGTTTAGTTAAAATTTTATAATAATATTTTATGACTTTTAACTTTGCAACCAAAAGGAAGGACTGTTTTTCAACTAAAAAATCATAATGAAAATAACATCAAATGTTTCAAGATAATTGTTGAATGATGCCTAAAAAGTCATTTTTGACCGCATTGTGCTAATGCTCACACTTTTTTTGAAGCCTAGCGTTTCTCAGAAGAGTACTGAAATCCAGGGGAATGTCCCATTATAAGCGTCATTTTTTAAGCTAAATGACAATGTCTTTTGTAATTTTTTTTTTTCATTCCATTGTTTGTTGGCCATGTTGTTATTTTATTCTGCTAAGAATGCATATTTATTCTTTATTTTTTTTGGGGGGGGGGAGGGAGGGATAAAATTTTTCCTACATCCAACTTACCATTTTCAAACTTTAACAATTTCTTTTTACTATGAAATACTGGTCAAGTACAGTTTTTAATTGCTGTGTTTTCACTTTTACAATGCATTTATTATGGCCTTCTGAGAAAAGACAATTTTTTTTGGTTGCCTGATGATCAGGAAAGTAAATTCTACAAATAACATTTTCTACTTTTAACAATGTCTTGTACCATAAGGTACAGGTAAGGTCTCATGGTAATTGTATTTTACATTCAATGTTTTAAGTTAATGTCCTTTTCATTTAAAAGAAAATAGAGACTTACATCGTTTCCCAAAATTATGGAATGAAGGGGTATAAGTGATCACCCGGTTATTTTTTTTTTCTGGTGTCTTACAATAAATTCCTATGGACATATAGAATCTACAACAATAGCAAGTTGATTATGGTAATTACCGGAGATGTGAACTTTCAACCTATGAGATTTTATAAACAATGCATTTCAATCATACAACAACCAATGGCCCAATTCTATATCCGTCAATCAGCACCTCAAAACTCAAATCTCTCTAGAGATGAAAGCTCTTTCTCTCATGAGGGTCTGATAGTGTGAAAGTCAATTAAAAATTCAAGACTTTGGTTACAAATATTCTATATGAAACAAACCTTAAATGTACGTCATTAGTATCTGAGGCAAGAACGAATTACTGAACTAGGCTAAAACATTTTTATTTGTTTTCATCCTGAGGTTATTCATTAATCAATTTACACATAAAACAATAACAATACAGAAACAGATACAGGCTTTCAGGCTACAACAGTATCAGGGCCTAATCTAAAGGGAGAAATGAAAAAAAATTCACCTTCTTCAAGCTCACTTCTCCAATTTTTCTTTGACAGAGAGAAGTTTTTGTAATAGATTACATAGACAAAAATGTCAATATTGTTATTTTTCAAACAGAATTTACTTCTCTGTTTTAGATGTCTAGAGTACGCCCTGATATATGGAAGTAAAGGTCGGGCAAAAAAAAAGAAGAGAAAATTTTTCAGGGTAGAATATTCATGAAAAACCAATATTTCATGTAAAATCATATTTTTTCCCAATTTTAAGGGGGGCATACACCTGGTATGCCTTTCCTTGGATCTGTGCCTGCAAAATATTAACAATAACACATTCTTAACAACTTCTTTAAAAAAAATACAGTACAACAGTGATGAAAGAATCTATAATGAGATTCAAAATCGATATTATTTTTTAAAACTTTGAAAAAGTGGCAAAATATTGGCTACATACAACATGTTAGGAACTAGAAAAAACTGTCCAAGTTATTCCTTACAAATTTTATGAACACATATTTGGTATTTATTACCTATAAAAGTAAGTTTTAAACCTGCTAAGGTCCTTAAAATAAAAATCTTACTTAAAAAAAAATATTTGAATTTGTAAAACTTTTTTTTATTTACTGGTAAATAATTGGAGACCCAAAATATGATTTACTAACATTTTTTAATTACCGGTACATGTATAGTGATATACAAACCACATAATCCATGTACTGGTACGTTCTTCCATAATTTTTGTTTTAATGCAATGACTTGAAGAAGTATAGGAGCAGGAATTACAAAGTAAATATGAACAGTACTACCCGTGGCATCATAACAGTGGGTGATACTGTATGAAATCCTTACAATAATGCCCAAATAAAAGAAAAAGATTATCAATTCTGTATACTGTAAATTCAGAAGTTATTGCAAAGAATTAAATTGACTTAAAATCGCAATAGCAAATACTTGCTAATGCATTTTTAAACATTGCTTACGCAAAATTTGCTCAGGTCGCAATTTTCACTATACGACAAAATCGCAATAATTTCTGAATTATAGTATCCAGTGTGAATGATGGATTCTGATTCAAATGAAATATTCTCCTTCTTCAGGTTCATCATCAGAGAAACTTGTTTCCACTAATCCTTCTATCATTTTTTTCTTTTCAATTTTCTCCTTCTTTTTCACATTTTTGGCAGGCTGTGACATAGTCAGAGATTCAGGATCAAACTTCAAGGTAACATTTCCAACTTCTCCATCAAATCTATTCTTAGTTATCTGAAAATTTAGATCAAGCTAGAATTTGAAGTGTCTGCAAAATATTTAGTAAACAGATAGCAATTTGATGATGAGGAAAATTACAAATGTTTTAAAGGGCAACACTACTCATAACACCCTTTAAGGTGTAAAAAAGATTGACATTATGACCTTGACCTTTGGATACTGTGACTTTGACCTATACAGTAACTTTGAAAACCAATGAAATAGTTTATATGAATATCCAATAAGGCAGTATGAGCAGACAGTATATATCCCCAATACAACTTTAATCATGCCTGCAAATAGTAGAAAATTACTATTCACTGTACATGTAAAAAGAAAGAAGTTCTAAAACATCATCAAACTCGTATTTGACTTTCATTTCCTAACAAAAAATATAGAAGTATCAAAATTTAAACAAGATTAGGGATTTGTCAAGTTATTGTTATTTATAAAAAAAAACTATTATATTTTGTATCAGCAGACAGATACCAGACCATTACCACTGAGTTAGCTATGACTGTAAAACAGTGCATCACACATAGAACTGCGAGCAGACTCCCAAAAGGACCTCTATTCCCACTTACATAATACAAGTATTATATTCTTTGCAAGAGTCTGATGATAATCTTACTCATGCATGTCTTAAGATGAAACTTTCATTTAAAGTTTGAATAAACTTCAGAATAGTATACATACATGATTTTACATAGCCAAAAAATAGACAAAATCAAAAGTAAAAATAGGAGACATTAACGTAAAATCTGGATTTGAAAAAGCAAAATTCTATTTTAAAGCAAAAAAAAAATTATGTCTGGTTTTAGATTTAGCACTTAAAAGGTGCATGGACAAACAGTCATTGTGATTTCTTTGTATTCCATATTAGGTTTACATGGGATATAATTAGGACATTCCCTTTAAGAGATAATGTTACAGAAAATTCTGAAATTTGATGATTAATGAGCTGCATCGAAAATTCTGTAAAATCATACTGATCAAAACCGAAATTCTGCAGTCAGCAAACTTCCTGACATACAACTGACCTGAATATATTTCTTTGCCTTGCTGTGAGTTGATTTAGTCTGCAGTAACATGACATTGTCAGCTTCCTGTGTAATTTTAGCACTACCAAATATGGAAGATGTAGTGAGCTCGGTGTCTTCATTCTCCTGTGAACAAGATAACAGAATAATCTGTGTATATAAGACAATAACAGTGCATTAACTTGACAAAAAACTGAAATATACAGATGAGGCTTAGAACCACATGAAAATGTAAGGATGTGCTGAGCATTTTAATCAGTTCAAGGGAATTTGTATGTCAAAGATTTTGTTGTCATTCAGCAAAAAAAAAGATTTTTAGCTTACAACTCTGAAAATGCTTTGATACAACAGAAACTTTTGAAGGCCTAATCATATGGATCATTCCATAACAATGACAATTTCCTCCTATTCTATTAGAGTTTCAAAGATGTTAAGTAAAAACTGCAAACAAGATTGATGTTTCACCTTTCAAGGGTTATAACTCAAAAAGAAGGTATTTACAACTTCAATCCAACAGATTTTTGTAGGCCTTTATTTAATCCATTTAATCCACTAAAAGTTTTTTCTTTTTATCATAGTTTTCAAGAAATTTACTTAATACTGCAAAAAAGATCATTTTCCCTCTACAAGGACAATAACTCTTATGTTTAGTCGTTATAAACATTGACTCAAGGAAGATTTATATGAGCCCTTCAGGCTGAAGGAGAATCATCTTAATCTTGTTTATTTTTCTCTATCTTATAATCAGTGATTTTACCCCTGGGTTCTATATTAAAATAGACATGGAGGCTATGTTTGTTGCATATCAGCATTATCAACAGTTTTGAAGTAGTCACCGTTAGAATGATGGAGACCAAATTTGGTTACAATCAACTGAATTAAATAAGAGAATAATTTTTACTAACATCAACAACAAAGACGACAACATAGAACAATAAAGTGACAACACACAACGCTGGATGAAAGGTGACGACAAAAGCAAATAAAGAGCTGTGATACATCCGTTGCCCTTTAACTTGTTCTTATGCTTTTAATGAATTTATATGATCAACTAGAAATACTGTGAGCCCTGTCAATAAAAAATGCACAAAAAATTTGGCACTATCAAGACTACCTCAAATTTAACTAAGTTTGTTGTCTCGATTTTTCACCAATACATTTCTATTTTGTTTAAAACACACTTTTCTGACAAGGTTACCAAGTACCTTTTATATTTATTAGACAATCATCATAACAAATGGTCTGTTTTAAACAATTTTTCAACGAATAAAATTTCCTTGTCCGTTTCCGCCTTTTGTAAAGAGTAAAACTTCATAACATGGAAACATAAAATTTGAAATTTATAAAAATCGAAAGCGAGCTTCCGTCAATAGATATGAACTATTCACCAAAGTTTCATAAAAGTTAGTGAAAATGTTTTTGAGTAATCCTGCGAAAACTCGAAAATCTCCCTTCTTTTAAATATAAAAATTCATAACATGGAAACAATAAATCTGAAATTTATGAAAATCAAAAGCGAGCTTACGCCAATAGATATGAACAATTCACCAAAGTTTCATAAAAGGTGAGGAAAGTGTTTTTCAGTTATTGTTCAAAAACTTGAAAATCCCCCTTTTTTAAAGTAAAAAAATTCATAGTAAGGAAATGAAAAATCTGAAATTTATAAAAATCGAAGGGGAACTTATTTCAATAAATATGAACAATGCACCAAAGTTTCATAAAAGTTGGTGAAAGTGTTTTTTTATTTACTGTCCGAAAACTTGAAAATCCCCCTTTTTTAAGTAAAAAAATTCATAACAAGGAAATGAAAAATCTGAAATTTATAAAAATCGAAAGGGAACTTATGTCAATAAATATGAACAATGCACCTAAGTTTCATAAACGTTGGTGAAAGCGTTTTTTGATTTATTGTCCATAGCGTGGACGATGGACGGACGGATGGATGGACAACGGTATACCATAATCAGAGGTTTGATTGAGAACCGGCTACTGTCAAAATGTAGACAGTTCAATAAGTGGAAGTGGACAGTTAAAAATCACAATGGGCCCTATTCCCACTTTGATACATATTGGAGGTGTAGACTGTCCATTTTCTCTATAAAGGCTGTTCACTGAAAAGATAATGAAAGCCCTGCATAATATGTCCTGTCTTAGACAGGCATATAAAAAGGACCTTTGGTCAAGGGTTACTGCTAAGTGAAATAAAATTTGTACAGAAACTTTGCACGAGCATGCTCTTCAATATTTATTTTTTATCATTTAGAAACACGTCTATCTATATTTTGAACAAACAAAAAATATCTACAGAACTGAATAAACTACCTTTCTGAGATGAGTGACAAACATAATGTGGCAATTATAAGCGGGGCAAATCTTCTGACCTGATTAAATTGACCTTTCACGGATGAACGACAAGTGTAATATGGCAGTTATGAGTGGGGGCAAATCTTCTGACACGATTTAACTGACCTTTCGGGGATGAACGACAAGAGTAATGTGGCAGTTATGAGCGGAAGCAAAATTTCTGAATGCTGAATACACGTTATTCTGTCTCGACAGTGAATCCTTGGCAGACATATCTGTCCCCATCATGAACTGTAAGTTGTCTACTATCACATGCTGAATGTCATGGATGTACACAGCATGGGCCATAGTCTGAAAAAAACAAAAATCACATGCTAAATATTGTGGATGATTTGCCTGAAAAAAATGTTATGCTTCATATCAAATGGATGTACACAGAGTTGGCCATTGTTTAAAAAAAAAACAAAAATTACATACTGAATATCATGGTTGTAAACAGCATGGGGCATTGCCTGAAAAAATAAATAAATTTCATGCTGAATATAATGGATGTACATAGGCTATGATAGCACAGGCAATTGTCAGAAAAACAAAAATGGTCTTTGTCTAAAAAAACTGAACATCTAGATAAGATTGTTATTCTGCTATTCTCTTAGGTCTGTGCTATGTTTGGAAACAGCTCTGAATTCAATCCAGTACTGTTATTTGAAATAGCTATACATCCAATTAGAATATTTTCCGAAGAGTTTTTTAAGAATTGGCAATAATAAAAATTCTGTCTATTGAAAAATAACATAAATTTTCCATGTGCATATTCGTGCAATTGTGCGAAGTGCAATAAACAAAATATGCACATGGAAAATTTATGTTATTTTTCAATAGACAAAATTTGTATTATTGCCAATTCTTAAAAATTAATTTTAAAACATATTTTTATCTTTAAAAATGAGAAAAGTAGTTCTGAATTTAACTGAATAGGGGCGTGTCAATATTTTTTTTATCCATTGAGATAAAACAAAATTATTTTAATCCATCAGATTACAGTATTTATCTCAAATTAATTTATAATTTAATAAATAAGATGATTACCATGAAAAAACTCAAAAGACAAACACCCAGTCGTACAGCTTGCCTTGGTTGGTCGTGAAACATTTTTCTTTTATTTCTGATCCCAAAGACAAAGGGCAAAGCTATTAGGAGAAAACTGAGAATTCAAAAAATACTTGAGCAACTAATTGTAAATGTACTCAATACTTTAAAGCTTACCCTACCTGTGCACTTGCTCCCAGTTCTTTGTGGAGTCAGAGTTTCTCTTTATTTTTGTTGCTTTATGTATTATTTTGGTTATTTCATGTCTTTTTTTTCGTGTGTGTCTCTGATTTCTATGTCTGGTCTATGTCCCTGGATCATATTCTTTTGGTTTCCCCTAGGATCTTGACTCCCTTGAATGCTCTTATGTTTAACAGGTAAGGTAATAATTTCTGTGTATACTACAAATTGCACACCAACTTATTTTAATAAAAGGGGTCAAATGACATCACAATATTTCTAGTAAACTGAACAAATAAAGACATACAGAACAAAAATATTATACAAAAAAAACTGACCTATAATTCTTCTATTTCTGAACCTACACATGTATAAATCTCACACATTTATATAGTTACAAACTGTTTAATGTCAAAATCATCTCAGACAGTAATCTCTTAAAATCATCAAGGGGATTCCTTGTCATGTACAATATTTAACTACAGTTTAACCTGTACACATTTTCGTTGTACATATATATCAACAAATCTACTTCTTTTCTCAAGACCAACAAATGTTACTTCCTCATACAAAAGATAATACTATGAAAGTAGTATTGTTCGTGGGGTACTAATTTTCGTGGTTTTCATGGGTAGGCCAAACAACAAAATTTGGTTCCCAATGGAATGGAGATTTCCATTGATGTGAATACTGAACATCTCAAAACCATGAATTCAAGAATCCACAAACATATGTTTCTTCCCTAATCCAAGAAAATTGGTATCCACAAATACAAGTACTTTCACAGTAATAAATATGGTATATTTTTATAGATTTCACTTTCAGAGTGTTATAAGACCACTTACATCCACAACTTTCTTGATATTCTCTTGTCCAAAGAAGGTCATAAAGAACATAGGTAATTCCTGAAACCTATCAGCATAATAGTCAAACTCGTCCAAGTGGGTTGTCAAATTCTTCCTACAAAAATATCATCTAATAAATATTTCATCGAGACTAACAAGGACAATCTAAAACTAAATCATTCTAGAACAAAAACATTTATTTAGAAATTGGTAGAATTATAAATTAATGCCCTCTCTGACAGGCATTGTGAGTAAAAATCTGTGAGAAGTGAAACTGTTAGGGTGCATCATTTGAAGCTTAGATACCACTAGGTGTCGAGACAAAAACTGATGAACAGACAGACCAACAGACAGAGGTGAACGAAGCATTGCCTAGTACCTTCCACAACAGTAAAAAATACGTTTGAAAAAGTTTTTTTTAATTTTACATATACCATCATAAAAAAAATTCTCCAAAAATTGGTTAGGGACTGTGGACCGTGAAGACTGTCCCTAAGACAACTTGTTGATGTCATTCATCTCAGTATGCTGAAAACTGCTCAATAACTATGTCCTAATATGGTGGTAATCTGAGATTTGTCTAAATTTGGTTATTTTATTTACTTCTCGCATGAATAGATCTTTGCAATATCACATCATGGACAATGTGATATGAATTAGTGATATGTAGACTTCACCATTGCTACTGACAGTTGTGTGATTGCATATCACTTTATATAAATTAGTGACATTGTAATGTTTCTTAGGTTGTTCTCCAAACACGATCTGTGTCATCATAGACAAGGGACTGCTAAATATATGTCATGACAGATGCTGAATATCAAACAGCCATAACATTCCAAAATGATCATAGAAAAAAGTTTTTTATAACTGGTCAAAGTTGAATATCACAAATATCGATTCACTGAGGCTCGTTTGTTATGGTGTTGAAATTAAATGCTGGTAACTTAAGTTGATATTTTGTGATATTCAACTTTTATTCATAATGAAATCTATAAACCTTAAGCACATGCTGTCATCATTCAGTATTAGATAAAATTCCTCATTCATGGGAGAAACTCTAGATCTTCACTTTGAACTTGTCATAGATCATAATAACTTACTTAGCAAATTGTGTCAACATTGTTTTCATCAGTCTGACATTGTTGACTTCAAAGCTTCCCCATAATGTATTAACCTGGAACATATCAATAATGATAAATTATCACAAAAATATTGTCTGTCTTTTACAATCAGGTATATATACATAAAGTTATACATATACATGGGGCTTGTGTATTACAGACAATTTTTTTCACCTGGAATTTAAATGAAACAAGAACTTGGCTGAGTATTAAGTTGCCCTGAAGCAAAATTCAGCTTCATAAGAAAGTGTCGCTCAGTTAGGCTTTAATGACCATTTACCATGACACAATATTTGCTACTTAAAACCAAAAAATAAAAACCAGGAACTACATAACCTAAATTGAATCTGGTACCTACCCCTTGCATACATAGATCTAAAGAGTATTCACTGACGAATGTAGTTTTACCAGTACCAGTTCTCCCAGACATCACAGTTAACTCCCCTGGTCTTAGACCCTTCAGATATTTGTTAAACATCTCAAAACGCTGCCACTAAAACATAAGGATTATATATTGTACATCTAGATCAGGTTAAATACAGAATCATTTGACATGTCCTTACAAATTGAAATGCATTTATCAATGTGTACTGAAAATGTGTTAATCATGGAAAAGCTGTATTAATTTTCATGTATTCTACAGTTGGTTATTAAAGTGACATTTACCGGTATTCTTGAATTAAGCTAATTCTTAAATGTCTGTTGTTAAATTTAGATTTAAACATGCTCACTAAAACTCACACATTAAAAATCATGATTTTACCACCTCAAAAAAAGAAATAATGTAAACCACACATTACTGATGTAATATCTTTATTACTAACATTTACTGCCATTTTTTTTTTTCTTTCTGAAGACAAGACACTATAGACACTGAAACATGTTTACAAACGAATTTAAGACAATTTAAACGACGGTAGGTGTCAATAAAGTCGTAGAAAAAATTTTTATTCAAATTTTAACAGTATGTTATTTATGTGACGCCGAGTATAATAGGTTTTATTTTTGTGTGATTGTTTATAAATGGAAACACAAGAAGTTCCATCATATAGCAGTACAATGATAGAAATCATTATTTCTGTAATTATGAAAAAAAATACCCACTATTTGGTTCATTGAAATTTAGGAACCTTGAAATAATGTTTGTTAAGGCCAAAACATTATGCAAGGTTTCTGACAAGTGACTTAGTATACTAGATCAAAGATGATTCTGTGAGGTAAACTCATTGGTGAGTATTATGTGCGCATTTTTACATAGAAATTATTTCCACAACATAGGGATGCGTATTATACATCAGTATATAAGAATTGGCCACAAAATAAAAGATTTTGGTACAAGAAAAGACATTGCAAAATGTAAAAAACAAACCGGAAGTGAAATGTTACTGAAAGAAATTTTATCTAATCTCCAAATACATCTTTAAGTATTGAATTTTTAGTTATATTTTTTTCACATCATGTTCAAATGTCTTAATAACATGTTTCAAACAAAGGTTGTACAATATTTCCTTTTTATAAAACATGGTGAGAGATTAAATTGAAACAATTAAAAACTTAAAAGTAACAAAAAGCTTTTTTGTCAAACCCTACTTATCAGATGCTTTTGCAGCTGAAAATGATTATTTTGAAACATATTATGATTGTTTCTTACAATTTTTTTTCTTAAAAGAATTTTTTTAAATGAAAAATTGCGAAATTTGAGTTACAACCAAAACCGGAAATATCCAATTTTCCCTGACTTACGATTTTGTTTTATAAGCCATTTAATACATTCTGTGTCAATTTTTATCAAGCTTCGAAATTAAAATTAACCAATTTATGTAGCTACTGATGTTTACATGATGTTTAAGTTTAATTATCTGTTTCTTTCCTTCACATTTTAGTAGGGAATACCACAAAATATTGACCTTTTATCGTAATACAAAATTTTACTGCAATCTAAGTCAAAAAAACATTTTTCACACATTTATACCTTCAAAATTGCACTGCACACTATAAATAAACAGGCATTATACACACCAAAACTCAGTACTAGGAGAGATTGCCACAGGATGTCATGCAAAAAAATGTAAATTTTCATTTAAAAATAATTCATAATTCTCCTAGTGAATGATAAGATACATATGATAACTGATGCAGTGGATAAAATTTTTATACAAAACAAGACAGGCAACTTTCTTCATTTCCCTTCATCCTAAATATTTTTAAATAGTAGCCTGAAAACCTAAACAAGTTTTGTATGACCTTAAAGTAACATACACCTACCTTTATACCACATGTGGCATTAAAATGAGTGATCTCAGCCTTCACTTCATCTCTAATACTCTTGAAAGACGTAAGGTAATCATTCTGTAATGGCTGGGCCTTTACCAGTGCTCGGGACAAACTCTGGTTACTTTTTAGTAATTCATGTGGTGCAGGACATTCATCACCTGGTCTATAAATATGAAATAAAACTTCATTCATGAACTTATTGCACCATTTAAGAAGTAGGATTGTATTATAGGTCTCAGTTGGTCGAAAGAAAACTCAGTTCCTGGCAACAAAACGTAAGGACTTGCAGTAATTTTTTTTTCTGTCTGGACTTTAAAAACAGCTTTTCTTGTGTATGCAGTAGGACATTTGTTATAGGTAGAATATATTAGACAGGACCAACCAAAATATTTAATGAATCTAATTAACGTTAAACATACTTATTGTGCCATATAGTGACATGCACCGACTGAATGGAACACAGTTCGAAGTTTAAGATTGATATTAAACCAACCTGAATACTAAGCATCTGTCCTCACCAAGTTTTGGAGCAATCTTCTTTGTAGTTTCCCAGGATTGAGAATCACAACCGAACCAAATAATTACCTTCTCAAATCTTTCCAGGTATGGTAATGCCTAAATAGATGGAAAATGAATTAGCATTAAATTGACAGGACTGGATTTCAGATTTGACAAACTATCCCACAAATGTTTGGCAGGGGATAAAATACTGTGAAAGTACTTTAATTTGTGGATACCAACTTTCGTGGATTAGGGATAAAACACAAGTTTGTGGATTCTTGAATTCATGGTTTTGAGGTTTTTAGTATACACATCAATGAAAATCTCCTTTTTGTTGGTAACCGAATTTCATGGTTTGGCATATCCATGAAAACCACGAAACTGGTACCCCATAAACAATAATACTTTTAGAGTAAAGCTCTTACTGTACACACCATTCTAATACTGACCTAAGAATCAATTTTCACACATTGATCTCTATATCCTGCCCCCTTTTCAAGAATGAACATAAAATGTAAGTTGGGTTAGGTTTACTGAAGTATTGTTTTCATGCCCTTGATTACTCTTTTACTAAGTAATGCCAAGATGTTGCACGCTACATTGAGCTAAGGATACTCCCATTCAACCATTTCTGTGAAATGAAGATGAAAGATAAACAGGAAGTTGATAAACAATGAACTAGGAAAGGGGAGACACTGCACAAGTTCAAGTATTCACTCTAAAAGAAGCTGAGAAATCTGTTACAGAAAAGTGCACTTGATGGACTGATGGATGAGGTGATTGCAATATAAGTTCCACTCTAATGAGTGGGGGTATAACAAAAACTATTTCTTGTACACTATTGTTCATAAACTAACTCACAGTTCATGAAGCATATACCATCTAAAATTTTATATTCGATCATGATTTGGTCAAAAATTGAAAAGCAACCCTCTACAAAATGCAGTCGACAAAATTGCAATATTCACAACTACGTTCTATGAGTTCACAATACTAATACCTCTTGTGGAAGCTGAGTTTCCCTAGGTACTGATAACACACAGTAGTCTTTGAAAACCTGTTGAGCTGCCATAGCATCTTTTTCAGTCTTAGTCAGAATCAACTGTTTTTTATAGACATCTTCCTCTCTCCAGCCAAACAAACAGGTTTGCCTAGAACTGGAATATAATGAAATAATTATAGGATATTAATGAGAAAGCATGAATAACAAAATATAATCATTAGTGCCAAAAAAAGTAAAGTGGGTAGTTAAATCTCCAATCACATAAAAGAAAAGTGTGAAGTTTTTTGGTGTAAGAATATGATTTTTTGAATTTTATCACACAGGGCATTATCAACTGCTAATAATTGAAAATGTGAATAACCCATACTTTTATTTGTCAATTAAAAAAAGCAAATACTTAATGAGTGTGCAGAAATTACTGTGTAGACAAAATACATGTACCAATGTATCTGTTACAGGGCAAATTGGAATCCAGTAGGATCCCAAATCCTCCTAGGGCAAAGTGGATTTCTAATTTCTCCAAATCCAGATATCCCAATTTGTCCTAGGACAGATTAGAATTCAAATTCACACTGGTTAAAATCAAGGGCAAATTGGAATCCCAATTTGTCATAGGAGAAATTAGAATTCCAATTTGCCCTAAGAGGATTTCAGATCCTAATGGATTCCAATTTACACTGTAACATATCTATTAGTATTCTGTACATATCAAGTTTTGCTCACCTTATTTAGTAAAAGCTTTTTTTTTAATTTTTTACAATTATTTTAAATGAATATCTGACTTCAAATTCATATACAAAACAACAAAAATATAACATCAAACTAGCAATGTACCATTGTTGAGACATAAAATATACATTGTACTACAATGTAATTTATCATTTTCTTGACTGAAACAGCACATCAAAAACAAAAAAATATTCCAAGTGAAACTGACCAATGTCAATCTGCTCAATGAAACTTGGTGTCAATCTTTACATTGATAATAACGCAGGTTAAAAATAATAATGCAAAAATAACTTCCATTTAAACAATACTGCACAGAGAAAACAAAAGAAATTATCAGTGAGTAAGGACAATATTTTTTTCTAATTTGTTACTAGATAAATCATCATACTAGTACTAGTATACATTTTTTAACCATAAGATACATGCCTTTCATAGCATACACCATATCCTGTTAGCAACCAACAGATTGACTTACCCTATAAACAACTGAGTAATGCCCATAATTTCATTAGCCTCATACTGTGGCATTAGATATTTACAGTCTGTTATATTCAGATCTGGCCCACGGTATGGAATCACTAGGCACTTCCTTTCAGCATCAAATGATATCTTGTGCTCAACCATCACAGTCTTTGTTATATTCTAACGAATTACAGAAAGATAGCAGGTTGAAGTAACTACAATTCGAGAATCATAGAAATGTCAGGCTATATATTTTTTGAAGATTCAATGGATTTGATACCTCATTTCCCTTACTTCATAATTGATTTGTATTATTAAGTATTTACAATTTTGTATTTAGTTTATATGATGATGCATTTGTTGCATTTCACTATATCTGTTCCTTTTGCTACTCATATGAAAGCAAAATCTGTAATATAAGAAAATTACCTCGATTATTGTGTGTGACAACTTAATATTTCATATACCCCTACTGAAGACCTGCTGGTAAAAACATAGAGAATATTAAAAGTTATTCAAGCTTTTTATGTTAAAATTTCACTTTTTTATGTTGTAAACCTCTTCAAGTGAATACCAGTACCTATTTCCCTTTGTTTACCCTTGTATTTAAAGTCTCTGACCACGTAACAACTATTGTTTTGAAGTTGAAACCACTTTGCATTAAGCTATTACTACATCTCTCAATGGATACACAAAAAATATTGCTAACCTCAAAGCCAAATGTGTTCTGTAAGTTCGTGTACTCCTCCTTCACATATTTCCTAATGGAGCCAGCTTTTGACATGGTCTTTGTAATGGCTGGGTCAACATATGTACCATCATATACATGTATTAAAGGATCTTTGCCAAAACATGTAAACTTGGATCTGTACAAATAGATTGTTTTCAATAGGCCAAAAAAAGTAGTATGTCTGTTTTCTGTTACCCTAAACATTTTATGGCCGTTTTCCTCAAGCCCAATTAAAAGTCTAGATTGCTTCCCCATAAACTAGATATAGATCTAAAATGTTTTTGAAAAATAAAATAATTTTCCCACCTAAATTGTACCTACCTAATTTTTTGTCTTCCTGGTAGTAAGAGAAAATACTTTTACTTTTTTTGGTCTAACATCAGTTAAATATAAAATAAAGATGGAAATGTAATAGACATTTGTACAAGAATCTGATTTACAAAAAGATGTTATCATTCTACAAATGTACTTGTGTTATAAAGTCTAACTAAAAATAGCTTTAAGAAGTCCCCACTGATGATTAAATTTTAAGGACATATACATGTAAGCCCTACATGTATTATTCCTGTAAACTTTGCTGAATCATACTGCAGGTGTGATTATTCACAAGTACATGTAGTGCTAAAAAAAATTTTCAAAACAAACAGCTGTGCCATTAGTGCATGATACACATATCCTCATCTGGAAGCAAACTGGACCTTCAGCCATGAATCGAGAAAAAATAGATTTTTCATAAAAAAATGCAAAATACGAACCTTGAAATCATCATATCTAAAAACTCTGTAATGTTTAAGCAATTTTAAATAAGGCATTCTAACAATATGATGCAACTTCCAAAATTCATTTTATAATTTTAAAGTGCTGAAGTTCACTATCTCAGAATCAAAGAACAATTTTCAAGACAAAGTAACTAGACCTGGTGGTCATTATGATAAGTCTGGGGCAATGAAGGTAAGACATGTTTAATTAAGAAATATTTCTCATTTTTTAAGAGGTTATAAGAAATAATCTGGTTTAGGGCATTTTACACTTATATTCTGCTATATGTGAAAACTGGCCCAAACCAGTTTATTGAGAAATTAGAACCATTCCTTATAATAAAATTTCAAAGGGTCATAGTCCAAATATAAATAATTAATTCATAATGTTTGGGATTATATCAATCATGGAATGCTGAGCAATTGCCATTCATAATGTCATGGCACCAAGCCAGGTAATACAAAATAAACGGCTCAAAGAGATGTCAACCAATCAGAAAGCTTGTTACAAATGCAATTAAAATATGGAATAATAACTTATTCAACTGTACAATAAACAAACTCAGTTCATACTTTGGTCCTTTAGATAATTCATTCCAATTTTCTAGCAATGATGATAATGTCCCATGCTTCTTACAGGAAAAGCAGGTAAAGTAACCTGAAAAATAACATAAGAATCCCTGAAGAACATCATATTGTACATGTACAAACATGTAACATACCATATACATGTATTTACTATAAGTACATTAACATGGTAATACAATGTACATAATGCTGTATACTAGTTTTGGAAGGTAGCATCACAAAAAGTTGAAGGAATCTAAAATGTACATGTACATCAGGGATAAAAATAAGTGGTCACCCAGTAGCCCATGGCTACAAGATTTTCAGCTGGGCTACCAAACTTGCGGGTAAAATTTAGTTGAACATAAAGAAATTATTAAATAAAAATATGGTCGGGGCTACCAGCTTCTGCTTCCTTATTTTTACCCCGTACATGTACATGTATTCCAGTCGACAAAGTACTAGATCAATAAGGTCACAGTGGCCTACCAATATAATCTTGTCAGGCCTAAAACAGTCTTCGAAACTGATTCCAGCCCGACAAATATATTTTTCAAAAACATTTTACAAGGAGTAAATGGGGAACAATCAATGAGTCAAAATGTTACGGGTAGCAGGGGGTTCAAATAAGTACAGGTCTGAGGTACGGGATCCTCCATTTTTGACCCTGGACTTTTTAAATTACAAAAGCATATAGTAGGTCATGGACCCTCAATACATAACACTGAATAAGGACTTTTTGTTTACATCAGGTGGACTTTTGATTTGACAAAGATTCTGAGCCTTCCATCTTCAAAAGCAAATATGAACCATTGGGTAAGCACAAAAAAATGGAGCATATAGCAAGGGTAGCATGGAACAAACATATTATGGTATAAACTACATGTACTTACTAATATGTTTCTAATAAACCTGTACCTATAAGGATGTTTAAAATTACATGTTACAGAAAAGTGAAAAAAGGAGGGTGGAGGTATTCATTCTGTAAGAAAATTTGTGTGAATTACGCACGTATCTGGGCAAAAATGTCCAATAATAGCCTATATGATACAGTCCAACACTCTTTAAAAACACTGAACCTGCAAATGCAATAACTTGCAAGAAAGGCACCTAATTCAAATTTCTATATATACCATAACCACAATAATAAAAGGAGACAATATAAAAACTTGAGTTGTCTATAACTATAGAATGGATATTTGTACCTGTAGTTGTATTGATGTATACTCCATCACTGAGATTTGGTTTCTTCAATACATTTTGTTTCAAGCAGTTCACTACAATACATGTATGACCCTTATGGTATTTCATTTTCTGTTCTGCTAAAAACATCATAATGTCAACATCTACTTTTGGATCCATTACTTTCATGTTGGAATTCTTATACGAATTTAAAGGTTTCTTAATTATTTTTTCTTTCCTAGATTTTGTCTCTTTTGACCTCCCTAGTGTAATTTCTGTTTTTTCTTCTATATTCTCACAGACCTCCGAATTAATTAATAGTTCACTTGAGCTTCCCTGTTCATAGTCTATGATCTGAGACTTAATTGATTTTTCACTGTTACTTGAGCTCCATTGTTCATTGTATATGATCTCAGGCTTAGTTGATGGTTCACTAATACCTGAGCTTCCCTGCTCATTGTCCATGATCTCAGGCTTAGTTGATGGTTCACTAATACTTGAGCTCTCCTGATCATTGTTTATGCTGACTAAGTTATCACTTTCAACTTCAGATATGAAGATCGCACTTGCGGTGTCTGAATGAGTCAATTTAGGGTTGTGGATGTTGCTATGGTCGTCTGAAATGCTTCGAACTTGTTTGCTACTGGGAAAGCATTTGTGTCTGTTTCTCAACTTGTGGTAAGCTTGAGTGTTCCAGTATATCTTATATGATCCAAAATCTTTAGGTTTATGAACTAAAGTTTTCAAAACTGAGTAAGTTAACTTAATCATTTTTTGTTAATGATATTGTACAAGACTGGTCTAGGTCTGTTGAATCTGAAATACAAATGTTTAAGTATTATTTAACTAACTGTAGTTAAGAAAGTTTATGTAAGTGACATGTGCATCAGTCAGTAAAAACTAAGTTCAGAAAATGGCCTGAGGAAACTGTCAAATGTATAAAAAGTGATCCAAGATGATGATTTGATTTTGTTAATGCAATCTCGGGGGTGTGACCATGGTACATGTATGTGCATGATCTTGGAATCTTTAGCAGACATTTTTACAAACATAATACATGTACAATGTATTTTTTAGATTATATTGTCATTTTCACCGTGATGTCACACCTTACTTTGATTGGTTAATTGAAGGAATTCAAATTGATCAGAAGCCACTCAGAACTATGAAGTCCATATGCCAAGATGGAAATATCTGTATTTTTTAATGATACCGGTACATATAAATGTCTTCCCATATACAAATGGATATTTAAAAGGTACATACTGAAATGAGTAACCAATACCAATACCAACTTTTCCCAATAGAAGAGTTCACCAATCTCATTAGTGATGTCATATTCACTAATTTGCATATCATTAAGTGTCAAATTGGTTGGCAAATAAACAACTAACATTGTTTATTTAGTTGTACACATTTACAAAATAATATGACGGCTAAACTAGAATCAATTATTTTTAGAATGTTTTTTTGAAAATCTTATTTTTACATGATTTATTAGTTTGGTACAGTAACTTCAGGTTACACAAATATATATATATTGGCGATAAAGAGATTTGGGTACGGTGAAATTGGTACGGATTATACATTATGGGGTGTACCTATTTAAAATGCTATGAATTAACTCTTTAGAAGATCTCAAATTAATACACAGGTTCTTTTATAATTAAATGAAAATAGCTGCAATAGATGTTAAATTAGCCTTTGTGGTTCTATGACTAAATGTACATGTAAGTTAACTGATGTCACCAACAAAGCATGACACCTAAAATTATATACATTCCAATTCCAAAGAGTTAATTCCAATGTGCATGGATATTTGGAATAATGCTTAGTATGAAAAGGAACTTGAAATGTTTCTTCTATAAGGAAAGGGAAACATCGTTTGAATGAATATAAACAAATCATTGGATTAATTGGTAGAATTAATTGCTTGTATATCGTGCAAAAAAAATGTGGTTGTAGTAAACCAAATCCTAGTCAAAAGTTCCCCGGATCCTGCAACTCTCCTGTTATAAATTTGAATAATGATATGATAGGTTGGGAGGAAATTCGAAGTTATACTAAGACTATTTATACTCTACAGATCACCGTTGGCGTTGCAACTCTTGGGATTTACTAAGATTTCCTAATTATTTACAGAGAAATTCAGAAAGGATAAAAAAAGATAGTTATATGTTTGGTTTCTGTAGTTTTAAATATTTGTGTTGTTTCTGGAGAAAATTACCAATTTAACCAATTAGTTTCGTGATTATAGTCATGTTGAAATTTGGAGCCAAATTTTTATGCTTAGTTATTTCCCTTTAGACGGAATTTCAGGCTAAAAGGAGGAGTACTGTCCCGAATTTGTTAAAAAGGCCAGATGTAAATTTAAACCAGGGAGTGTATTAAGTCCTTGTTTAAACACAATATAAAGTTATACTGATTTTTAAATTAAAAATGCACAGGATGCATGAATGACAATGTCCATAAAAATCTCTATTTTTTAAATTCTTTAAAATTTTATTCAATCAATTTTGAGGTAATGATGGATTTAAGGAAAATCAATTAACAAATATATATACAACATATTCTTATTTCAAGATATTACATTTTTTTTCTGTATGATAAACTTTTTTTTAGAATATGGAAAAAGGAATGTGAAACGGACAGCACAGGATGTAACACTTTAAAGCTAGCTAACCAAATTCTATTTTAATCTGAATCCGACATTTTTTTTATCATACCCTGCATTTTGGAAAAGGGACTTGGCAAGACTGTTTCAACAGTTGCAACCTGTCTGATTTTTTTTTTTTTTTATACAACTGCATACACTTTGCACATAAATTGACTTACTCAAATTTCTTCACATTTTGATGTTTTATAATATGTTTGAGACCATTAATAGTTTTTTATTGCTCTTACTTGATACATGGAACTTGATATTCTGTATTACATTTCATATCGTGTATACACTTATTTGCTATATAAACAAGAGGCTCACAGGAGCCTGAATCGCTCACCTTGTTTAATTTTGTCTTAGAAGAGCAATAAATTTAACAAGTTGTCCAACAATTTTGACTCAAGAAGACTTTGGTAGGACTTATCATAAGGATCATTTCAGTAACTTAAAGTTTCTTTCTATCTATCATAGTTTTCAAGATATTGGCTGAAAACCGTTAAATAAAACCGGTCATTTTTCCCCTTTCAAGGGCAAGACTGTAAAAGGCCCAAAAATAAATGAAGTGTAACTGTTCATAAAAGATGAAAATCTTACGTCATCATTGGAAAAACTGTCATTCTCTGAAACACTAAAGAAAAATTCTGTAATTTTTAATCTTTTTTTTTTTTTTTTTTTTTTTTTTTTTTTAATGTCAACTTCTATACAATGTTCATTGCTGCTCCCTTTTTTCTCTTAAAAGACTTTTGGTAATAGTGACATTGGCAAACATGCATTTTATTCTTGTCATATATTTTACATGCCTTAAGTCCTAATCCTGTGATGTCTGAAAAGCACTTTATAACCACCTCTATTCAAGCTCAAAAATATTATGTAAGGCAAACAGTTTGCAATAAAACTATCATTATAACCAAATAACCACTGTAAGTTCAGAAAATATTGTGTGTATAAATCGTTGAGATTGCATTTTGAGAAAAAAAAAATTCCATTTTTCCATTTATAATGATATAAATTCCATAACGCTCTTTAATTAAGAGAATATGATGTCAGGCAAAACAAAGCAGAGAAAAACAACTTTTATTTGATTCATCTTTTTTTTTACAAATATCAAGTGTTACATATCTATATTGATTTAAATGAAAAATACATGCAAAACAACATGATTTAATAATGCATTTTGTTTATAGATGAACAAATTTGGGGGGGGGGGGTGGTCAACAGACTTTGCATTGTTACTGTAAATAATAGCCAGTGTAAGATTCACATTGAAATACACATACAAACAAGTTTCATTAATGAAAATTACACCACCAAGACTAACAATTTTCCATTAAAACAATTACATCACAATACATAAAACAAAATTTCATAAAGCTAATTAGGTTACCGGTAGTTACTAGCCAGCTTTAATGCATGTATGAAGCCTTAGGTAATTTTATCTTTGAATGCAAATGCTTCAATTCATTATTTAAATATGAGAAAGAGAATATTTGAAAATTAAAATAATTTTATAAGATTGGCAATTGATGTATCTAAGTTGGACGGAATACTACAAAAAATGGGTTCTCTATGTGTTTTTACAAACACATTTTGTTAAAGATCTTTAAAATCTTATAAATTAATAGTTTTAATCTCAATAGGAAGGGAGTATCAACAACATATAAAGATCTTATGTTAAACATGAACAATTAATAATCTTTCAGTAGGAAGTTATGTCATAGTTTGAAATTTAAACGCTGATGCACAGCATGTGTTTGAGGAAGTCTCACATATTTCTGTAAGTTGAGATATCAGTTAGCTCCATCCCTCAAAGGCAAAGTCTAAAATCATTTTATCAATTAATTTTAGACAGAAATTTCAACAATGAGAAAACTAGCATTAAATACAAGTATGTGTATTTAAGTACATCACCTTGACTATCTATTCATGGGAAATTAGATAATTCCATTGCAGAATACACCAAATAACTTCACTTTTTTTGAAAATCGAAGGTTCACTTATACATTTTGTACTAATATAATATAAACAACAAAATATAGCAATTAAAAAAAATGGAAAACCATGATACAAAGGTATTAAAAAAAATAAATTATAGCACTAACATAATGGAAGAATTTCAAATAATCATTTCATGTTTAAAATACGAATATGTAATTTATTTTAAGCACTACATGGTAAATATCTATTCAATATCAAGTAAGGACCATTGCAGTACCAGCTGTTCAGATGGTGTAATATCTATTTTGTCAGATTTATTTTGGACTTGATATAATTATGGATCAAATTTGAACATGCTAGCCTTGACACTGAAATGTAGACAATTGAAAATGTCCTTCATAAGTTATTGGGGAAACTAACATTGTCACTAACTATGAAAACCAACAGATTAAATAAAACAGACGGCTGTAATAAAAAATGCATTATGTACAAAGAAAGCAAATTCCATCCATCCATTTTATTGCAATCCATGTACATAAATATATATACATCATAAATTAAGATGAAGCTGTACATCTGGTCACAACAACTTGCATAAATGCAGAAGGCAAACTATCTTCAACTAAAAATATCCCACACTTCTGTGGTTTTGTGGTCACCTTTTGTGCAAGAGGTCATAGGTTAAATCCCTAGCCAAGGCATACCAAAGACTTTAAAACTACTTCTCAGCAAAACCTACAGCATCAAAGATTGGTTGGCTTGGAATAAGAATAATAAGTCTTAATGGGAAGACATACTTAACTGAGGCTTATTACCTCAATAAGCAAGAATATTACAACTCCAGTTCAGAAATTCAGACTAATATAAAATATGGCTGTTCATTTGATAAAATGTTCCCACCCTGAAATGAATGAAATATTAGCCATGTGATGTTGAACCACAATCAATCAATTTATCTTAAAACATCCATCAACTCATTGCAACTCTACCAAACATAACCAAAATGTACATTTAACAAAGTAAATTTATGCAAACAAATATTAAGTGCTTCTCTGTCTAAGGATCAGGCTAAATGTATATATGGTGTGGCAAGTGAACAAAAAAAAATCGGAAATTTTATTGCATTATCCAAGTATTTTGTATGTCATAACTTCTAGAAGTCACCATCAAAGTGTTTGTAAAGTTTGCATTTCTAAGACATTGCAGGTCAAATTTAGTTAAAATGCACCAGGAAAAATTGCATGTAAATTACCCTAATTTTTTCCCTATATAAGAAGGAAAAAATATCAATGTGACAGATGCCTGAGCGATTCAGATAGATTTTCTGTTGTTTTCTAGATGTATTGAGGGAGACAAAAACACTAAATTAAGAAAAATTATGTGCCACCCATTGCCTGATTCTTAGACAGAACGTTATTATACAAAAAAAAAAAAAAAATTGAGACAATATCAAGCTTAAAATACAAAAGAAGAATGGCAATTTCTTTGACACAGCATCATGATACTAAAAAGTCCAGTTTCTTACATAAAGTACAAAGACATGGTCAACTAAGTAAAACTCTATAGACTGTTTGTGAATTTGTTGAGAAGCACCTATTTCTTATTATTCAAAACCACATCAACACTAACATGTAATATAAACATTTTCAAAAAATATGAAAAGAGACCTAAAATTTCTATCACACAAATACACTGTACAGAGTACATTACATGTATAAATATAGATTCTCCTTCAGTCATATTTTTCCATTCAAAATGGTATAAATTAAGGTTGTCAACATGTGAGCTAAAGCAGGCATATTAAAATCTTAATTATATCATAACGGGTGGAAAAATATGTAAATCAAGAATAGGCTGAAGGCGGTTTCTCCCATAAAATCTGTAGAAAACTTGAAGAATGTAAAATGGCGGTAAATACCTTGTAATTTATTACCACCCAGTGGCTAAAACATCACATGCACTTTTGAATCACTTGCTAAGATAAACATGATTGTTACATATCTATAAATAAAAATCATAAAATTGATTTGCAACAAGTTTTGTCTACTGGACAAAAGTTATATCCACCCAATATTCACAACACTGCCTTTAACAGTCTTGTAATATACACAACACTGCCTTTAACAGTCTTGTAATATACACAACACTGCCTTTAACAGTCTTGTAATTTTCACAACACTGCCTTTAACAGTCTTGTAATATACACAACACTGCCTTTAACAGTCTTGTAATATACACAACACTGCCTTTAACAGTCTTGTAATTTGTGTTTCTCATACTTTGTATAAATAAATCTTTGACTAGAATATATATGATTAGGGAATGACCGTCAGATCCAGAAATTATTTTACTAAACACTCCTAGCAATCTGAAAATCAAATGGTCTATGAATTACATCTTGAAGACTAGAAACAATTCAAAACTGCTAACAGTGAAATCGATCCTTGTCAGTTTGGACATGTTAAACTGTGATAAAATTACATCCAGTTAAAACTAAATGTGTAGAGACTAAAATCCTATTCAGCTGTAGATAATACGAGATTCAGATTTCAGATACAGAATTTAAAAAAGAGCCAGAATGGCTGACCTGGAAAAAATTAAAATCTGGTGGCTACTTTATTTGATCAAGCAGAACCCAGTAAATCATATATAAAGACCCCTCCTTACGTCTGGGTTCAATATTAACCCAAGCTACATAAAAACGTGGGTCATCTGTAGAGGGCTCTGAGGTCAACATTATCAAGTCTCAAAAGATATGTTTCTGTTTTTTTATTTTTTTTTCAGAAGAAGTTCACCTTTGAAAATTGACCCACCAGAAGCTCAAAACGTCTGTGATGGCAATCTTGTTTGAACAGAAGCAAAAGCAGATTGTTTGTAAAGACTAATCCATATATTATTCCTGTCAAGTTTGGTTAAAATCAGTCAAAGGGTTTCTTTTAGCTGAGCCAGTAGTCTTTGAAAGATTGAAGATCTATAATTTTGAATGAAAATGAACGCAATTATATCTAGTTACTAGTGTTGATAAACACTTTGATCGTGGTATCATTTCATTATAAAGAAATCATACTAAAAAAATAAATGTACAAGTACCTCTTTCTAAAATATATGTCAATGTCTTAAAATAGTTTGGATATGGCAAGTTTATGGAACATCATATAAAGACATACAAGTATTCATAATGGCTGTTCATGTTTTCTATTTGATCTCATAGTATAACTTGTGTACCAATGCTAACACAAATAATCATTGATATTATCAGCTAATATTTGACAACTGTAAGTAATTTTGAAATGTTCATGACACAACTAAGCACTGTTTTATCAATAATAAGCACTAAAATTTACAGCATATTTAACAACTTCATTGATCACAATACATGTATGACATTTCCTTATTTCTTAGTGGTTTAAGTAGTCGTGACCTTTCAACTTTCTTCATTTTTATTAGGATTGATGTGTTGGGGTTCATGACCAGATCACAAGGTCAGAGGAAACTTAGACTTAATAAGTGTTAAACAAAGAATATTTGTTTAGCACAATAAATTGATTCATGATTTGTCATTTTAACATACAAGTATTAACCTATACAGTGAAAGCTGTCTTAACTGAACCCATGCCTAATTGAACCCCCTTTGGGCTTAAAAATGTGTCTGGTTTAAAAAGATGTTTGGTTTATGAAGGTTCATAATACAATTAAACTGATATTAAAGAAATTTAAATAGGTGTCTTGTATCAACAGTTTTTTTTTTTGTTTAGACAGGTTTCCAAAATATTAAAGGTTTGGTTTAGACAGGTTACCAGGTTATTCCAGGTTTGGTTTAGGCAGGTCTCACTGTAACTTAAAAAATCTTGCACAGAGATATAAAAAACATGATTGCATTTCAAATGTTATTTAATGGATTCATGAACCTACTGGAATTTAGTCTATTGAATATGTAGTGAGTAGCCAATAAACATGATATCATCACTGTATATGTAAATGTAGCTAGTAATCTACTAACATGACATCACAACAGTACATGTACATGTAGTGAGTAGGCTATAAACATGACATCCCCACTGTATATGTAGTGAGTAGACTATAACCATGACATCATCACTGTACATGTACATGTAGTGAGTAGGCTATAAACATGACACCACCACGTTACATGCACATGTAGTGAGTAGGCTTTAAACATGACATCATTAGTGTACATGTAGTGAGTAGGCTATAATCGTGACATCCTCATAGTACATGTACATGTAGCGAGTAGGGCATAAACATGACATCACCACTGTACATGTACATGTAGTGAGTAGGCCATAAACATGACATCACCACTGTACATGTACACTGAATAAACAAAAAGAATAATAAAGAGGACTGAAAAGCTCACGAGTCTGAAGGAGCTTATCTTTAATCCTTTAAATGGACTATGCTTGATGGGAAGTTTGCATTGATAATATAAAAAGCACTTGTCTAATAATCTAAAAATAAATGATACATTTTATCATGTATTAATGTGTAAAGTCTTATGATGTCATCTGATGGATATTAATGTTAAATGTAAATGCCCCCCTGAGGGACCATGATTGGAATAATAAAATTTGAATTTGTTGGCCTAACTTGTACAATTATCATATCTCAAGTCTGTAAACTGAAGAAAAATTCTTTCTATTTTTTATTATCATTTTTCCCCATGCTCTCAACTTATCCATGTCTTAAATTCATGCTTATTGGTCTGTCTTAGAACAAAAGAAAATTTTCATGTCACACTTTATAGTGATTTCATACTACAAATATTGCAACAAAAAAAGGTTGCCATGACAATTCTCTGGTTTACATCACAGGGACTTGAGGTCATGAGTTAGGTCTATTGAATGGGCAAAAATTGTAGTAATATGCTGTTTAAACTATTTTTTACATTTTACTATCCATGGCCATACACTATAAAATCACACTTGTGGTTCTTTAGTGTACATCCATGAATATTCTAACCATTTAATGGATTTAACCCGTGACCTCAAGTCCCTGTGGTTTACATAAAAATTATCGTTAAATTTCTGTGTGCTATTTTAAAAATTTATAGATCTTTATTGTAACTTTGAAAGTACATGTACCTGAGATTAATATAACAAAATATAATTTATTGGCTGATGAGAAGACATTGTTTGCATTTCACAGAACTTGTTAACATCATAATAAAAAACTGGCATCATAACATCAAATTTATTTTTGTTTTGACTCAGTTTTATGAGTCATTGTAAAATAAAATACAAAATACAGTTGATTACCAACAAGGTTCACATTAGTCAAAAAAAAAATGTATGTGTGTTTACGGTCACACGACTTTTTTCACTGCGACGAT
Organism: Perna viridis; assembly: GCA_037379345.1. Taxonomy (NCBI): domain Eukaryota; kingdom Metazoa; phylum Mollusca; class Bivalvia; order Mytilida; family Mytilidae; genus Perna; species Perna viridis. Next base: position 40,853,730 of record CM074519.1, on the reverse strand, counting down.
AACTTTTTCATCGGCAATTTTATATAATTCCTGTTGTTTCTGTCACCTGAACCCCTATTTATCATATTAAACAACAAGGGCGGCCAAAAAATCTGACCTACTGACCCTATTTTTTTTCAGCATGTGACAGTAAACACAGATATTTTTTTCTGGCCTTACAAAGGAAATAATCATGAACAAGTAAAAAACAAAAGAAATTTCAGGCTGACTAAATTTTTACTTTTTAGCTGCTACCAGGGGGGCTTGAATTTCTTTCACTGCCTGAATCTGTCCCAGAGGACTTTTCTGAAACAAGATGGTTGACTTCAGCCACAACATCAATGGTACTCATGGCAACCGGAGGTCTGTCTATTCGAGTGATGTCCTCTATATTGTGTTTCCTAAGTAAACCTCGAAGAAGTTCTATTTCCTGCTCTTGTGCCGAGCAATATTCACGATATTTTGTGAGTTCTTGTTCACAAGCCTGTCTAAGTCGTTTTTCTCTCTGTAACTTTTTCTCAGCTTGCTTTTTTACTGTCAGTACAATACCTAAATAAGAACAATAAAGTAATAAGTAAAAGAATTTTTTTCAACTTTAAAATTTGTACATTTATAAATTGGTGGGGTTTATGTAGCAAAAATAAAACCAGCTAAAGTGTGTGATAGTAGAATTTGTTTTTGTACATGTAAATGTAACTGGTAGCTTCATATGCTGATATTTCATACATGTAGCTACATGTATAATTACAGTAAATATAATGATGTACACATATCTTTATCACAAACAGTCCATCTAATATAAAGAAAAATCTGATTCAACATTTTGTATACCCATAACTACATCATGTAGTTACATGAACATGTAAGTGCAAAAAAGTCAACTTCTTTATTTGTCTTAATTGGTTTTTTTTGGGGAACTCTACACCATTTCCTTTCTACATAAATTGAAATAAAATGATTCTTCAATCAAAGCTAGTGTTATTTTTAATCATAATTCATACAAGTATCAGTTATTCACTAATTTATAATAGATTCTGAACACTGTATGTACATGTAAGTTCCCTTGTAATACTTAACAGTCATAAGTACATTGTACGTAAATATTAATACTTAAATATATAAATCGGTGGAAGTCATGACATTAAAATGATATTACTGCTTCAGTTTGATTTAGTACATGTCTGTACCCATGATTATAAATGTACAAGTATATCAGTCATATGGTTTGCAGATACATGTATACAACCATACAATACAACACTCTAGTTGTTCACTACAACTCTTTTGAAAACTGAACACTCTGATCGCTAATAAATCCCCCTTCAAGTGACCTACATATATTGTTTTCCTCCCAATGAACTACATACAGTCCTCCATGAAGATAAAAACTCTTTTCCCATCTACATAGCTCACAAATCCCCTCCCAGTGACCTACATAGCTCACAAATATCTCCCCAGTGACCTACATAGCTCACAAATCCCCTCCCAGTGACCTACATAGCTCACAAATATCTCCCGTGACCTACATAGCTCACATATCCCCTTCCAGTGACCTACAAAGCTCACAAATACCCTCCCAGCGACCTACATAGCTCACATATCCCCTCCCAGTGACCTACATGTACATAGCTCACAAATATCTCCCCAGTGACCTACATAGCTCACATATCCCCTCCCACTGACTGACATTGCTCACAAATATCTTAAGTGATCTACATAGCTCACATATCCCCTCCCAGTGACCGACATTGCTCACAAATATCTCCAGTGCCCTAATAGCTCACAAATCCCCTCCCAGTGACCAACATTGCTCACAAATATCCACAGTGACCTACATAGCTCACAAATCCCCTGCCATAGACCGACATTGCTCACAAATATCTACAGTGACCTACATAGCTCACAAATCCTCTCCTAGTAACCTACATAGCTCACAAATCCCCTCCCAGTGACCTACATTGCTCACAAATATCTCCCGTGACCTACATAGCTCATAAATCCACTCCTAGTCACCTACATAGCTCACAAATCCCCTTCTAGTGACCTACATAGCTAACAAATCCCCTCCTAGTGACCTATATAGCTCACAAATCCTCTCTTAGTGACCTGACATTGCTCACAAATATCTCAAGTGACCTACATAGCTCACATATACCTCCCAGTGACCGACATTGCTCACTAATATCTCCAGTGCCCTAATAGCTCACAAATCCCCTCCCAGTGACTGACATTTTTCACAAATATCTACAGTGACCTACATAGCTCACAAATCCCCTCCTAGTGACCTACATAGCTCACAAATCCCCTCCTAGTGACTGACATTGCTCACAAATATCTCCAGTGACCTACATACATGTAGCTCACATATCCCCTCCCAGTGACTGTCATTGCTCACAAATATCTCCAGTGACCTACATAGCCCACATATCCCTTCCAAATGACCTACATAGGTCACAAATCCCTTCTCAGTGACCTACATATCTCATATATCCCTTCACAGTGACCTACATAGCTCATTAATCCCTTTTCCAATCACCTAGATGTACATGTATATAGCTACTAAGTCTCCTCCAAGTGACCTTAATAGCATACACAACCCTTCAAAAGACCTATATATGTGTATAGGTCACAGATCCCCTCCCAGTGACCTTCATTGTAGTCCATGATTCTAGAGTACTGTAAAGGTATTAATTTTGACAGTGTACTCATTTTTGCCATCTTTGTGGTTGACCAAAAGTGTGAAGAATAGCACCAGCTTAATTTCTTTTTAACAATTTATAATTATGCATACCGATTTTAGAAACTGCCAAATTGGATACATTTTGTACCTGTGAATATAATGTTCACTTGACTGAATTCACGAAAATTAGCAACTGCCAAAATCAATTTGTACATAGTAGTTGCTTACTCAGGTAACACTACATATTTTTAATACATGTACAAAATGTACATCATTCTGTTGTTGAAAGTAGTCTGTGTAAATATTCATATTAAGTTATTTGTTTCCTTTTTTGATTTTCAAAATCCTCATGATATTATGTGGTGTTGTAATGTTGAAATTCATTACCAGAGATAACTTTGTAACTCAATGGGTTTTTTTTTAAATGTTCTTACCTCCTTATCCACATTGCTCTACTTCAAATTTTAACTAAAAAATAAAATAGTTCAGCAATGCAGAATCAAAAAGAAATAAACTTACCATTTAGTATCCTTGTTATTCTCCAGAGCCTCAATACAACCAATAATCCTGCTCCACTTTCTGGACCCTCATTATTACGGAACACAATATCAAGGACAAATGAAATAATGACAATAACGGCATCAAACATTTCTAGTTTGTGCTTGAAAAATCGTAGTCTCAATGCGTATAGGCGGACAATAATCTCAATTAAAAAGAGGGAAAGCACTGATAAACTGCAGTAATGGAAAACCCGTGGAGCAATATTTGTTTCGTGGTGGGGTAATGTAACAATGTTCATGTCAATAAGTAGCTCAGCAATGACAAACAGGCAATCCAGTATCACAAGACATACTATCAAAATCTGAAATTTACTGGTATTCAGAGCATATTCTACTTTCTCCCTGAAAGTTTTTAAGTCTGCCTTTGGATCATCAGAATCTGATGTTATAGAGCTGTTAGTGTCTTCTTTGTCAATGACCTTCTCAAGGTCATCATATATCTTGTGAAATCCTTCCATTTGAATCTGAAAATAATAATTTGATATTAACATGTGTTCACTGACTAATGTTGATTACTGTGAAAGTATTCTACATGGGGCACTAATTTTAGTAGTTTTCATAGAGGTTAATTCCGCAAACCACAAGTATTGATTCCACAAACCACAAGTATTGATTCCACAAACCATAAGTATTGGTTCCAAACGATACAGAAATGTCCCTTTCATTTGTACGGTGAAGTTGTTAAACTCCACAAATTCAAGATTCTATGAACTAAAGTTATCTCTAAATAGGAAAACTGGTAACAACAAATAAAACTACTTTCAAAGCATTAATGTATTTAACAAGAAGTTTGCAGGACCTAAAACCAAAGATTTGTGATACTGTAAATATGGAAATTGTGCTGTCTTATACAACAGTACCATAAAATATAAATCACCAGTGATATTAAATTTATTACCAATGAAACATATAGCCATCATGGGTAAGTGATTTTATTTTACTTAGGGGTTTATATGTTATTGACTTGAGACTAGGCTTGATTAAACCTATATACACAGTGTCTATGATAAATTATCAAACAGTTGTCAACAAAAACTGAGCAAATTACTGGTAAAAGTGCCTTTAAAGCTGCTGGCATTGAGTAACTATTAATTATTTAATTGATCATAATCTGTTGATGAACTTCCCGGGCCAACAGGTGTATTGTAATAGACTGTTACTTGACATATTGTAATTTCATGATTTAGAAATGTTTGTAATAAAGTACATGTATTTAATTTTGATATTAGAATAGTTGATGCACAACAAAATACAATTTAAATATGATAATGTCATGCATATCACTCTGGTTCTGTCATCTGCTAAAACTCATTTGTCCTTAGTATATACATGTACACTGTTAGTCTCATAACTTTAACCCATTAACACTTAAAAAGAATCAAGTATTTCTCAAAAAAATATACAAAATGTACAGGTTTTAACATCAATGACCTCAGAAACTACTGACCCTTTCATGTTAACTGTTTATCATGGAGTGTGGAAAGGTGCAAAGCTTTGTGATAGAACATGTATCTTCTGCACAGAAAATTGCATAAAATCCACAAAATAAATTAAGTTTCAATTTACATTACAAATGTCCAAAATCTTTGATTTTTATACATCAGATTTGGACTAATCTGAGGTGAAATTGGCTCATTTCAGAAATTTATAAAATGTATCCACATACATGTATACATGTATCATGTTTTGTAACTTAAAATAATGAGCTGAGTGATTAAGAAATATCAATATCACAAAATTAACAGGCACCTCATAGTAATAGGCAATAACATTGACTTAGGGACATGTAACATCTAGTCTTACTTTAATTATCATTATAGAAGAATGACCAATGATGACCACTCGTTTTGCTCAGCACTAGCATACATATATAACTTAGAAAAAAATGATTAAATTAATTAAATTTTTTTTTTTTCTTATGAAGATACACATTTGTAAACAACTGTGTTACTGGTACCCTTCACAAATCTACATTTTCAATATTGTAAAACATACATGTATTGTACCAGTATCTGATACCTGCAAGACATATACATTGTACATGTATATGTAAAATGTACATTATGTACATGTATATAAATGTTTATCATACAAGTACATAAAAAAATCCATTGAAAATTTCACATGCATTATTTTTTAGCAAGAAAAGAATGAAATACAGATTCTCCTTCAGGAATGAGTGGTTTAAATTATTTCTCCACTCAAGATGGTAAAATTGACATTTTTGACATGTGACCTTTAGTGAGCATGATAAAATCTTAACTTTACCATAGAGAGTGGAGTGATAATTTCAAATCAAGAACAGGCTGAAGAAGAATTCATTTCTCCCATGAAATCTGTAGAAAACTCAGACATGTAAAATGGCAGGAAAATTTTAGCAGAAATTTAATCCCTGTCCATTGGCGAAAAAGTCACATGCATTTTTTATCACTGGCTTAGAATGGAAGAAAACTATTTCTGCACCTCTGTGAAACATACAGTACATTTTATACACTCAATCATTTTCATAATACATGATTGTACTGGATCTGTTCAATGAATTAACTACAATAAAACTTCAAACTGAATTAAGCATCTTAGTGTTAACAATTAATACAAGTTTTCAATGAAACCTAAAACTATTTTAAAAATGTTATATTAATGTACTTTTTCAGAAAAATGTGTAATTTTAAATGGAAATTTCAGTTGATAGTCATCAAAATTTTGAGGTGGGCCTCACCTTTTTTATTAAACAGAATAAACCTTTATTTGAAAATTTTGCGCAGGCAAGAAATTAATTTTCAGTAACCTTAGCACTAATATAATAAGCCAGCAAAGCTGGCCCTTAAATTTAATGAAATTTGTTTAAAAATTCATTACACTGACACTTTAAAAACTTTCATCCAAGCAAAACCTATGTCTATTCCATTGCAATCCATTGAAGCTTCGGAAATAGTAAATTTGCTGGCTAGACAAAATGTTTGAAAGATGCCTATTTTAAATTACTCTGACATTTTCAAACTAAAGGCTGAATGGCTCATCTGGTCAAAAACAACCTTTTTAGATTTCTAAAGCTGGCCTCTTGACATTACTGTACTATTGTCACAAGAATCTTAATCAATAGAGAGCATCTTAGTTATCTACCTTTTTAACACATTTTAATGCAAGCGTTAACTAACTTGTAGTTAATTTTTTAACGACTCGCTAAGGCTAATCATGATTAAATATAACGACAGTTTTAAACAACTGGGCCCTGGTTTTCATATTATAAAATAAATCTCTTATAGTAATTTTTTGACTCTTCAAGGGCAATTACTCCATGATTGGTTAACATATCTTTATGAAAATTTAGCTCCACCCATTTGTTTATGAGTTATTTTGAAAAATTTTCAATTTGACCCCTATAGTCTATATTTAGTAAAATTAACCATGGTTTTTGCCAAATAAAAAATCCCCAAACACAGATGGTAAACTTCAGAATATTGTAAGGTACATTCAAGCCAAGTTTGGTTACAATCTATCTAGTAGTTTAGAAGAAAAAGATTTTCAAAGTTGGTTATCAAAACTTCTGAAAAAAATCCATTTCAGAACCCATAACTCATTCATCTGTCAATGGATCTTTCTGAAAATTTCGACATAGGTTCAATTCATCATGCTAAGCAATTTCACTCCCTACTAAATTTTAGCTAAACCCATAGATTGTTAAAATGTTCTATGGAAGTTACGTTTCAATCCATTCAGTTGTTTTAGAAGAGATTTTCAAAGTTGCAAATGAAAAATTTGGTAAAAAAAGTCCATTTCAGGACCCAGAATTCATTTATCTGTCAACAAGACTTTCTGAAAATTTTGGCATGGATCCATCCCATCTTGCTGAACAACCTGTCAGATTTAAGATAAACCCAACTCCTTTTGACTTATGTGCAAAATTCTGGAATTTAACCCCTACGGTCTATTTTTAGTAATAGCAGCCATGTTTCTCTTAAGATAAAAAATCCCAACGTATGGATTGTTAAAGATGTTCTAAATAACATTCATGTTAAGTTTTGATTAAATCCATCCAGTAGTTTCAGAGGAGAAGATTGTCGAAGTTGGAAATGTAAAATAAGAAAAAAAAATCCATTTCAGGATCCATAACTCATTCATTCCTCAACATATCTTTCTGAAAATTTTGGCCTAGGCCCATCCCAACATGCTGAACAATTTTATGAATATTCCCTGACAGATTTAAGCTAAGCCCAACTCTTTTTGAGTTATTTCCAAAAATCTGCAATTTGACCCCTAGTATGGTTTATTTTCAGTACAGCAGCCATGTTTTTTGCCAGATAAAAAATCCCCACATAAGGATTTTTAAAAATACCCTAAGGAGCATTCATGCAAAGTTTGGTTACATTCTATGGCAAAGTTTCAGAGGAGAAGATATTTGAAAAATTTAACGGATGGTAACGATGGACACATAGTGATGGCAATAGCTCACATGGCCTTTTGGCCAGGTGAGCTAAAAAGGCTACTTCTATTTGGAAGAATCTTGATAAAACCATGCAATCTAGGCCAAACCCAAAACTGTTCTTCTCCTAATTTTACAAATATTTGGTATGTCCTTTGTTGTCTCCCACTACTTACTGATGAAAAATCTTAAACAACTTACTTGCCAAAATTATAAATGGCATGAAGTCTAATTTGTTGAAAAGTGAACTTAATACTTCATGCTTTGGACTCTGATTGCACTTAAGACCATTGTCATCCTCATATTATTCATGTGAAAATGTAACTTATATTCCCTTCACAGTGGTCAGTTATGTTCTTACATGTATGTGGAAGTCCTGGTTATTTTGATCCACAACATCATGGCTAGTTTCATGTACATGTATCCATTCATTGGGGAAAATGCTTGTCCACAGAATCAGAATCAAATAGCCACTTGTTTCATATAAAAAAAATATCAGCCTGAAATTTCACCTTCCCTTACCTTAACATTTTTATATAAAAGGAAAGGGGATAATGTTTTTGACATGAAACAAGTGTTCATAAATTGCCGATTGATTGTTGAGGTTTAACACCTGAGCAGCAATATTTCAGCTATATCCAGGCGATCACCATGAAACAGTTAACAAAATGTTGTACCAAAACATTAACAAGTAGTCTTCAAGTACATAAGAAACACTCCATAACGATGCATATTAATTATTATATGTTCTTATAACTAGTAATGTCACTTATGAAAAGTATGTCAAAATTATTGTTGATATGAAACTCATATCTATATCTTAACAACCAGCTGTTAAGCAGGTAACAGTGCCAAACACATCAGTTTGATTGTTGAGGAGTATAAATGTATCTTGAATTATAGTAATATATTAAAACAGTTTTAACACTGCAGACAACATACTGTTACCTTCATTTTGTCTTTGTATCATTCACGTCCTTTTTGCTATTACAGTATGAACATCTGATCAGGACAAAGGATTCTAAGCCAAAAAATCGATTTTCAAACACGTTTTTCTCCCTTTGTCAACAACACCCACTTTGTTTACAAGTTCAGCAGCCTTGAAGCTTCTTCCCGTTTCCACGAGATTAAATCTGTAGGAAACTGTATTTTTATTTTTCCTACTGAAAAAAAAACTTTTCCGTTTATGAGACGATTTCAATCAAACAAAGGAGATCTATGTTTGATGTTTTCTTTCTCTGTAGTTGTTTTTGTTCTATGGCGATTCTAATATCGAGACTTTAACTGAGTCTTTAAAATTCCGGATAAAATTCTGGATAAGAGCGGGTATGCGCAATACGATATAATTCAGGGGCGGAATCTGGCGGGGGCTAAAATTTGCAAAGCATGGGTTGTCAGGGGTAGATTTAGGCGTTTTTAGGTGGGAACTTTGATCTATCGCTAATTTTACCACAAAAGATATCTACATTGCACCCACTCTGATCCACTCTAGAAGAATCTTTCAAAAATTTAACCTCAAAATTGTTTCCCCTCGCTCCGCTCGGCAAGTTTTAACTGTGCGCCTCCCCTAATCTAAAATCCTGGATCCGCCCCTGTATTTCACTCGATTTTCACATTTCGAATTTCGCGTGATTTTCACATTGAACTGAGCAAACTAAATTTGTCACAGATTTTGCGCGTAATTTAACATGTGAATCGAGACTTCGTGTAATTAAGGTGTTATTTAATTATATAAGTGACCACATCATGGACTTTATTCATGTATGTTACAGACTTTGATATTGCATTCCCTGGTCACATTAATTGCATGTGTGATTCACATGAATTTCACGTGAACCTCGATTTACATGAACTTTAAGTGAACAATATTTACATATAATGAGAATGGAAATGATACAACAACCCCAACATGTACTAAGCAGAAAGTAACTGAAATGTAAAAAAAATGTATTAACATAGTTTAATAGATGAAATTGTTCTAGAAACTGTTGAAAATTCTAAACTTTTAGTTGTAAATTTATCTTGGTCTAACTATATTGATATTTTGACTAAAAGAAAATAGGCGTGTTATAGCGTCTTAGAAAGTTTTGTGTCTATACTGAAGCTCTACTTAAAGTGTCTAACTATGTTATTTTCCCCCCATTTTAATCGTTGTTGTACTGTATGGTACCATTCAATTAGTTTTAATACAACTCAAAATGTAAATGAATTAATCAAATTACAAAAGGGCTGCGCGCATCATTTTAAATGTGCATAATGTTATAACACCATCACAAATGTTTTACAAATTGAGATGGATGCCAATGCCTGATTATTTTATATACATGTATATAGAAAAAAAAACTTCACCAGTGCTTAAGTCATTTAATGCATGTTACTATAGTTGCATTTTATTTTTTTTTGTAATGTAAACCATGTACAGATACATACAGGACAATATTGTAAACTAGTCCACGAACTTTATATGCTATTCTGTTTAAATAAAGAAGATTACTATTATTATCTTTAGCCCAAGGCCACCTATGGGTCTTACTTGAACGGCGAGGAAACCCTCATACCACAGGGCAGGCTGCAGCTGGCCCCACAACAATATTATCCATAAGAAACAGTAGGCCTATGTACTCCAGTAACATAAAAATTGAAAGTGAAATTCCCGACTTGGGACAGGCGCAAAAAGGCGACGTGGTTAAAGTACTTTGGCGTGCTTTTAAATCTGGCGACTGTGGAAAAAAATACCATGTACACAATTAAACACACCTAAAATAAGTTTAAATAAGTCTGAGTTCCTTGTTAAAATAGGAAGAAACTGATTAAACGTAACACAAATAAAAAAAAAACAAACAAACATAGGACTACTAGCAGTTAACTGACATACCAGTTTAAACCTACAAAAGGCTCTGTTCTCATCGTATGTAATTTATCAATCCCAATGCTTCCCAAGCGGGATTGAGAACCACGGTACACCATAAGTCATACGATAAGGACACAACCCGTGCCGTGCCGAAATAATTACTAACAACAAGAAAATAGGTATAATTGCTGAATGTTTCATCCATATGGCAAACCTCCTGTAGGGGTATACCATATGATGAATCCTGTCCACAAATACATATAAATAAAGTTCGGAATACTTTGCTCCCACTACGCAGACTTTTTGTATCGCGCTAGAACTCTAACAAATAGGCTTCTGGAACAGGGTTATGTTGCTACAAGATTGAAGTCATCACTACAGAAGTTTTATGGTCGTCATCATGAACTCGTGGCTCGTTATGATGTATCCATCAGCATCATGAAAACTGATTTATTCAACGGGTTATAGTTTGCCTTTCCTCGTTTGTCTACCCCGGACTTGACTTTTTATGAGCAACTCGGCGGGTGTTTCTAGAAAAGCAGAGGACGCTTACCCTATCGGTGCACCTGGTCCATGCTCCCAGTTTTTAGTGGAGTCCGAGTTGCTCATTTACTTTTGTTACTTTGTATGCATGATTTTAGTTACTTTATGTTCTTTGTTGTGTGTGTCTGTTTTCCATGTCTGGTCTTTGTCCCTGGATTATATTCTTTTGTTTACCGCTATAACCTTGGTTCCCTTGATTACTCTCTCCTACCTTTTGATTCAAAACTTCTTTTTTAAGTCATAGAAGAACGAATATGCATGGTGAAACGCAACAAATGCACCACTGTATAACCTAAATACACTAACGTTCTTCAACAATTATTAACATTCTAACCATTTCTTTGAAACAGTTTTAACAATGCCTTTCGACGAATCCTAAAATAGGCAAGTGTTATATTTTGTTTTTAACAGCAATTTGAAAACATGCGCAAAAACGTGCGAAATTTTGCTTCATTTATTTTATTTTATTTTATTTTATTTCATTTTATTTTACTTTATTATATTTGTAATGTAATCAATAGTATATTTAGATTTTTTGTGAAAAGTTTGAAAGAAATCTGCTAAATAGCAAAGATCTGGTAACATTTTATGTTACCGTTATAACCTTGGTTCCCTTGATTAGTGTTTATAACATCTAAAGTCATACTTTTAATTCTCGGTGTCTTCAATATTCCTGACAATTATCTTAATGTATAACATATTGGTATATAAATAGGTAAGCAGTATATATGTAATAAGTTATTTTATATGCACAATCATTTGTTCCTTAAATTGTGTATTTTACGTAGACAACTGATCAATGAAAAGTCAGCTTCATATCTTGATCTACACTTAGCGATCGATGGTAAGCACCTGCGTAAACCCGTTTCTTTAAAAGCGGTGCATATCGCAAATGCGATTGATCATTGAAACAAGTTCACGAAATTTGACACTTGAAGTACAAAAAATGGTCCTAAGGAAAATTGGATACTGTTTTTCAAGTAGGACTTACACCATTCCCACGTTTAACGGTTTTCTCTTTGGCAAAAGATTCGAATATTGAAATTATTCTGGTAGATTCAGAGAATTTCTAGTTCAAAGTAATAAATTTACCTTTTTTCATCTGAACTTTTCACAAATATTGTTTTTTTTTAATTGAAAACTGTTAAGTCTAAAAACATAAATGACTTTCATTTGTAAAAACAACTCAAAGAAACAATTTTAATTCCAAGTTTGAAATAATTCAGAGATAGACAACGAATTTATCAAAGCAACTAAGCCTACAATACGTACTGTATATATGGTTGATATAATGGTCTAAAGCGGTTGAGAGCACAATAATGTTGTCGCAAATGCGTTTAATTATCATTATTTTACGATATAAATAAAAATGAAAATTTATGGTTATGCTTAAACACTAGCAAGACACATGAACCGAACTTTTTTTACTATGATTTGTTACTCTGTATGTATGATTTTAGTTACTTTGTCTGTTTTCCATGTCTGGTCTTTGTCCCTGGATTACATTATTTTGATTACCGCTGTAAGCTTGGTTCCCTTGATTACTCTTCTATTGCTATAGATAAATTGTAGGTGGATATATTGGTTTTTTCTAAGTCGTTTTGGTTCTGAACGTATGTCCACACATTATTTTCCATGATAAACTTGGATTACATATGTTTCTATTGTGATGAAAAGACTAATGACTTCAAAATCAGGGATGGACACAACAGTAATCAATATTAATCATATACATGGGTTGTTTTCATTTAATCAACTAATAATCAATTACGCTAGTTTATCATGTGTAATCAATCCATTACATTTGTACAATCGATTACTTTTAAAGATGTAATCGATGATTACATCCTATTACTTTCGATTAAATTTCTTAGAAGGAAACAAAAAAATATAATGCTCAACACATTTAACTATTTATATCTGTAGAGAAAAAAAAACAATTTCAAATTCCAGACCTAAGATCTCAAGGTATCTTTCAATTTGAAATCAACTTTCTCAAATATTCTATTCGGTGTACGTTTAGTCGAGAATTGTTTCCTTGAGGGGATTTCTAGGATCAAGAATATTTATATGTCTTTTTAAGTATGGAAAGTGGGGATAATGTTCCAGCTATTATTTGGACTAATGCGTCATTAATACACTTTTGCTTTTGTTCTTTTTTCGGTATTTATTTTATTTCTTTTGAATAAACTGGTTTTACTGGTTGCTTTGTTCAGTTTCTTTGTAAAATTCGATATTACATCTGAAAAAGGAATACAATTTTTTTAAACATCTTTTAAAAAACTAAAATTTCAAAATTTTTAAAATGGTTGTCTAGTCAGTCAGTACAATTAACAAACAATAATTGTTTTTTATAATGTTATAATAAAGTCATAATTATGATAGGTGTGAAATAATGCCTCAGTTTATATTGCAGAGATTTCATGGTTTGAAACTTTTTAATGAAATGATTGTTACAATGGGAGATGATAAATTCAGCAACATTTGTTACTTTTTTTTTTACTTCAGCGACATAGGCTTTTCAGCGTAAAAAACTATAAATTCGGCGACATTTGTCACTTCTTTAATTTACTTCAGCGACATTGGCTTTCAGCGTAAAACAAACTATAAATTCAGCGACATTTATCTGAGATATTGGATAAAATAATTACCCCGTCCGTTAGTCAGTGTCCCCTACACATCGCGGAGGTGGAAGTAGGATTAGAGCAGGATATTAAATGTTTGAAAATTATATCCACTAAAACCTAAAAATGTGTCGTTCACTAAAAAAAAAGAAAGAAAGAAAAGAAAAATCGCTCGTAAATCAAGAACTACGGAACTCTATTTTTTTTTTACAAAAAATTTTTACACGATTTACATGTACAAGTTGATGACAGGCTGAGCTCTGTATGCCATGAGCTTCACATACTCGTGTCGGCTTATATTATCTAACCTATACTGAGTATGACGAGTTTGATCTTTTCCAAGAAATCAAAAAAATGTTCGGATGGTGATTGTAGAACAGTTCACTGATTTAACGTGAAATGACTCGTCACCGTTCTTTACCCATTTGACATCAAGATTTGGCTCGGACCAAATTACGAGGATAAAGCGATGTTGCCTCTGTAAAGATAAGAATGGTGTAGTCTACAATCTCCAGGTGAGTTGGTTATAAAATATTTGTGATAAATGGTTACCATACATCCATTTACAATGTGGTTCAAGTTTGCTTTGTTTTGGTTAATTACTAGTACTTATATTATTATGTATTCATGGAATTTCTCACATATCATTTCAGAAATTCATGTCACAAAATAAGATAAAACCTACCTTAATATGTGTAGAAATAATTTCATGTAGATGAAGTGTGTTTACAGGGTTCCAAAATGTAATTGAATGCAATTGAAAAGTCATCGATGATTACAAAGCTATAGTATGAGAAGCTATAAATGATAAAATTACGATTACAAGAAATCGAAATCAATGTCAATTACAGATTACTTTCGATTACTCACTATGTTGTAATCGATTACGATTACTGATTACGATTACCTCTACCCTGTTCGAAATTATAGTTAAACATTGCATGTCTGAACACAAGGATAGAGAAATAAAGTACAGAAAGCTAGCTTTAAATGAACACTATGAAAAATTTTTAGTACCAATCATAGTCATACACTTACCATACCGGTGCACCTGATCCATGCTCCCAGTTTTTAGTGGAGTCCGAGCTGTTCATTTACTTTTGTTGCTAGTTTGTATGTATTATTTTATTTATTATATGTTCTTTGTTCTGTTTTTCTGTTTTCCATGTCTGGTCTTTGTCCCTGGATTGCATTCTTTTGATTTCCGCTAAAATCTTGATTCCCTTGATTACTCTTTCAAAAAACGTAATAATTGTGTTACAGGTGCAACACAATGGAGGGAAATTTTGCAGCCAAACCAAACACTTGAAGTGTGTATGTACATTGACATAATTTATCTCGATCTTTCGTGTAGAAAAGAATAATTTAGATTTCATCATGAACACCCTCCTCTTTTTTTCCAGTGTTGCCCTCTAAATTCAGTTGAGCGAATATGTTTATAGTGAAAAAGATATCAATGAACTATGGCCTAGCAATTATAAATATACAACCATGGGACCATATACCATTCAAAAGTGAACATAAAAGTTACTTTTTAAACTTAATTTAATCTGTACCAGCTTGTGATAGGGGATGGTGATACTGGCGTCCCGTTTTATTTTATTTTATTTTATTTTATCTTATATATTGTAATGTCATTTTGTTTTATTCAACCACTTTTTTGTTTCGTTCGATGTTTTGTTATTTATTTAATTTTTGTTTTTGTTTTTGTTTTTTGTTTGTTTGTTTGTTTGTTTGTTGTTTTTTTTTTATTTTTAACGGAACTTGCATGAATCAGAAATTTATTTATTTGTTTATTGTTTGTTTGATTGTTTGTTATTGTTTTAAGGGAGTGTTGAAATAAGTAACCTTTTAGGAAATAATATATAGACAGACAACTGTATAAATTACGGAATTCGTTCGTGCCCATACGCTATTTCAATCCAAGTTTAATTTGTACTTTCACTTTTGGATAGGAAATTCCTTCTTGTTGGCGTCCCCAAACATACGATGACCACATTTTTTGGAAAAGTCCGACAGTTCGATGATGTCCCGGGGGACGGACTAATTCAGTTGGACCCCTATTTACTGTCAGCGGAGGGTGCATCAACCATCATCGGTAGTTAACTAAAACTAATGATCTAAAATCTTTTGTAATGTCGACGTGTCCAGTTATTCGAACAGGATCAGGCACAAGCACATGGTGATGCTGCCATTTTAAGGGATTAGGGGAGGGACATTCTTTGAAAAAATGGTTTGAAACTAGATTAGATCGTGAAAGGTACTTTTAAAATTTGCAGACACCCCACTTTAACTGTGTGGGGTCTGTAAGTAAAGTACACTATAATCATGTCATTTGCTGAAGTATAATATAAGTATGATCACAGTTCCTCCTCTATAGACTATGGTCCTAGGAGATATGATGAAACTAAGTCTGGATTTGGCTTCCTTTTTCAATAGTTTTGGTTTTGAGTACTTGTATATATAGCCCCGTGCAGGTCTGGGTTTTAAAAGAATAGGCCTGCAGCAGTGCTAAGCTTGTCGTAAAAGGCGACTAAATAGTGCTCAGAACCCTAGCCAGGGGCTAGGGCGCTCTACCCACAGAGCAACTGGGATGTGTGCCCCAGGTGGTGGAAATGGGGTACCCCTGGCGTGTTACATGCTGGGGTTGTCAGGCTATAATACAGAAAACCTGACCGCAAACCATAGTATTGCACCGTGTTGGGAAAGATGCCACATTCCTCGCACGTTATAGAACCCTACTGTGGTATTCTCCCGGAGTAGGAGCCACAGGAGGCTAAATTGCCTGACCCTACCCACCTCTCCCAATTTCCAGTGGCAATCAAAATTTGTCGACCCCATTGTCCTTGTGTCCCATCCCTTTTTCATTTCATCATCATTTCATGTTCATTTTATCCTAAATTTTATGTTCATCGTCTGAATATAGCTGAAATATTGCTGCTCGGACATTAAACTCCAACAAACAAACAAACAAACGAGTACTTGTATAAATTATTTTTGGGGTTAAGATCTTCCTTTATTCTGATCCTACAGTCCAGTAGACCAACTGGTCATGCAGTACCAGTTTCCACAATACTTTTTTCTCCATAATTTCCTCAGTATGCTACGGTGCACTTATTGTGGATCCGGATAAGGCATCAACTGTGATTTCTGGTGTTTTGAATCTCCCAGTTTTTTCACTATTTTGTCTGCCAACATTGATGTTATTTTTGTATATTTCTCCTCTTTCTGTTTTGTCAATAGGGTTTGCATGTCCAGCTCGATGTCTGCTACAGATGATGATTGTCTGATCTCTTCTTGGAGAGTATGTCTGGTGTCTGCATACAAATGGCAGTACAAAAGGAAATGTTCTGTAGTTTCTTTTTGTTCAATATTACACAATGGTGATGCAACCTGTCCAATTTGTTGTCGCTATTTATTGAGAAGACAATTATCTGTTTTTAGTTCACTAATGATTCTGCCAATACGTTGGTTTGGTTGGTCTAGATTGTACTTTCATGGAATCAAATGTTGTTATTCATACAAACATCTTGAATATGTTCCATCTGTTCTACTACTTAATGGTGGTGGACTGATTTGTTGCATGGTTGATGTCCATTTGGATAACTACAATGAAATTTTCATTAAGGGACTTTGCTTTTTTGGCTGCTTCCTTTGAAAGACTGTCAGCTATTTCATTTCCAGCTATTTCTCTGTGTCCTGGTGTCCAGGATATCACAGGCTCAATGCAGTTGCACAAAAGGACTGCAATGTTTTCTTTTATATCCTTTATGACATTAGTATAGTTACTTGACTGTCAGTTTAATGAGAGATGAGAGAATACCCACTGCTATTTGACTGTCTGATAAACTTTTCAGCCTCTTAGTATGGTCTTTTAGATTTGCAATGGAGTACTCAACAACCAGCAGAATTTCCACTAGTTATGTCTATATTTGATTTTAATGATGCTGATGACACCTTACTACCTGAAACACATGTTCAGCATATCAAAATTTGCAATGTGTATAATTGGTATATTTGTATTAAATGCTATTTATATATTTTCCTGAATTTAATTATCACAAATAATTAAAACAGGCACCAAATTTGTTTTGAATGTGCAAGAAAAACATATTTTTGTATAATCATGCATTATGATTTTTGTAACAGGAAGTGATAGTCCAATCTTGATATTGACGGAGCTATTGTTTCCTAGCTTTGATTCTTAGCTGTAAAATAAAGACTTCAGTAAATATCATGATTAAATATCTGGTCAGGAAGGGCATGCTATCTGTCACAAAAATTCATCGAATGTTAAATGTCCAATTCAATTATTTTCGGAGTTAAAGCTGGCTTAAATAAATAATTAACTCCCTAGCACAGTCACCTAAGACTAGCTAAATACCTTGCCAAATTCACAATATTTCAAATTGATACCTTGGTATATCAACTGTATAGGTGGCACTAACTAGGCAACTAGATTTGATATTATGCTGAATAGCACTGTTATTATAATATAATTATCCATAGAACTAGATATGTTCTTTTAGTATGAAGAAGAATATTTTAATAGAACAATTTGTTTGGTGAATTCTAAAATGACTTATTGTAATTTTTTTGTGACACCTAGAAAAAAATATACAATATATGTATATTGCTGGAAAATATCAAATTTATATTTGACACTCTTTAGGAACAGTCAGATCACGAAGGTTTCCGGAGGTAATCTGACTGTATTGGAGCAATTACAAATAAATATAATGATATTTTTGGCAATGTTCATATATTGTTTTTATCATGCCACCACATTTTCTAAATAAAACATGCTAAATTGGTCCCAAATAGTTGATTTATATCAGCAATCTTTATATCACAGCAGTCAGCATGTGCACCTTTAAATATGTTACCTGAAAAGGTAACTAGGAGACATAATTATGCAGTGACAGAATAAAGCTTTGCATTATTAGACACCCTTTATTTGTATAGTAGAAATCCTAGTCACAGGATAAAACTGATTCCAAATCTGTTTTATGCTTTATTCATGCATCCTTCAAATGATATATTCAACAAATCTTTTCAGACTATTATCATTAAATGAAATATTGCTAATAGTATATGATTTATTTATGAAGGCAAAACATCAACCAAATAAAAAAAGTAAATATTAAATTGTGTACATCCTTTCAAATCCAACATTTTACACCATTTTGGGAAAGAATTCTAATTTTGATGGGTTTTTTTTTAGATTTGATGGGTGTGGCCTTTTCTCCACTTAAAGCTGACATGACTGGTAATATTAAGGTAAGTGTAAACGAGAAAAAAAAAAAAAGTTCACTGCGTGTACAATAGTTTCAGTTGATCAAGAGCAGTTGATGTTTATCTGTGTGTACTTTGTATTTCCTTCATGTTGTGTGACATGGTATTGTTTGTTGTCATTACATAATATTCCTGTTATTGTGTTGTCCAAAAATTTAATTTTAAGGGTTTAAGTAGAAGGTATTAGAATTTTGAAAAATAATGTTTCTGGTTCGAAAAGTGGGTTGAAAGTCTGTTTTTTTTTTGTTACTTGTCGATTTGTATGAGCTCCTGAGAGCTACATGATAGATTTTCAAAGTCAAGTGCCAGATCAGAATTTTTGGCATTCCTTCAAAATTTATTTCTCATGAAGGCTATCAAACAGTTTTAAAATGGTCCTTTTACAAAAACATATCATTTTACAGGTCTATTTGTTTATGTACAAGCTTAGATTTGAGTGTAAGCATTGTAAATTGCAGTTATAAGGAGTTTAAATACATAATGTTTATGGTAAATTAGTGTGAATCATTCTAATTTTTACGTAGAAATTAAGAGACAGACAAGCTACAAATAAAGAAAAGTTTACGACAATAACTGCTATTTTACAAGATGAAAAGGAAAACAAGTCTTCAACAGAGGGACAAACAGGTGCTCTTTGGTTGTGTAGGTAAGTTGCTTGAGGGACAGACTGGTGACCTTTTCTTGTGTAGGTGAGTTGTTGGAGGCATAAAATAGTGCCTTTTGGTTGTGTAGGTAAGTTGCTGGAGGGACATAATGATGCCCTTTGGTTGTGTAGGTAAGTGTTGGAGGGACATACTGGTGACCTTTTCTTGTGTAGGTAAGTTGTTGGAGGGACAGAATGGCGCCCTTTGGTTGTGTAGTTAAGTTGTTGGAGGGATAGAATGGTGCCCTTTTGGTAGTGTAGGTATGTTGTTGCAGGGATAGAATGGTGCCCTTTGGTTGTGTAGGTAAGTTGCTGGAGGGATGTAATGGTGCCATTTGGTTGTGTAGGTAAGTTGTTGAAGGCACAGCCATGTGTTCTTTGGTTGTGAAGGTTTATTGTTGGAGGGACAGACTGTTGCTATTTGGTTGTGTAGGTTAGATGTTGGAGGGATAGAATAGGGCTTTAAGTTGTGTAGGTAAGTTGCTGGAGGGACCGAATGCTGCCCTTTGGTTGTGTAGGTAAGTTGCTGGAGGGACGTAATGGTGCCATTTGGTTGTGTAGGTAAGTTTTTGGAGGGACAGAATGGTGACCATTGGTTGTGTAGGTCAGTTGCTGGAGGGACAGAATGGTGACCTTTGGTTGTGTAGATAAGTGTTTGAGGGACAGACTGGTGCCCTATGGCTGTGTATGTAAGTTGTTATAGTGACAGTCAGGTACTCATTTGTTCATGAGTTTAAGGTTCAGGTTACCTTTTGACAAATATGGGCTCTATTTCACCACAAAGTTTTCTTTCACTACAGACATACCTGTGTGTGAAGAAAAATTTGTAGACATAACATGCCCTAGATATGAGGAAGTTGAATTTTATGTCAAATGTGCCATCCAATGCCTTAGTCTTCCATTGACACCTTCATGCCAACCACTGTATTTGTCTTCAATGGACACCCTCATGCTGCCTACTGTGTTGGTCTTCCACAGACATCCTCATGCTTCCCACTGCCTTAGTCTTCCATGGACAATCGTGCTACCCACTGTGTTGGCCTTCCATAGAAATCCTCGTGCCACCCACAGCCTTGGTCTTCCATGGGCACCCTTGTTCCGTCCACTGTCTTGGTCTTAGGTGAACACCCTCGTGCCGCCCACTGCCTTGGTCTTCCATGGATGCTCTTGTGCAGCCCACTGCCTTGGTCCTTCATGGACACCCTTGTGCAGCCCACTGCCTTGATCCTCCATGAACACCCTCATGCTACCACTGCCTTGGTCTTCCATGGACACTCACGTGCCACTCACTGTCTTGGTTTTCCATGGGCACCCTCATGCCACCCACTGTCTTGGTCTTTCATGGGCACCCTAGTGCCACCCACTGCTTTGATCTTCCATGGGCACCCTTGTTCCATCCACTGTCTTGGTCTTATGTGAACACCCTCATGCTGCCCACTGCCTTGGTCTTCCATGGATGCCCTTGTGCAGCCCACTGCCTTGGTCTTTCATGGACACTCTTGTGCAGCCCACTGCTTTGATCCTCCATAAACACCCTCATGCCACCCACTGCCTTGGTCTTCCATGGACACTCTCGTGCCACTCACTGTCTTGGTCTTCCATGGGCACCCTCATGCCACCCACTGTCTTGGTCTTTCATGGGCACCCTAGTGCCACCCACTGCCTTGGTCTTCCATGGACACCCTCATACCGCCCACTGTCTTGGTTTTCCATGGGCATTCCTTGGACACCCTCATACCACCCATTGCCTCGTCTTCCATGGGTACCCTATTTCCACCGACTGTCTTGGTCTTCCATGGGCACCCTCTTAATAAAATCCTATTGTCTTCATATTATTTAACATTTCAGAGGATTACAGTTCATCCAGCAGCTGTTAGTTCACCTATTAGACAAACTGAAAAGTGATCCAGAAGAAACTGCCTTCCGTCCTATACTGATGGCCGCTTATGAAGATACACTGAAAGAATACCATGGTTTCATTTCTAAAACTCTTTTTTCTGTATGTATATAACAGGTCCAGATTTCTACTATATATGGACATTTTATACCTGTACACACGAAAGATGACCTTCAAATCAAGTCAATGTCAGTACAGCTGTAGTTGTGAACAGTAATAATTGAAGTAGTTGGTCATTTCACATCAATGTGAACAGAGTTTATTGTAATCCTTTTTTTCATTGATATTATTGAACTTCTATAAAGTTTTCCACAAAAAAATTAGTTTTCATTAAGGACTTTAATTTGTGGTTTGACTGATTCACAAAAAAACAATAAAGTGAATAGGAAAATAGTAATACATTATACACATCACATGAATATGATATTTTGTAAATATTCGAAATGTTCAAGCATGAGTAGTACATTTCATTCAAATTCTTGTATTTTAAACAAAGTGAGATGGATTGGTTAATTTACTCAACAGTACATTTTTTTCAGACTGTATCCAGAGCATCACCTAATAGACCAGCCATGATGAAACTGTTAGCTTTAGACCAGGAAGGAAAGGATGATCAGGTGAGTTTTATGTTATTGGTAAAGTAACTAGAAGGGGGTGGGATGGGTTCACATACTAAATAGAGGTATATTGGAATTTATTGTTTGTGACAATAGCTGATATATATAGACAATATTAATTTGTGCAAAACACATTTACAACAAATGGTTATGGCATGCATACAAACAATAGGGTTTGTAAGTCTCGTTCTAGTTTTGGTTTCCCTTCCAGAATTTCTAATGTAGAACGTATCGAAATCCAAAGACCGATTTGTATTTTATTGTTTACTTTCAGGAAATCGAAATGCTACATCACAATGCAAAATCTTCAATTTTATGCTTTCCTTAACATTTTTATACTGTAGAACTAGAAATTTTTCATTTTTAATCAGTATTTTCACACAAAAGGATATTTTGCTTTTAATATTAAACCCAAGGATATGTTAATGACAAATTTTCATGTATTTGAATGGTAGATGAGGAACCATTCTCATGAAACCACGGAGTCACATGACGAGACTTACATACCCTATACAAATTAACTTACCATAGCTTTGAAAACAGTAGACTTGTCTGTTTATGTAACTGTTTTGAACAAAGTTTTTTTTGGAGATAAATATTCAACAGACAACTCTTGTTAGTTCTTGTTAGTTCAGTAAGCTCTGTGTAACTAAGTTTATAGAATTTTATAATATTTATCTCGATACTACATTAATGTTCATCATTACCTTTCCACAAATATAGGCCCAATTTAAAAATTATCCAGTTTTTTTTTAGTTTTAGCAAAATTGATGGATGAAAATTTTCAATTATTTTCAGGTTGTGAAAGACATTGAAAATTACCTTGTGAATTTAAAGAAATCGAATGTAGGTGTGATGAAGAACCTAAGTGATTTAGGATTTGATACCAGTGTAAAGGCCTAGATTATCTGAGGCATTTCATGTGGGGACCAATCTTTTTTGTGGGTACACAGCATAATCAGTAGTAGAATATACACATAGAATATTATACTTCCTTGGATTACCAGGAAGTAATTACTGTTAAGGATTAGAATTTAAAGAAACACCTGAAGTGTTTGATTAGGACAGGTGGATTCTTCTATACTTTCATTCATTGACGCCAAAAACCTACTTTTATTTTACAATTGCGCATTTCAGTCTTTGCCATCTAAATTTCAGACAACATGCCCCTACCCTTAATCTGAAAAGAATTTTATATAGGATACACTGGCTTGGAAGCAAAGTTTCTGCAAGCCCAACGCTACTTTACCAGCTGGTCCAAATTTCAAAGACTGTGTAATTTTTTTAAGTCAAATAATGTAAAGACACGGTCTATTCCAAATTTCAATTTCTGATGAAAAAATAAAGTATGACTATAGTTTGTTTTTCAAGTTTTATTACATTTCAGTCTTATTTAAACTCATTGAGGATATTATAGTCACAGAATACTACAATTTGTATGATCTAGCAGTAATTTTGATAGCAGAACAAATTTTGTACCTCTTTAATCATTAAATGGTAGTTTTTTACTTTTTAAAAATCTCTTTTTGCAACAAATGAGAATATTTTTGTTCTATCAGCAACTATAATATTATAATAATATGAACTGAGTTGGGACCAAATTAAAAGGGACTGCATTGATTGTTAATCGCCATTGGTATAAATTAATCATCTTTTGAAATGTCATTTGAGTTAGGTTTTAAGACATTTATGACATCATTAATTTTTATTGGATACTGTTATTGTTATTTTGCCCATTACAAACAAGATATCACTTCAGAATTATATATTTTTGTTCTCATCATTCTGCAATCTGCTAACTTGCAAGTGCATGTTGCCCTGGAGCTTTCAGCTCCTACAAGTTACTTGAGCTGTGCTCACAATTTAAATGTCGACCAGCTTGTACTTTTTTGAGTGATATTTTTTTAAAGCTGTGCTCACAATTTAAATGTCGACCAGCTTGTACTTTTTTGAGTGATATTTTTTTAATGACGGAACAAGTGGAATATTCTTTAATTTTCATCAAGTTTAACCACGTCTCCTCCAGTAATTGAATAATTGATAATCTCTTTAGTTGACAATTAGTTCTGAGATATTTAGATCTTATGACTTTTCTTAATTTTAGAAAAGACAAGTTCATACCATCCTCCCAAGTCAGGGTTTTGAGTCTACCCCTGACATCACTTATTCATATTTAGCGGTTATCGTCCAGCCAATTCCGATTGGTTGCTTCTCCAGGTGAGAAGCGCCAATGAAAATCAATTTAACATAAAATGTCTGTGGAAAGGTTAACAATAATACAAGGTAATGGAAGATGCGATATAGTAACTGAAAGTTGTATGATGTCACAAATGATGCAATATGAGCAAAAGTGATAACTGTAGATTCTGTTTAGAGTCTTTACTGAAAAAAAATGACGTTATGTGTAGCCACTTGGTAAGTTATATCGAAGAGTTTCTATTACGAGTGATTTGATTGGATTTTGAATCCGGGTTAAATTTAAGTAACTCACTAGGTGGTGCTGGACGATACTCGCAAAATATGAATGAGTGATGTCAGGGGTTTGAGGGAGCAAGGGTGGACTCAAAACCCTGACTTGGGAGGATGAGTTCTTACAAACTAGATGGAATTTATGTGATACTTTTGAGAAACACTGTCTCACATCATTACTCACTGATTATCTGATTTCTCCAATATCGAAATCTGAGTGTTAGAATTTTTACTTTGTTTATTTTATAGATACAAAAATCCACACATAAGAAAATGAGAGGTTCTATTTACTTGTGTACTCGCGATGTACTCTTTTGGTGAGTAACACAGGTGAAACTGTCGTAGATTGTATACCAAAGACCTGAAATATATTTTTAATATTCATTTCTTTTGTTAGGTCTTTGTTGTTGATGAAATTAATTATATATTAATATTTACGACTTGCATAGAAATGAATATAAAGTGAATTAATTATTTAACTGTTAAGTGTCTTCCTGGAGAAATGTCTAAATCCATGTATGGACAACAAATACTTGTTTTGCGGTTTGTTAACCAATAGATGTATTGTGAAAATTATAGATTATGAAATTATGAATACTATAATTCCTATACATGTTTTGTGAAAATTGTTGTGAATGCTATAATATGTCTTTTGTGTTGAGTGATTTTGTGGGGATTTACTTCTTGTCTTAATTTATGATCTCACTGTCTTTTTGTCAGATATATTCTACACATATATATATATTACCTAATTTGGTTTTTGTTTGGTTTTTATTTTGTTTAATGTTATATGTCACCATTTTGTCACTACTCTGTCTTTTACATGGTTCCAAAGTCATCAAAAAAACAACATTAAGTCCATTCTGATGACCTTATTCTTCATGAAATACGGTATTTTTTCTTTTAAAAAGTAAAATGAATTTATGCTTTTGGCCATCCTTATAATAATATTAGTTTTTCAACATGTGATGATATAACAGGATACAAGTAACATGCACTATATTTGTTATTACTGTAAAAATCTATTAAAACCAAACTGAAGCTGTTGTTATGGCAACAGTTGGGTTTACTCAGGTTCAATTACATATAATCTACTTACATCAAAAGACTTCAGATGTTTATTGTTTTATTAAGACTGATGATTATCTCATGTTAAGTTTGGCTAAAGGTTTCTGGCAATTTATGGTTAGATTTGTTTTAACTGGTTGACTCATGATTAAGTTTGGTTAGAGGTTTCTGATTAATTATTCATGATTACGTTTGGTTTATGATTTCTGGTGAAGTCATAGTTAAGTTTGAATAAATATTACCGATTAATTTGTGGTTAAGTTTTGTTGAAGGTTGCTGGTTATTTCAAGGTTCAGTTTGGCTAAGAGTTGCTGGTTAAATTTGGTTCAGTTTCGTTAAGGGTTGCTGGATAGTAATCGTTAAGTTTGGTTAAAGGCTTCCTGTCAACTCATGGATAAGTTTAGCTATGAGTTTCTGGTGAGTTTATGGTTAACTTTGGTTAAAGGCTTCCTGTCAAATCATGGATAAGTTTAGCTATGAGTTTCTGGTTAGTTAATGGTTAACTTTGGTTAAGATAGGTGTCCTTTTTGCCTTTTGTTTGTTTTAAACTATGGTAATGGCCTTCACATGTGTGTATTTTATATGTTCTGTCACTAAATTCACAAACTGATGTACTTTTATATACATTTACAAGACCTGTATTTACAATAGCAGTGTAGAAAAAGTATATTTTGTTAAATATTTAATTTATCAGCATTATAGTATTTTTGTAACTTGAGGTGGTTGATATAAAAATGTTTCATATTGTGTTCTAAGACATGTACGGAGAAAATCATGTTTTATCTTTTATTTTTTCAAGCCCAGTGCAAAATATGTACATGGGGTCTAAACACATTGGAGTTAGAAAAGTCCTTCTTTGTGATAGACTATATTTTCCATTCCTAAACTAATCTACAAAAGTGTTTTTGTTTTACTTGCTATTCATTTTTAAAAAAAATTGTTGAATTGTTGACTATTTCCGTTCTCTATTGACTTTTAGAAATAATAATTTTCTGTAAAATGGCTATTTTTTGCTCTTGTCAATGAAATAAAATGAACAAGTTTCGTATATGACGTTCTGTTTTGCCTGATTTCTGTAATGATTATTACTTATGTTGTATTCTGCGCACTGCCACTACATGATACACACTACCAAGATCTGCCCATGTTCTGAGTTTTCCAATGCACCTTACACCAAGTGCCTTCTATAGATCTGCAGTAAAAGGGGGAAAATCTCCATTCTTAAGGTGTTAGACTTTTCAAAGTTAATATCTTGAAGGAGGAAAGCATTTCTGTTTACATTTCTATGTTGACTCAAAAGCAAATCAGATATTCCACTCTTGAGGCTGACGGAAAAGGTTTAGAAAGACATGATATCCCAATGTGATATTTTTTTTTTCATTTTAATAATTGTAGTTTTGTTATTCAATGCAAAATATGATTCAATTTTTTGTGTGAAGGGCAAAATGTGGTTGTTATATTGTAGAGCGTGAGATTTTACTACTGTAATTACAACATAGATATAATTGTTGTGACATATATTTTTGGATGGTAAAAATTATTCTCCTAACAACTTTATATTGTTATCAAATTTTAACATTTTTTCAAGTATACAGTTTTATATGCTTTTTTACTCTAACATCAGTCACAAAATTAATTCATATATGGTTCATGTATTTACAATGACAAAAGAAAACCATGACAATTTTGTCAGAACAAGAGATTTTGAAAATTTTATTATGACTTCAAGTTTTCAAAAGAGAATAAATGATCTTTTAAATAATTAGTAAATCAATATGGTCGCACAGCTTTAGCACATGATATGATGTTCACTGCTTATTTATGTACTCTATTTAAAATTTGTTGAATAAACCAAACTTGTGTTTTAAATATTCATTTCCTTATTCTTTTAGATTTCAAAACACAAAATTGACATAAGAGAGAGTCTCTATGTTGGTGAAAAGTGAAAATATTAAATGTCCAAGAAATTCTCAACGATGTTAGAACTGTCAAATTTGCGAAGCAAATTTTAAGTCGTTCCCTCGGCAGGACTTGAACTTGTACCGCTGTGACATCTGTGGCAACACCGCCTGCACAAAGTCCAGCACCCTAGACCACTCGGCCAGCTAGGCTATATAAAATATAGCTTTCGCTGGCCAGGTCATTCTCCCTCTTATGATTAATCTAGGGTTGTAACTTAGTACACGATGCATGGTAGTACGGGGCAGTATATCTAGGTGTTATTATGTAGGGTAGAGGATCAAATTGATGATGCATATCACAACAAATCAGTATTATACGGCTCAGAATGTGACAACTCTATTCACTACACTGCTCCATCGGATCAAATTGACACGAAGTCCAGCGCCCTAGACCACTTTGTGCAGGCGTTGTTGCTATAGATGAGTTCGAGTCCCACGGAGGGAATGACCAAAAATTTACTTCGCAAATTTGACCTTTCTAACATCGTTGGGAATTTTTCAGACCTTTCTATGCTTACTTTATCTTCCTTGTATCAATTTGATCTTGGATTTTTTTTATTCTTGGGCAACAACTCCCTGTTTAATGATTCAGTTTATATCATTTACTTAAATTGAGATTTAAGGATATCACTAACCCATTTTAAGCAGCTATTCATATGGGCGCAAACTGTGCTCCTCTCCTAGCAGATTTGTCTTTACATTCATACGAGACCTCGTAAAGAATAGAAAAAATAAAAGATGCTAAATCCTTTAGCTTTACATACAGATATATTGATTATGTATAGTCAATCAACAACCGTTCTTTCGGTAAATGGTTACCGTCAATATATCCACTAGAGCTTGAGATAAAGGAGACTACAGAAACAGCCTGTTCTGCATCTTTTTTAAACTTACATCTCGAATTTGACAACAGTGGTCATCTCAGCACTAAGATTTTTGATAAAGAGACGACTTTAATTTTAATATCATAAATTTTCCTTACTTGTGCAGCAGTATCCCTTCGTCTTCTGCATATGGTGTTTATATTTCACAATTGATCCGCTACACCAGAGCAAGTACTATGATCTCCTTGAACGTCATAAATATCTGCGTAACAGACTCCTGAAACAGGGGTATGAGGAAATGCGTCTTTAAAGGTATCTTACAAAATTCTTTTACAGATATCAGTCCTTAGACTTAGTTAAATAATACCCAGTTTCTTCTAAAACAATGAGTAACCCATTGTGTTTTGTAAAATGTTCTTTTTGCTGATGTGACCACTGATTTTTCGATAATGACAATGTGCATGCAAATGGTTTTTAATCACCACTTGTATAGTCACGCCACAATGGAAGAGGAGGTTAAGCGCGCCGTAAAACCTAGATTTAACCAACAATTTCATCTGAAGTGCCTGTACCAAGTCAGGGCCATTGCAGTACCAACTGCGGTATTTTGATTGTATACTGGTGCATTTGTTTCGTTTCACTATGTATGTTCTTTTTTGAAATATAAAAAAAACGAAAAGAAGAAATCATATAATGAAATAAGCTATTCAGGAAACAATTAAGAGATATTAAGATTTCTAACTATAATACAAGTACAGTTGTATTGAAGAGGGGATAACAGAAAAAGTATATTATGACAAAAGTCAGAAATCCCATTCATTTCATTTCCGATGGAAAAAACAAGAGTTCCTTATTTTGATACGTGTATATTCTTTTTGATTAATTGATGAAATGTACATTATTTTTGTCTAGTATATCATCACTGCCACCACAAGACCAACTATGTATAATTAAATCTATCCAAATGTGACAATTATTAGCAACGTGAAATTAAATTATTTAAATTTAACATATGTATTGCCTTAAGTTATCGTCATAGAAAGGACATGCCAGAAATAAACCACTCGTTTCTAGCCAAAGGGTTGAGTTTAGTTAAAACATTTTATTTGGAAATAAACAAATTTGAATTAGACACGAGTTATTCCAACTCACATGGTCTTCTCCATACATGGAATATAACACTCAATAAATTGTTGAACAAATAAAGAAAAGTGTAGTGTACAAATATTGATAATTTAACCTGTGGTAAAACGTTAATAAATAATAATAAAAAAAAGAAACATGCCAAAGGTATTTAGATCAGTCTATGAATATATAGACACCTATTTCATGTATTTAATGCATTTTATTTGTAGGTATCAAATGAAATTGTACAAGAGAAGTACAATTTAGTAGAAATAATTCAAAGTTCAGGTAAATTTAAAAGAAATGAAACTAACAGCTAATGCAGCTTTAAATATTTAAAGTTTATAGGGAATATTACCCTCGAACCTCGAATTCTATCTCTGACTGTAGTACGATGCAGACTGCATAAATATTGACATGTCATTTCAAAAAAATGATTGTTTGAACAAACTAAACCTCCTTGTAGACAGTCCTCTTTAGTCATTCTTCCTGGTAAGACAATGACAAAGCAATATTTTCTTTCAGTTATAAATTATATCGAAAATTCTCAATTCTGTCATTAAGTTTTACTTTCGGACGTATATAAAATCACCATGTAATGTCAAACAATTTAGAAGCCGAAAATTTAAGACGTAAAAATGTGCTTCATCTAAAAAATAGAGTGGAATATAAATTTGTTGTTTGACATAAGATATGTACCATAACAAACTTTTATTCTATTTAACTGTCATATTGTTTTACACTTAGCGTAAACACAGTGTCTTTCAAATGCCTTACAAATATACACATGTTGGTAAACACTTTTAATTTTGCACTGCACATTGTGGGGTACTCAAATTTAGAAATATTATGAATTATGGAAATATTGGCTGCATGTCATTAGCGCGATATGTTGGCTAGGAAAATAGTTGAGTATAGAAGTCGATTAACAAAATGAACAATGCTAATAAACTGTCATTTTGTTTCATGTTTGGCCTTAAACAGGCAGGTATCACTCATGTGAAGTGCAAGCCTTAAGCATGCAGGTATCGCTTATGTGAAGATCCAAAGTGGAATTGAGAAATGTCGACTTGGAAATGAGAAATGTCAAACTGATGCTAAGAAATGTCACCTTGGAACTGAGAAATGTCAAGGTACATCGAAAATCAGTTGGGAAATGTGAAAGAAGCCATGACACTATCTGTCTTTTGTATGAATAGTACTGTATCATGGCTTTCAGTAGCAGACTTTATAAAAATCAGATTGGAGGTGGTTCGTACATGTCAAAAACTCACCTAAAATTCAGACTGGAGGTGATTTGTACATGTCAAAAACCCACCTAAAATCAGACTGGAGGTGAATCGTACATGTCAAAAACCCACCTAAAAACAGACTGGTGGTGATACGTGCATGTCAAAAACCACCGAATTCTATTTCATTTCTTGTTAAGGAACAGTTAATGATCACATGGCAAGTCTTGGTTGTTGCGCTTTGGAGATAAAAAATACATAGATTGTACATAAAATTGACACTTTTCAAGAGCAATCGTTCTTGATTTTGTTTCATTTAGTTGATTTTAGTGGTAAATAAATGCATGATTTTCTCAAAAGTGCAGATCTGAATACAGAAATAATTATCGTTATGCGAAAATATAGCCTGAAAAAGCATCGTTTGCTTGATGGGTTTTTCTACAGTATGATTCACTTTACCATTGTTAGAGTTCGAATTGTATGTGAATAGGTACTTAAAATGGAACCAAGATAGTCTATATGACTAATGAGTTATTTATAACTGCTTACCTTAACAAAAAAAGTCTGAATTAATCATTTCATGAATTGAAAAACCTCCTGAATATTTGTCTTTCCGAACATGATAGTGTATTTTTTTTTTTTTTTTTGTATTCTAATTGTATTTTTTATTTTTTTTAATATATTTGCATATTTGAGTCTATTTTACAAGGAAAGGGTTTCATGGTCTCAATTTATTTTCATGTCATACAACAAAAGAAAAAAACAAAAAAAAACACATTTTTAGTTTGTTTTAAATAGAAAATCTCCGTAATATACTTTCATATAATAGATACATATATTGAATATATATAATTAATAAATGATACAACTATGATATGTTAAATAGTAATCAAGGGAACCAAGGTTATAGCGGTAATCAAAAGAATGTAATCCAGGGACAAAGACCCGACATGGAAAACAGACATACACAACAAAGAACATAAAGTAACTAAAATCATACATACAAAGTAACAAAAGTAAATGAGCAACTCGGACTCCACTAAAAACTGGGAGCATGGACCAGGTGCACCGGTAGGGGAAGCGTCCTCTGCTTTTCTAGAAACACCCGCCGAGTTTCTCATAAAATGTCAAGTCCGGGGTAGACAAACGAGGAAAGGAAAACTATGACCCATTGAATAAATCTGTTTTCATGGTGCAGATCGATATTATCATGTTGCAGATCGATATTATCAGTAACCACCTCTGATCCATAGAAAATCATTAATATTTACACAATTCTGTAAAATTGGACTTATATTTTTTTCAGTTTAGTCCCTACAAATAATTGTCTATTGGTCATTCGACTCGAATCTAGGAAATAATTATTCAAGTTATCCTTATTAGGTATAATTATCTAGATCTTTTTACATAATCTTTTAGGCTAAAACGCATTTTTTTTTATATTTTCATGTTTCCAAAAAAAACAACTATAAAGATAATGTAAATTTCGGTGCATGTATCCCGTGTTTCTAGAAGTAACGTAGCATTAGAACCAAACAACAAGGTAGTTCGTTACTCAAAATTTTTATACAAATAGTATTAAAAAAAACTAAATATATCCACAAAGGAACTTACACAGCTTAGATAAAGTATATTGGATTATTGCAAAGGAGCTATATTATTGTAGTCCAATGTTTAATGTAAATGATGAATATTAATGATAACAAGGAGTGTCATTTTTTCATTTGAGGAAAGATCCACATCCTTCATAAAGTGCGTAGCTTGATCACATTTAAGTCAAGAATAATTTTTAAGGTTGTCTGCAAATGTAATTCTACTTTTAAAAATATTTATTTTATTATCTTAAGTACAATATTTTTTCAGCGGTTACCCATGCAAAAACCAGGCAGTGAGTAACACTGTTTTCATCTTCATATCACAAATGCAGTTTAGCACCGAGAGATTCTACAGTATGACACTTCAGTGCTTAATGCTGGAGGTTTTGAAATACTAAGTACATTGTGCATTGCACAGCAAATTTTGGTACCTCTGAAATCGACAAATGCAATTCAGGTAATAAACAATCAATATGAAACATAGGTAATATCAAATGTATATTACAAAACGCTCAGATTTGATTTTAAACATGATGTAACATAGTAACAAATAATTTTTGGGCAAAGCACAAATGTTGGAGGATAGTTTAGTATATTCAAAGACTGACGTTTCAAAGTCGCTGATTGTAAAATATTCTCTGCCAC
Organism: Perna viridis; assembly: GCA_037379345.1. Taxonomy (NCBI): domain Eukaryota; kingdom Metazoa; phylum Mollusca; class Bivalvia; order Mytilida; family Mytilidae; genus Perna; species Perna viridis. The sequence continues at coordinate 40,820,702 of CM074519.1, read as the reverse complement.
TGAACTTGGCTTACTTTCAACATCCAATATGCTCTAAAATCAGGTGACTTCCAGTAGAATCTTGGTTCCATTGATATACATTGTGCATTAGGTACTCTTCCGTAACCGTGATGACCCAAATGTTTTCAATCAAGCAAGTGGGTATCCCCAACAAGATTAAACAACTGGCAATGGCTATAAATATATATAGATATCCTGGTCCTGATAATGTATATGACTTATACAGTCAAATGTAACGATCCCCTGTGTTTGAATTGAAATCTGGGTAATATTTCATAAATTCAATGCTATCTAACCGATCGTTACATCTTTTTATGTAGATTTCCCGTTCTCATACAAGCAAAACAACACACATAAACATGTGAATGATATTTTTAAAAGCGATCTTTGGGTCGTTTATGATATTGACCAGGGACTCAGATTAGTAACCAGATTAAGCAACTGACAATGAGTATTCATATCGGGGCCCTGCTAATGTATATGACCTACATAGTCAATTGTAACGAGGCCTTGTGTTTGAATTGGAAACTGGGTAATAGTACATAAATTCAATGCTATCTAACCGATCATTTCATCTTTTAATGTAAATTTCCCGTTCTGATACAAACAAGAAACACACGTAGAATGCAACCAATTATTTACACCAATAGATCTTTCCTTTGTTTTAGTTACAAAGGAGTTGTATGGCATTTTATTTGTTTATTTGTTTATATCTTTAATGCAACAGTTCATCGAAAAACTATTTTTATTTATATTCACTTAAGTCTTTTTTTTTTAATTTTCAGTAGTTAATATTCTCAACCAGTGATTTGGTATTACTCATTTTAAAGTATACATTACTTAAATCAAATTTCTTCGATTTATTATTTTGTCTAAAATAATTTTTGATTTCTTAATCCGTTCTCATCAATAAAGTGATTTATGTATATTGTACCCTTTTTTATCCAGTTTTCTCTAATTTTGCTTCAATTTTCATACCTCTTGACCGGTGTGGAAAAAAAATGTTCTCATCACTAGTGACTTTTTTGTTCTCAGAGTTCGATTGGCTTAGAAATCGATTGTCTTGGAATCGTCTCGATTGCCATTGTAGTTATATTTCAGTTAAATGAGATAATTGTGGTGTTTTCTTACCTTAAATAAGAATTTTGAAGGATCTCGGGAAGATTTGAAGTGAAAAAAACTTTGAAATCGTCTGGTTTCTTTTGTAATGAATGTTTGCGTTTGTGTAACGTCAACATGTTTCCTACGAATCGGAATCATAACGTTTCGCGCGCTTTTTGGGGTACTTTTGACGTTTTTAGAGCATTAGAGTAACAGAATCTACACTAAAGCTTGTTGATTATGAATTTCTCACATTGCGTGAAATACATTTTATAGTTTGAATAGCTCGGCAAACCCCGGGATCAAAACTATATAATTTATTTCACTCGATGTGAGAAATCATAATCAACTCGCGTTGTAGATTCTATTTTTCAAAAACGAGAGTTTATTTTTTGAATGTTCTCGTTATTCCAAATTATGTGTTTTCTTACTTCAGCAAAGGATTTTGGTTGGCAAAATAAAATAGTTATTTACTAAGTCTAGTTTGAGTGGCCATACAAGGACTTTACCAGTTGCGTGTTGTATATCATATGGTAAGTAGAATGGCTGCTGATATTATACATGAAGTCACAGAAGTTTGGAAACAAAACGGATTTCTATACCCATGACAAGTAATTACTTAACAATTGTTTGTGTTTGATAGTGTTTACTAAACTGCTAATTTGAATACTCATTATCAATCGTCACCACAATCATCGTTAACAAAAGCCAGCCTTGTGGTGTGAAGGTTTCCTCGTCGTTCATTGAAGACCAATGAGTGGCCTTGAGGCTGATATTTTCATCCCTATGGGTTATATCGGTTATATCGGTTATGTAGACAAATGATTCATACGTTGGTGTAAACTGGAAGATGTATGACCACCGTTTGAGCATCATCCGAAGATATGTAAGAGTAGTCAAGGGAACCAAGATTTTAGCGGAATAAAAGTAATATATGTCGTGAAGTGGCTCAGTTAAACGTAAAGGAAATAATAAATAAGTGAAACTAAAAACATAAAAAAGTAAAAAGGAACTAAATACAAACAAAATGATAATGAAACTTTAAACGTAAAGAAAAAGAAGCTCAAATTTTCTGGCTTGGTATCCACATTCATGCAAAAATACGCCGGAAGAACAGCGTATCATTCCGGAGTCGTAATTTCTGAGTCCTTGTCGTATTTAAACGATGACAAAGATTGCATTGCTCAATGTGATATGATGAAATCTGTCTTTATCAAGAGAAGATATAATAGCAAAGTTCTGCATCGAGCAATTGCATTTTCCCAAGTTAAGTGATCTGAATCTATAGAGGAGAGGATGATAAACACCAGTGACTGCGTCCCTTTGGTCTTGATATACACTCTACATCCATAGTTCTCAAAGACATGTCAGATTCGCTACCCATACCTGCCTACAGAAAAAGGAAACAGACTAAAAGCGTACCTGTCACTAAACGACCCCTGTCAGTTACAAAGCCACAAAAAGTCACTGTAAGCGAACCCACTGTTCGACATGTCCTTTTATTTGGGAGACTGGTTTAAGGTTCTCGGGCCAGCCAGATTCTTTATAATAAAAAGAGTAATCAAGGGAACCAATGTTATGGCGGTAATCAAAAGAATGCAATCAAGAGACGAAGACCAGACATGGAAAACAGACAAAGAGAACATTGACCAGGTGCACCGGTAGGGTAAACGTCCTCTACTTTTCTAGAAACACCCACCGAGTTGCTCATAAGAAGTCAAGTCCAGGGTAGACGAAAGAGGAAAGGAAAACTATGACACGTTGAACAAATCAAAGATGCTTTCACCCGTACCTCTGAAAAAAAGTTATTTACGCTGTAGTTCGAAAAATGGTTTACATGAAAGAGACTTATCGGATGTATGGTAATTTTTTTGTAGAGCATAAACAAAGCACCCCAAATAGAAAAAAATCGTCCAGTTGGTGAACATATTCGGGAGGCTGACCACAGTGTTAATGACATGAAAGTAACTGTCCTTTTGGAAACATATTCAGGTGAAAAACAACGAAAGTACCTAGAACAGCATATCATCAGCTTTCTTTGAACTGCACACCCCCTTGGAATGAATAGTCAAACCCGCATTAACTAGTCACCAAAACTGGATTTTCTATTCATTTCAATAACTATAACTTTTTTTAAATTCATCTTTAACTTGATGTATCTTCGCCATGATCAAGATAAATTTTGAAGGATATATTGTCTCTGTAGTGTGGGTCGGCAGTGTCTTTTTGTCAGTTTCTATTAAAAACTTTCTGCCCATGACGAAAGCCGTACGGCCGAAAATTTTGATCCTTTAATCTCAGTTCCCGCTATATAGATGACGTATTATCTTTAAACAATCCTAATTTCGAGGATTTGATACATCTCATCTACCCCAAAGAAGTTGAGATAAAGGATACTACAGACACTGTCTAGTCAGCCTCATATCTTGACCTACACTTAGAAATCGATGGTAAAGGAAAACTATTGACCAAACTTTACGACAAACGTGATGACTTTTCATTCAGAATTGTCAACTTTTCTTTCATCTGTGGCAACATCCCTTCATCACTTTCGTATGGAGTGTTCATATCACAACTCATACGTTATGCCAGAGCTTCCCGAAATTACACAGACTTTTGTATCGCTCTAGACTTCTAACAAGTAGGCTTCTGGAACAGGATTATGTTGCTACAAGATTGAAGTCATCACTACAGAAGTTTTATGGTCGTCATCATGAACTCGTGGATCGTAACTATCTGCGCCATGAAACTGATTTGTTCAATGTGTCATAGGTTCCCTTTCTTCTTTCGTCTACCACGCACTTGACTTTTTATGAGCAACTCGTCGGATGTTGCTAGAAAAGCAGAGGACCCTTACCCTACCGGTGCACCTCGTCCATGCTGCCAGCTTTTAGTAGAATCCGAGTTACTCATTTGTTTTTGTTACTTTGTATGTATGATTTTAGTTACCTAATGTTCTTTGTTGTGTGTGTCTGTTTTCCATGTCTGGTCTTTGTCCCTGTATTACATTCTTTTGATTACCGCTATAACCTTGGTTCCCTTGATTACTCATTCAGCACCAAGAAAACACATCTAAGCATAAAATGACTTAAATATTGCACCTATGGTTAATATGGAACAATCTTCTCATGATATAGACATATATATTGTCGTATTCCATTATTAAACTTAAACATAATTTGTTCTGGTCTGGTCTTTGTCCCTGGATTACATACTTTTGAGTACCACTAGAACCTTGGTTCCTTTGATCACTCTTTATATTTTACGTTTTATTTGTATTTTATTTGTCTTACTTTTTAAATGTGGCTATTGTTCACTTATTTATTTTTGCTAACTTTGGAATATACTGTTACTCATTTGGTACTTCTTCTGATTGTCAGAAAATAAAATAATCGAGTTTTACAAGGTTAATGGAAAGATTAATGGCAAAAACCACGTAACTATGTCTTGAAGACTATTACATGTATGAGGAATGACGAGTACGATAGATGCCATTTTCTTTATATTCAAAAACTGGACAGATGTAATCAATGGCCACAACACATCCATTTAACAGAGATTTGCTATTTAGTATTTTACAAATACTCATCTGGTAATTTATAAAGAAAAAAGTTGTATTTAAGCCTTTTGAATCTGACACCCTAAAATGTCAGTTTTTGAAAGTGGAAAAGGTCATATTGACAGAGGATTTATTTAACACTTGCATTTTTGTTTTTTGTTTGAGGAGTATAGGATACTGCATTGCCACGAAGCAGTGGTCTAGGCATTTTTGAAAATGTAAATGAAGACTGAACAAACAATACGTTTGATTAAAAAGAAAGTATTTTTTACAGATGTCGTAAAACAAATACAGAAAATAAACGTGAATATTATGACATTGGGAAAAGTTTAACCAATCACACCCCCTCCGTTCCCGCCTTTGCTTTCCCTTGTGAAAACAGCGCTTCCAAAATGTGTATTCTTCCACATATCATTATATTCAGTATGTTTTGACAAGAACCATTGAGTGTGGATATTGTCTTCAGAGGCATAATGAATTCCTGTCCAACTTGTGATGTTCGAGTTGCCATAGTTGTTACCAATGGCGATAGAGAACCCCAGAATGCAGTCGCCATTAATCATTGTGTATCGGCCGGATATATCATACCAAGAGTTCGCAGTGTACATGTATCTTCCTGTCACTGAACCTTCAGATGGCACAACAGGGCCAGTTTGACAGGACACCACCATTAAGGAACCAAACTGGTTGGTCCAATTTCCAGAAACGCCACAAGGATCTGTAAATCACGAACAACTCGAAAATCTTTCATTTATACTATTCTTATTCAAATAAGCGGTTTTTATATTTGGAGTAGCATTTGTGATTTATTTGATTTTTTGATGTCATGATCACGACACAATAACAGTATTTGAAGCAAGCGCCCCCTATGAAGGTCTATTTATATTCTAACCATCATTTTTGTCTATTTCATAATTGATGACGTAATTGACTTGCAGCGGCCGCTTCCATGACAGAAAATGATGCTTTCTATTTATAGATTTGTAGACTTGTTCATTCTTTGTGTTTTTTCAAGTCGTAAATTTACTTCAACTTTGTGTTTGTCTTCGAATAAAACTGTCATAATTTTTAACTGGTTTTAACATTATTTAAAGGTTTACTTAGTTGAATGTTCCGGCCATGTTACTTTCCCCTTTTCTTTTTGTTTTGTTTTTTTTAATCGTTGTTTTGTTTTGTTTTTGTTTTTGGTTTTTTTGTTTGTCTTTTTACGTAATCTTTATTTTGTACAAAAAAGTAAAAAGGTTTGTCTTTCTTTATAAAAGATAATATTTTCAGAATGAATTACAATTTTGACTACAGTTTATGTATTACTTACCATTATTGACTGCAGATGCAATGGTGGTTGGAAAAAGACACAATAGGAGCACAAGCACCATTTTCACATAGCATATGTTAAAATGAGACGTAAAATTATGTGTTTATTTGTTCAGGTACCGTTTTATCAGCTCTTGTCAACATGATATATGCCCTGTTGTAATGCGGTAAAAGGGTTATCAAGGGTTATAACATGTTCTTAATGTGCTGTTGTGTAATTGTCATACATGGCGACTATGCATTTACCGTTGCACCACAAGGATGAGGTAATATACTTTCCATTATCAGAATCATATTGCACAAACAAACAATTAATGATTGGAATCAATATTTTGACTTCCCTCAGTCTGCCTTACCCAACCTGTGTCTTTTCATTTTAAATGTAAAAAAGTTCTGTTGTTAGGTGTCATATAAATGTAGATAAATATAGCCTAGACAGTCCTAATTCAAGGCAATACATCTCTTCAAAGGAAGCGAACTGTCTATTTCAGTGATGATAATGAAACTGAGTAAAATTGAAGAATTTTTTATCGGACTTCTGTTAATATCAAATGCAGAAGTTGGTAAGTATTGCAAGTACTAACTCTATATAACTAAATGTGCTCTATTACGTGTACTAACTTTGCTTTCTTTCTCTATTTTTTTTCAGTTGAAACCTTATTCTTTATTTGTATTTATTTTGTTTCGTTTGTATGTTTGTTTTCCATTCTGTTTTCATTATTGTTCGTTGCTATTTATCGTTTGTTTTGGTTTATTTGTTTGTTTTTTCGTCGTCGTTGTTGTTGTTTTCGTGGTTTTTTGTTATTATTATTAATTGTTTTTATTTCGTTTGTAGAGTATTTCTTAGTTTTGAATGTGGTTGCGGTTATTTTTGTACAATACGAATGTTTTTGTGTAATAGAGTTTGATTTGCCTTATATCAAAGTCAACTACTACTTTGTCAGGAGAGGAAATGTTCTTATATACTGGTCAAATTGCGTGCCAAATTATTTTGATTTTTTTTGTATTATTTTATCCCTGCAGTATTTGGAACAAATAGTTCTGATTCATGTGGAGTTACTGGAACTTGGGTGAATGACCTTGGATCCCACATGGAGTTGTCTTGTCAACCTGATTCTCCTACGTCAAATGTTGGTAATCTTAACGGCAGATACAATACAGCAGTTGGAAATGCGAAGGACTATTACAAACTTTCTGGAAGGTATGCAAAGTCCGGAACCAGTTTTGAGAATTGTCTTGTTGGATTCACAGTTACCTATAATAATGAAATTCATGGAAATTCAAAATCAGTAGCGAGTTTTACGGGCAACTATTTTGCATTTGATGATACTTTATACACGCACTGGACGCTAGTTTCTCACACCAGACCGGAGGACATGTGGCTGAATAGTCATTTGGGAAAAAACGTCTTCAAAAGATAAAAAAAAAAACTGAATTGTTAATTTTTGATTATATTCAATAGAATTTCGAAAATGGTTAAAAATATATGTATTGGATTGATAATAAAGATTTTTGTGAATTTCCTCTGTATTTCAAAGAACGTATAAATTGTTCAATGTCGTATTTCTTCATTTCCACTACCATCAATAATTATCATAACTTACAATAATAAAAATCAAATAATAAACACCAAGTACAAAAACATATTTGGCATGTTATATACCAGCAGAAAGTGTTAGAATTAAACCATCTTTCTATAACCTTGGTTCCCTTGATTACTCTTTTGTACTCATTAGAAACGTTCAAAGCTTTATAGCAGCTATTTATGTTTAAAAATCCTTTTTACGGTTTTGAGGTAAAATTGACATATTAAATAACAAAGTCTGATGAGTTTTTAAATTCCTGTAACCGTTTGGGTACACCTAGAAGATATGCATATTGGATCAATTACAGGAAATTAAATTTGATAGAATTACCATTTCCGGATGAAATGTCTTACTGGAAATTTGAAACAGGAAATTAAACTTACAGTCAGATATATTTCAAATACCTTTATAATAATAGAAAGTTGTTGAATATTAAGGAAAGTACACACAAATAGTCTGTAATTTATTATGGCAATGAAAACCTTACCAGTAAATCCTACTTGTTTGACAGAAGTAAGAACTTCTTGCAGCTGAATCAAATAAAAGGCCATATATCTGTAGAGATCCTTGTAAAAGGTCATATATCTGTAGAGATCCTTGTAAAAGGCCATATATCTGTAGAGATCCTTGTAAATTGATTACAATATCATTGAAATATAAAATGCACACACGTCATGCTTATACGTGGTGACTAGCGTGAAGCTAGAACAAAATGATTACAATTAATACGAAATGAAAAGTCATGGTGTTTGTCTAATAGTTTGATCAATAGTTTTCTTAACAAACGAACTCTAAATGTAAGTCAAGATTTAAGGCACTCTTTACAGTGTCTGTTGTATCCTTCATTTTAAGTTCTTTGTGGTGTGGTAGATGTTATGTATAAAATCCCCGAAACTAGGAATATTTAACGTTAATACGTCATCTATATAGCGGAGACTGAGATAAAAGGATCTAGATAAATGATGTTCCTTCTTCTTGGAACAGAACAGCTATAAATTCAGCTTCATAAGAGTGAGAGAAAAGGTCAACAAGAAGAGAACCACAATTAGTTCCTAATGGAATGCTGACCGTTTGTTGCACTTTCAATTTTTCTCAGAACTCACATTGAATTAAAACCAACAAGTGTCGTAGTAGGACTGGAGACCCTCTTTGACAGCTGTGAGTATAGAATTTAAAAGTCTTGAAAGAGTTGATAAAAAGACGATTTACTAAAACTTCAGCAACTACAAATGAATATCAAAACTGGAATTGTCTAAGTACACCACTTTTTGCACACACAAAAACAATAGTATTACACAATGTCTACCTCAGGATCAACGTCCCTTTCGCTTCTGATATTTCATTAGACGGAACTAAACGTCATTCTCAATCAAACTCCGGGAAACGAATGAAAGTCATTTACGGAATGTTAACGTTAGGAAAAGCAGAATCGCAACACACACAATACCTCGCCACTGCGTTTGGCATGATATATTTTGCTTTTTCTTTATTGATATTGTAATAAAATGGGACAATGAGGAACCCACAGAAGGGACTGGAAAGGGCTTAAGAACAAAGTTATTAACTATAAGAGACCTATTTTCTAATGATTATAAATGATCATGGCATTGGTCATGTAAGGTTTTTGCTGTCTACATGTATGTCGGTCTGTCCAAAATATTTCGTCAGTTACAATTTCAGATTGTATTTTGATTGAAAGTTTCTCCTAATCTATTCCTTCACTCTTGTGAGCTGACGATGCTGACTTTATAGCTAATCCAGTTCAAAGCAAGGACCTTCGTTTATCTAGAACCTATAAGTTTAGTTTCTGCTATATAGATGACGTATTATCGTGAAAGAGTAATCAAGGGAACCAAGGTTATAGTAGTAATCAAAAGAATAAAATCCAGGGACAAAGACTAGTCATGGAAAACAGACATACACTACATAGAACATAAACTAACTTAAATCATACAAAGTAACAAAAGCAAATAAGTATCTCAGACTCCACTACAACTGGGAGCTAGACCAGGTGCACCGGTATGGTAAGCGTCCTCTGCTTTCCTAGAAACACCCGCAGGGTTGCTCCTAAAAAAGGCAAGTCCGTGGTAGACGAAAGAGGTAAGGAAAACTATGACACGTTGAACAAATCATTTTTCATGGCGCAGGTGGATACACCGTAACGATCCACGAGTTCACGATGACGACCATAAAACCTCTGTAATGATGTTTAGGATTAGGATTGTTTAAAGATAATACGTCATCTATAAATAATCCTAGTTTCGGGGATTTGATACATCGCATCTACACCCCTACAGAAATTTAAATAAAGGATACTACAGACACTGCGAAGTCAGCCTCATATCTTGACCTACACTTAGAGATCGATGGTAAAGGAAAACTATTGAACAAACTATACGACAAACGTGATTACTCTTTATTCCGTACTGTCAAATTTCCATTCATCTATGGCAACATCCCTTCAGCACCTGCGTTTGGTGGTTTCATATCACAATTCTAGATCTTGCCATAACTAAGCAAACTTATTTTACCGCGCTGGATTTCTTACAATTAGGCTTCTGGAACAGGATTATGTTGCTACAAGATTAAAGTCATCACTACAGAAATAAAGAAGTCTTATTGTCGTCATCATGAAATCGTGGATCGTTACGATGTACCCATCTGCTCCATGAGAACTGACTTATTCGGTGTATGTCTCTAGAAAAGCAGAGGGCACTGACCTGACCGGTGCACCAGGTCCAAGATCCCAGGTTTAGTACAGTCCGAGTTGCTCATTTACTTTTGTTGCTTTGTAGGTATTATTTTGGTTATATTATGTTCTTTGTTGTGTGTGTCTTTTTACCATATCTGGTTTTTGCCCCTGGATTAAAAAAATTAAATCAAAGACAAGACAAGACATGAAAAATAAACACATTCAACAAAGAACACGTAAAACGCCTTCAGTTTAAATGAGCAACTTGGACTCCACTAAAAACTGGAAATACCAGGTGTATCGGTATGTATGATATATAACATTTATAAAGGAATGGTTCAAATGATTTTAGATATATCATTTACACATACGCTTATACTTTGTATAGAGTCACTATTAAACAAAACTAAGATATTATCAAGCTGTAGATGAACAAGCATTTTGTTTAAATTGCATAAAATTCTTTTATTACGTGCTTTTTATTCTATATAAATTTTAGCGAAGGAAAATTATTTATAACACTGATATGACTAAAAAAGACACATGGAAAGAGCTTTATATTCTACATAAACTTCAGCAAAAGTTGAATTTATTATCACAGTAACTCAACAGCCACAAGGAAAGAAGTCTTTTAACACTTAAGGAACACAAATTATTTCTCAAAAATGTAGTCATCTGACAATAAAACTGAAATTCAGCACCAAGAAAACACATCTAAGCATAAAATGACTTAAATATTGCACCTATGGTTAATATGGAACAATCTTCTCATGATATAGACATATATATTGTCGTATTCCATTATTAAACTTAAACATAATTTGTACAACAAAGATTCTCATGCAAATAGAATGTATCAAATGTTGAATCAGTTAAATTTAGTATAGCTCCCTTTTACAGCCCAGTTATAATACAAATATAAAACATGTCTTACAGTATGTTCATTTGGCACAATACATTCACTAGTATAAATCTCCTTCAGCAGGTACACAATTCAAATGTATTAATTCTTCTCATTTTAAGTATTCTCAACAATTTTATTTACCATTTATGAAATTTAACCACCCTTCGGATTCCTTCAAAAGTAAATATATTTCTTCATGTACGTATAATTTTGATGTCTAACTTTCCCATGAAATTTCATTAAAATCCCTTGAGCAGTTTGGAAGTTGTGTTAACGAGATTTTAACACGTAAAACACTTGGATTATCTCCTTGAAGAGTTCTCCGGCAGTTTTTATATTTCTTCATACATATTTAAATATGATGCCAAACATGTACATTGAATTTCATCAAAATCCTTTGAGCGGTTTAGTGGGGGTCTAAAACACGTGGAAAGACGACCGGACAGAAAAACAGGGGAAGGTAATTCCCATTTACTCCCAAACTTGGAACAACTTTTAAAAATCCTTGTAAGTTAATGTTCGACAAGAATTTGACTAGAATGAAAGTGGGGAAAGATCCATTGAAGTTAACATTTAGAAAAAAAAATTAATGTATGTGTCTCTTATGTTATTTAGGGTAAGAGCCCTAATACTTATCAAACCTTTTAGGGAATTCGAAAACATGTCTAAAACATACACTTTTAATATGAATTTAAATGTATTTTTGAACTTGGTAAACAGAACCCCTGTCTACATCGAACAAATATACAAATCCAAAGAGATTCGGATAGGACAGATTTCACTGAAGTACAATTTCACATAAATCCACATACTTAACTCAATTTATTACACAGAAACCAGAAAACAATGTACTGATAATTGTTATCCCCATTTGATCCATAATTCATTCATTGATACGTTAATCACCCACAAACTCATTCACAAATAAATTTTGCCTATATGTCACAATGTTATATATTTTGACCCCATAATTCCAAAGAGTTGGGGTTATTACCCTTAAAAACAATACCCTAATTGGACCCTGTTGTTAAATTTCAAAATTAGTTTTTCCTCGGAAACCAAGAGTCTACATTGAACAACAACGCAAATGACAAAAGCGCCATCACATTTTATGACCGCAAATTGTTTGGCAGTCACATTTGAGAAACTCAGCTTTTGTACATTTTTTGTGTGATAGTCAAAATTTTACTGTATGTTATAAATCAAAAGCAAATAAGGTATTAAAAGAAGTGAGAATTATCATGAAAAGGCTAAAACAAAAGTAGTAAAATTCTTATTTTTCAAACATACAAAACATGTCTCTGCTATAGCATGTAGCTTATAAGTTAATTATAATATCAGATTGCGTTATAATAAAGTATTTGTGTTTCATATCAAATTTACATAAGGAATGTTACATTATAAAGCTACATGTAGAAACAATGGTAGATAATGTTCCAAACAGAAATATTGCTTTCATTAGCGATCATAGCTGTCATAGCGGGTCTTCATGTTGATATGGTGACAGAACATAGTAAGTTCGTTGTATCAAATTGTTTGTTACCTATTCCTTTAGAAGAAGCTGATTTAATCAACTTCATTCAATTCAGTTTATTATGCAATACTTAAGATATATTAATGACTCTTGAAGTTACCTATTCATAAATTTAAATTATTGTAAAGATTGTCAACTTTTTCCTCTGATAATAACAGACAGGTCCTAAAACAGGAAAATTACATGGATTACATTGATTTAAAACTCAATATTTAGATAGTTCTTTCAGCGATGACTTTCTAGACATGATGTGTAGCACTCATCCAGAAATCTACGTAAGTATATATACATATAACCTGTACACTAGTTTAACCCCACCGCAGACGACTGTTCACAGTCAGGAAATGTTGGTCATTAATGTGTCTTTGTTGTTATTTTATTTGCTAGTTTGAATTTGAAGAATTGTCATCGTACTGTTAGAGTGGTATTTATTACTTTTGCTGTCGGGGCCTTTCAGAGCCACTTAAAGATGTTTTTACACCAATGAACACCTATCGGGGACTTCTGAGAGTATTTATTGTTTTGTAATTTGGTTGTATACTGGCACATTTCTTTCGTTTCACCATGTATGTTATTTTTTTATCCTGTTAAGGTATATCAAATATAACAAAATGAAAAGAAGAAACCATACAATGAAATAAGTTATTAAGGAAACAATAAAGACTAATAATATTTCTAACTATGAATTGTTCTTTGTGTTGATATGACCGCTGATTTACCGATTATGACCATTGCATGCAAATGCTTCTTAATCACCACTGGTATATTCACGCTGCGTTGGAAGAGGGAGGTTTAGCGCACTATAAAACTTAGATTTAACTCGCCACTTGGTTTGAAATGCCTGTACCAGGTGCTCCGGTGGTGTAATATGTATTTTGCCAGGTTTATTTTGGACTTGACTTGATTATAAATCGGATTAGTGTTCGATAATTTTGTTGTTACCTTTATTCAAACACATTTGTATTCGAGAGGGGATAAAATAAATTTTATTATGACAAAGGTCAAAAATTCCTTTCACTTCATTTCAATTTGAAAAAGAGGGGTTCCTTATTTTGATACAAGTATATACTCTTTGATTGATTGCAAATTTATATATTATTAGATTGCCTCTTTTTGTCTAGCATATCATCACCACTACAACTACAAGACCAACTATGCATTTACAGCCTCTCTGACATCAGGCAAAACATTAGGACCATACGAGGTAATAAAATTTGAACATGTCTGGCTGAACGATGGGAAGATGTATGATCCAAGCACAGGAATTTTTACAGTTAAGATGAATGGATTTTATTTTAAAAAGGAATTACAAACACATTTCAGATTGTGGTTTAATACTGTTCAGTTCAGAATGGTTATCTATTTATTTTAGGTGCACATATTTCTAAGCCATCCTATAATAATATTCAATTCTTGGTCCAAAAGATGCACTGTTTGGAAAAGGCAATTTTATTCAATAAGAGTAGCAACGAAATTACCGAACACTAATTCGATCCAAAATCAAGTCATGTCAAAATCAAATCTGACAAAATAGATATTACACCACCGGAACAGCGTCAAAGAATATACCACAATACAAACTCTTTCAATTTGAATGGTGACTTTGGAATAATTACATGAACGCAGGTTAAAGAGACGTCAACACTGTCATAACAAATTAACAAAGAAGTTATCATCCACGTCACTATGTTGTCTTTCAAAGACACAGACTTAAACAGTATATGTTTTTTTTCTATTATGAACAGCTTTAAGTTAATTTATTTGGGGGGTTTTTTGAGCTCGCTTTATTGTATGGGTTTTGCCCATCATTGAAGACCGAATGGTGACCTGCAGAAGTTTAATTGTTCGTTACATGGTATTTGGTGGATGACTGTCTTATTGGCAATCACACCACATCACCTATTTTTATAATTTTAGTCGCAATGCAAAAAAACTCATTTTCAATAGACTCACTATATCATTAAAGTATACGCTAAATAAGAAGCAATGTTTGTAAGCTATGTGTACTCTTCTTACTACAAAACGTATTAGAACCCGGTGGCGATAATATAGAAAATCATATTCCTTCAAAAAAACTTAACATATTTCATATTTTTTGTGAAGATTTTTAAAATAAAAGTATAGCATATTGAGGTAAAGATGTCATATTAAATAACAAAGCCTGATGTGTTGTTAAAATCCTGTAACAGTCGAGTTACACATAAAAACAATTAGTATATTCATTTGTAAGAATTACAGGAAATAAACAGTTGTGGGAACAGCGGTGGTCTCCCCTTGACAGAATGACCATAACCGGATGACATACTTTAATGGACTCGGAAAGAAGAAATTTAAACTACCTATCAGATGTATTTCAAATACCTTTATAATAATAGAAAAATGTCGAAGGAAAATGTACGCATATAACCTGTAGTGTATTATGGCAATGGAAACCTTACCAGTAAATCCTAAATCTTTGACAGAAGTAATCTTTCCTTGCTGCTAACGCAAATATATGGCCATATATCTGTTGAAATCTTTGAAACTGATTACAATATCAATGAGATATAAAATGCACACACATTATAATTATACGTGGTGACTACCGTAAAACTAGAAAATTTCGCTGAAAATTCGGTAAAATTTGATTAAAGATTTCTGGTTTATTAAGTTTGTTAAATGTTGATGATTAATTCATTCTTAAATTTGGTTTCATGGTTAAGTTTGGTTAGGTTTAGAGATGCTGGTTAATTTATGGTTTAGACTGGTTTTTCTTTTCTCTTCTGCTATGACTGCGATGATGGACTTTTACATGTGTGTATTTAATATTTCAACACTTTGATTTACAAATATGAAGTGCATTTATTAGATTAACATTTTCAATTGCAGTGTAGTAAAATGATATTTTGTTAAATATTTTATTTATCAGCATTAACATATTTTTGTAACCTGATCGAGGTGGTTGAATTAAAATTGTTTTATTATTTTTATTTTATTGTAAAGGGTCAAAATCATATTTTGCAAGCCCAGCACAAACAAACGTACTTGGGTAACAAATAATTGGAGTTAGGAAGAGATCCCAACTTAGGATTTTTCTTTATAATGGTATATATAATTGTTGCATTTTGGCATTCCTAAACAAATCTACCAAAAGTTTCATTCTGTTTGACTGCTACACATATTTGGAAAAATAAAATGGTTTAACAGTTTGTCCTCTATAGACTTTTAGCAAAATCATTTGCAGAAATTGGTTATTTCGTGTATTTTTTACTCTTGTCAATGAAATAGCGTGAAAAAAGTTTTGTAAATTCCACCCTGTGTTGCCTTGTTTCTCTATGATAAGTAGCCATATTGTATTCTGTAAACTCTCAATATAATAGAATACACACTACCTGGCTCTGCCCATATTCTGACTTTTCCAATGTACCTTACACTAATGGACCAGGCAATATTTATCACCGGGATGGGACGGGTACAAATGGGCATGGGATAAACGCTTTCTAATAATTTTTGTTTATGCTAAATCCTTTGTATGGAGATGTACGAATAAAGAAATAAAGCTTAATTCAAAGCTTTTCACATTTTACAAGAGATACACATGGCATATGATCTAATTGGCACAAGTTCCTTATTTTCTTTAATTTTAAAATCTTTCAATTGTTTGTAATGTTTGTGTGGCTGTCTTTCCTTGGAACATATACATGTGGAAAATGCGCATCACTGCAGGATGAAAATGGGATAAATTTATATCATCGTGTACACGAGAAAAAATGCTAATTACTGCTCACTATTTGATTATGTAGTAGATAAAAATAGTTTGTGTAAATTATTGAAAGAGTAATCAAGGGAACCAAGGTTATAGCGGTAATCAAAAGAATGTAATCCAGGGACAAAACCAGACATGGAAAACAGACATACACAACAAAGAACATAAAGTAACTAAAATCATACATACAATTTAACAAAAGTAAATGAGCAACTCGGACTCCACTAATGATGGTGAAAATGATGGTGTTTGACAGTTTGGAAAAAAAGATATAGATGGACACATTAATTTACTACATAAAGAACTTTAAGTACAATTTGGGCTCTAATTTACAATAAATTAGAAGAAGATAAAATGATATGTTAAAATGGAATACACAACAATGTTAACACAGTTATAATATGATATTGACGACTCCTTTGAATAGGATTAAGATAAAGTACATGGGACATATGCTTGTTTCTGTTGTTAAACTATGGTCGTGTGACATATATTTATTTACATTGGTAAATTGTTTTGTACCGGGGTGATAAATATAGCCTGGTCCCTAAGTTCTTTCTAAAGCTCTGCGGTACGAGGATGAACGTCTCCACTTTTTAAAGATTTAATTACCATAACAAAAAATGTAAATAAATATATACATTGCCTCGCAGTTAATTTTTTGGTGATCAGACCATTTTTCCTGAAAACCGATGAATGAGGGAAGCATTTATTTTTACATTTTATTACCCCCAAAAGTGTTCAGGGAGCTTTTCACACTGTTTATAGACAGTAAAAATAGGTCTTTAATGAGATATTCAGTGATACCCTACAATGTAATGGTGCAAAAAGCGAATGGCAAAATGTTAAAAAAAATGGCTTTACTCAAAAACTACATTTTTGATTTTGCGGAAAATAGTACTTAACCTGTGATGCATGGTACTTAATAACTTTGCGAAACAATCCATTGATCCGTTTTCAAGTTATCATCTGGAAACCCTTAGGGGGGACAAACATGTGGACGGACACGCAACTTTCTATAGGGTATCACACAATACCTCGCCACTTCGCGTTGCGTGGTACAACAATTATGCTTTTACTTTATTGATATGATAATAAAAAGGGTTATGAAGAACTCAGAGAAGAGACTAGGAAGGACCTAAGAACCAAGTTATTAACTTTCTAATGATTATAAATTATTATGGCATTAGTTTTTTTTTTTATTATTTTTGTTATATACAAGTATGTAGATCTGTCCAAAAACTTTTGTCACTTACAATTTATTTTGGAATGTACTTTGTGTGCAAGTTTCTTCTAGTCACATTATACCACGTGACATTTGTTGGTTTGAGTTTGCTGTTGTTTTTGTTTATCTGAGGGTATTTGCTATTGATGTATCTTTTCTTGATTTATTATAAACATATAAACATTCTTATATCAATTTAATTTGATTGTTTATTTCTCATATGGGCAAGATATGTTATTTTCCATAAACTAACTTGGTACTGTGACGTCATTAACGTCGATCGATCAGCAGTCCGCATTTCAATTAATTTCAAACTGTATAATGCATTGATGAAAGGACAAATTCTGATTTTGACTTGAATCGATTAGAAACTATATCATAGACTGTTTTTAATTTTTTGACCAAGTTATGTTCGCATAACTAACTTTGGGGCGAACTAATAGTAGCTTTGTTATGTAAAGCAAAATGTGATTCAATCATTTGTGTGAAGGGAAAATAAATTTGCAATATTGTAATAAGTGAGATTTTATTGTTGTAATTACCACATAGATGTAATAGTGGTGACTAATACTTTTGGATGGTAAAATGACAAAATATGCGAGTCAGTCATTGTCCTAATAAGTATTCAAAATGATACATTTTCATACTTTTTACCTAAAATGACTTTTAAAGTCAACATCAGTCACAAAAGTAATTCACATACGATTCATTGATAGGCAATGACAACAAAAATGACAATTTTTGTCAGAACGAGAGATTTTGAAATTTAAGTTCTGTTTTGGCTTCAAGTTTTCAAAAGAGAACAAACGTTTCATTATGTATTTTTTTCCATCAAACAGGTCAAACATGTTTAGCACATGATATGATATCTGCTATTTAAGATGCGTTCAACTGAGATGTGGTAAACCAAACTTGTGCTTTAAATACTCATCTTCCTATTCCTTCAGATTTCAAGTTGACATGAAAGATAGTCTCTATGTGGGTGAGAAAGTGAAAATATTGACTTGCCAATTCGAGAAGTTTGTTTTGACTCCCCATCCCCTTGTTTTGGCTTCAAGTTTTCAAAAGAGAACAAACGTTTCATTATGTATTTTTTTCCATCAAACAGGTCAAACATGTTTAGCACATGATATGATATCTGCTATTTAAGATGCGTTCAACTGAGATGTGGTAAACCAAACTTGTGCTTTAAATACTCATCTTCCTATTCCTTCAGATTTCAAGTTGACATGAAAGATAGTCTCTATGTGGGTGAGAAAGTGAAAATATTGACTTGCCAATTCGAGAAGTTTGTTTTGACTCCCCATCCCCCTGTTTTTTTCCCTGAATTACATTTTTTTTAATTTCTGTCTTGGTTCTCTTACTCCTATAAGTCAGTCTGTCTGTCTGCCACACTTTTTGAGTGTCAGTTTGCTCTGCAAATTTATATCCAAACACTTGATGTTGGGACACTAACTTTATTGTATAGGTACATCACATTCCGGAATTTAATATGCAAGGGTAATCAAGGGAACCAAGATTCTAGCGGAAATCAAAAGAATGTAATCTAGGAACAAAACCAGTAAAACAGAAAAACAGAAAAACAGACACACACACAACAAAGAACATGAAATAACCAAACTAATACATACAAAGCAATAAAAGTAAATGAACAACTAGGACTCCACTAAAAACTGGGAGCATGGTCAATGTGTATCAGTAGAATATTATCTATGAAAATCATAAGTGCAATATCACTTTTAAACAAATATTCTATAAATTTTATTCTGATAACAATATTGACATGATATAATATAGATAAAGGAATGGTTCACATGATAGTACACATCTACAGTATATATTTATAGTACACATATACAGTACATATATATAGTACACGTAAATAGTACACATACACATATATATGATATAGAGTTACTAATAAACAAAACTAAGATATAAGCATAACAAGCTCTAGATGTGTTAAGTTTGCATTGATCTCTTTTTTTAAGTATTTTATATTCCATATAAATTTTAGCGAAGGAAATGAATTACTACAGTAAATGATACAACTCAACAGACACAAGGAAAAAGTCTTTTAACACTTAAGGAACACAAATTATTTCTCCAAAATGTAGTCATCTGACAATAAAACTGAAATTCAGCACCAAGAAAACACATCTGAGCATAAAAGGACTTAAATATTGCACCTCAGGATAACATGTGAAAAAAAATATCAGGAAATAAACTTTGTCATTGCTTTCATAGTCCATTATATTCAAGACAAAAAAAATTAATTTGTCATCAAAACCATTGCTGTATTATCTGCTAGCAAGGAATGTAACTAAATATTGAATAAGTCTAGAAATGTGTCAAAATAGAGTTGATGGAAGAAATAGCAATGTGCATGTGGTGCAAAGATACATTATAAACAGCAGTGCTAAAACAGAATGATTTCCCTCCCTTAATATTAGTGTCTAAGCCCCTAACTTTGAAACAAAACAAATAATTGAATAACAATGAAAGGAGCTTCTATCCTTTCAGACAATCATTGTTTAAAAAGTCAATATCTCCTCAGTGTTTTTGAGTCATAATATGGCAAGGAGATCAAGAGAGTGGGGTGTAAAAATTCAATGTAAAGACACTTTTTATAATACATTCAATAACATAATATAATTTACCGGGCGGGGGGGGGGGGGTAAGTGTCAAGATGTACTACAACATATTCATTAACAAACTTTCACAATAGTAATAAAGTAACAAATTTTATGACAGTATCTGATATATCAGACCAATATAATATAGCTTAGTTACAACATTGATTCTCCTTAGTTACAACAATGATTCTCCTTAGTTACAACAATGATTTTCGTGCATAAAGAATGTATCAAATGTTCAAGTACTTAAATGTAGTATAGCTCCCTTTTACAGCCCAAGTATGAACAATACATAAATGAAACAAGTTATACTGAATTGCCCTTTTGGCACAATAAATTATCATCAAGCAAACTAAATGCTGTAGATTAGCTTTGTTCTATCTGACAACCTGTTCTACTAATTTGTACTAATTCACTATCAAATATACAAAACTAAAAAATGAAAGACTAGATTCAGTTTGTTCTTATCACCATTGTCCATAATCTCATTTCTCTATCAAGAAAAGTGTTAGTAATATAGAAACAATAATTACATTGTCAACTATTTTGTTTCCAACCTTAATATATAAAGTAAATGTGCCTTTATTTTTAGCAGTCAAACCCTAGACTTTTAAAAAAGTTATCAAATCGTACATTTCAGGTATTTCTACTAATCACAAGACCGAGCGATAAATCTCATATTTACAATTTGTTTATAATATCAACTTTTAAAAAATTATAAATTTAATAAAAATTTGAGTTGAGGAATAATATGAGAAAAAAATCTAATTGAGTTTTTCTTTCAAATCATTCTTCATGATCTAATATTTCAACATGGTTATCATACTAAGTTTTAAAAAAAATCATGTGGAAATCATCAGGGGATAGACAGGTAGCTGGATGAATAGAAAGATATGCAAAATCTTATAATACCGAACCACTTCCTGTGGTTGGGTTTCAAAACACTTTAGCATAATCTTAAGCACAGAATGAACACAAAAATCACAATGTTTTTTTACAATACACATGAAAACCTGCAACATGTGTTTTTCATATGTTATGGACTAACACCCAAATCACATGAAAGAGTAATCAAGGGAACCAAGATTCTAGTGGAAATCAAAAGAATGTAATCCAGGGACAAAGACCAGACATGGAAAACAGACTAACATAATAAAGAACATTAAGAAACTAAAATAATACAAAAAAAATAACAAAGGTAAATGAGCAACTTGTACTCCACTAAAAACTGGGAGCATGGACCAGGTGCACCGGAAGGGTAAGCGTCCTCTGTTTTTCTAGAAAACATCAGAACTACATGGTAAAATATATTTTTCAAATGATGATACACATGAATAGCACATAATTCTCATTAAAGTTGGAAAAGTATAGTTTAACAAAAACCATGATGGGCCAGCTGCAGTTTGCCCTGTGGTATGAGGGTTTCCTTGTTCATTGAAGAGCACAACGTGGCCTTGGGCTGGCATTTTGATCTCAGTGGTGTTGTATCTTTGACATATACACCATACCTATTCTCGTTATATTTCAATAACAGTCCTAAAAATTGTTTCCAAATGATTTTAAATCTATGAAAACAGATGTGTCAAGTTTCCCTTCTCATTTTAAAATAAAGCTGACACAAAGTTACAACACTTATACTCATCAACATTTAAATGTAGCTGTCACAATAAAAATTCTCTAAAATGCTATATACAACAAACATATCAATGAAAATTCTCTATCACGTCAATGATAGTTTAACTCATTCACAAACAAATTGTGTCTTTCTGTAGAAGAATTTAAAAAGTGAATAAACAATGTAATAAATGTATAAAACAAACATCTGTAATACTGTAAACTTATTCATTTTAGCAGTTGCTAATTTTCATTGATTCTGTCAAGTGAACATATTGGTGGGTGTAAATTTTTGTTTCCAAAAAATGTAGAGCGTTAAATAGTAATACTATCAATTTCACTGGCATTATTTTTCGCGGTTTTCTGTATATCGCAAAAATAGAGAAAATTAGTACATTTACAGTAGTTGGTTTCTGAGGGTAATAAATTGGCTGTTCCCCAAATGACCAGTAAACATTTTTTTAAATAATATTGAATAAACAAAACAAAACAGAACAATAGTTTTATTGACTATTAATCATTGACTAATAGAAGAACATAAATACAAAATTTGCTTCCTGGACATTATGAGTTTAGATATCAACAGGGTTTTTAAACCCACCTCATCTAAAAATGAAAACCTATCAATATTACAGAGGTTAATATTGTTGGATGAATATATTGAATTGGATTTTAAATTTGTTACAAGCTACAAGTACACCTAATACTTAGAGATCCCATGACATAAAGGTAAAAAACTGTTAAATACAGTACTATTGTTGCTTCTGTCAAAGTACAAAAAAATGATACCCTGCAAATTAGAGCAAACAAGCATTTCAGGATAAATTAAATAAATGTTAATCTTGATTTACTTCAGAGAAAACTAATTAAGTATAATAATGATCAATGTTATTCTTGTTAACATCAACAACAGAAATGGAAAAATCTCATGTTTTAAAATTTGTTCATAGATAATTCATCAATTCAACAAATATCCTTACTAATACTGAACCACTCAAGTGTTGTCAATTGGTCAGAAAACTTTACAGACAAATGAACATTGTATAAGCACAGAAGCACAAAAACATTTTCACAATGCCACAGTTATTCACTAACGGGCAATGCCAACTAAAGCTTTAGACTACATTTTATTGCAATTCTCTGAATCTTTTGCATTTTTCCACTGCACATAAAATTCTGCTTTAGAACCAAAAAACTGGAATAATTTCAGATAGAAATATCATCAATGATTAAAAAAATGAGTTAGGCACTGCCTGCAAACGAGCATTGTACTTATACATTTTTCTTATATTTGTTAAGTTATTGAAAAAAAGGGATGATAGCAGAAATAAGCGAGATAGGTAGGTAAATGGTTGTCCATTTTATAAAAAATAATACAGTGTACCGGATCAAGATTCTGTAAACAACTTCTAAAATATTTTTTCTTCGTTTATGAACTGCATATTTTAATTTTAAATAAATTTAAAGGCTAATTTCACTTCAAATTCACTTCCCTGTTGCAGAACTATCTGATACCTCTTCTGGTTGGCTGGACATATATCTTTAACCTCACATGCAATGCTCGGTATGAATATTGATATCTTCATATAAATAGAAAGTTAAAAAATGTGCAACCTGATTTGAAAAATAGTCATTTGTAAACTTCATTTATATCTAAACATTACATCTCAATAAAACACTCCTATGCCCATTAAAACATCCCCAAAAGTTAAACAGAACTGTTAACATACATATTCTTTCATTGCAACAATGTCATTTAGCTACACCTCCTATCATTAGGACAGTGTCATAAGGCCACACCTCTTACCATTATGACAGTGTCATTTAGCCACATCCCCTATCACTGTGACAGTGTAATCAAGCCACACCCCTAAATTTTGACAGTGTCATTAAGCCACACCTCTAAATTTGACAAAGACATTAAAACACACCTCCTAAACTTAACACATCAAAGCATACATCACAGACTCTAACAGGCTTTTGTTGATTGTATTTGACTATAGGCATGTCCTTAGATGAACACTTAGCACACAGCAATCTTCCACAGTGTCGACTGAAAACAGAAATCAATTCAATGTACACAAGTTCACAAAAACAAAAAAAAAACAAAAAAAAACCAATAAACAAATTAAGACAGACTTTGAATTAATGACATTATCTTAACCACACATAAAATTGTCTTAGATTTTGATTCAGGTAGTCTACATTTTCTTAAATTAATTTACTAATTTTTGTAAATATTGAAATTTCAGAAGTTATTGTGTACACTGGTTAATAAAATTTTGCCATTTTTAAATTAAAATTGATTTGAATGCCGCAATTCAATAAAAGTGATATGGTGAATTTGATTAATTGAGATATCAATCCATTTGCATTTTTTTAGTATTTAGTACGACTATGCTAGATTTCTTAACTTTGAAAACAAAGCACCATAGACATATTAAAAAGGGGAATTTTTTTTTACTGCACTAAAATGTAAGTTGAAAATTCTCCTTGTTTTTTTAAAGGAGAAGACCATGTTATATGTTATATCTTATATTTCAAGAATTTCGAACTTAAGGCCTTGAGCATTTTATAAAAGTGCATTTTGCATTAAAGGTTATTCATTTTTGTTTATGTGGGTATGATTTATCATAAGAGCCCAACTTAATGCAAAGGTGGTCTTTCCCTATAAGTTTTTAGTTTTTAGTAGAAGTAACAGCTACCAATGATGTTTTCTGGTTTTGATTCCAAATTTAACTCCACATTCTAAACAGATTTCTCCTTCAGACCATGCAGGCTCCTTAGACAACATATCTGTGAATAAAAAAAACAGTGCTTTGAAAATAGTTATAGACAGACAGACAGCACTGCTTTGAAAATAGTTATAGACAGACAAACAGTCGGACAGACAGGGTCAAACCAATATACCCTGAAACTTTATTTAGGGGGATATAATAAACATTTCTAGAATAAAGTGAGGGAGAAAAAACCAATATATGAACATCACAGTATCTAACAACTTCTGTACTTCTTAACTTATTCATTACACACACCTGAAAGACTCTTTCATAAAGCTTCTCAATGTCATACCTTTTAAGCAATTGAAAAGAACAAATGCATAAAATATTATTTAATTTTAAAATTACAAAATCAACAAAGCATACTCACATAACAAAATTCAACTAAGCACCAGCCAACAAATATATAAGGGTCTCTGCATGAGTTTAGGAGAAAGAATTAAAGAAACTGCTGAAGAATCATTGAAGGATGGATAAAAGTAAAACTGTTTGCCCTATACAATTTGTGGCAGAAACATTTATAGATTCATGCAATAATTTCTTAATTTGCAACAACTTACCTAGTAGTTTGAACAACAGCTGTTTGGTGGCTACTGGTGCATTGAATATATTCAGTCCCTGTCTGTTCATTGTACCTAATTTAGCTCCAGCTCGGACAAGTGCCCTACACAGGTTACCATTACCATTTACATATGCCAGTAACAGACCTAAAAATAATAATCTTTAGTTTGAAACAAGGAATACTGTGGATAGATCTGGTCTCATTTACCACTTCTGGGTCACATGGCCACCCCCCCCCCCTATGTAGTACCAAAAACACACTGCACCTAGATCTAAGCATTGTAAGTAAATTACTTGTGTGTATTCTGATCAAAAGTAGTTAAAATAAAGCTGAGAATGTGTATTCTAAAATCATATTTGTAATTTACCACAAAAGAGTGTGAAAATTGTGTACATGTGTGAGTAATTTGTCATGCTGTCAGTTAGCAGAAAAGGTAAAAATTTGGATTTTCAGTATTACTTATTCAAGTAAATTTTGTGAAGAATTTCTACAATTATCAAACCATTAGCATAAAGATTTTGAAAGCATTACTTTCCAAGCTTTGTAATGGTATGTAACTTTAAGAAGTCATTTGTCCTGGGAATTCACAGTGAAACTTAGAAAATTATTTTTTTAACATGTAAAGTAATGGAAATGTTAGAGGTGGTTAATGAGACCTATGGCAGTTGAATCATCTCCCTGTCACCTGTTTCCCCTTCAAGTCTCAGTCTTGCATTAATATTCCCATAGACTACTATAGTGAAGTGCATACTTTAAGGATTTAAAAAACATATAGCCAGCACTCCACAGTTTAGTTTAGTTTCGCACTTTTGGCTAGGGATGAAAAATGACATAAATGGAAACCGGTGGTTGCTATAGTGATTAAAAATGAAGAATCTATTGTTGATAAAACATTTTCTGAAAAAAAGGGACTTTTAAAAGTATTTTGCAATGTTTTATATTTTTTCAATGTTGAAGGGGCTTTTTTTCAATGACAATTTGACTTCATTGTGAAAGTGAAAGTAAGTCAATTTTTTACAATGCTAAATTTAAAAAGTGGATTACAAAGTGAAATAGCTCAAAATCTAACTGGCGATGCCCATATGAGGAAGGGGTTTTTGAAGGTTAAAGTTTGAACAGTTTCAGGGATTGAAATAAAAATTTCAGATATTTTGCGGGAAATTTGATATTTTTAAACCTGATTTTATGAACTTTTTTGCAAATTTTCGCATATTTGTGCATGGTTTCTATGGTAACCCTATATGCTGTGGGTAATTTTTTTCCAGAAAATTTTTACTGCATCCTGAAGGCCTTGGCTTGAGCTATTTCTAGATATATAGATTTACAGATGCTTGACAATTTTTTAAAGTGATAAATGTTACAAAGCATCAGATTAAGCCAGCACTCCACAGTATTGTAGAACTGCCTAATTTTGGTCTTGTAATCTGATGCTTTGTAACATTTATCAAGCCAAGGCCTTCAGGATGCAGTAAAAATTTTCTGGAAAAAAATTGCCCACAGCATATAGGGTTACCATAGAAACCATGCAAAAATATGCGAAAATTTGCAAAAAAGTTCATAAAATCAGGTTTAAAAATATCAAATTTCCCGCAAAATATCTGAAATTTTTATTTCAATCCCTGAAACTGTTCAAACTTTTCCCTTCAAAAACCCCTTCCTCATATGGGCATCGCCAGTTAGATTTTGAGCTATTTCACTTTGTAATCCACTTATTAAATTTAGCATGGTAAAAAATTGACTTACTTTCACTTTCACAATGAAGTCAAATTGTCATTGAAAAAAAGCTCCTTCAACATTGAAAATATATAAAACATTGCAAAATACTTTTAAAAGTCCCCTTTTTTCAGAAAATGTTTTATCAACAATAGATTCTTCATTTTAAATCACTATAGCAACCACCGGTTTCCATTTATGTCATTTTTCATCCCTAGCCAAAAGTGTGAAACTAAACTAAACTGTGGAGTGCTGGCATATGTGTAAACTCATTCAATAAAACCTTCACGTACACAGCATTTCAAAGGAAATGAGAAAAATAAATTTCCTGCAAAAAAAGAAGATTGAACAGAAAAGTAGTCTTGAACTATAAAAAGCCATTTTCTCTACTTTCACTTTCTTTTTGCACTCATCAAACCAACATTTTTATGTTATAATTTTAAATTTTATAAATCACTGTTCATATATACTGACAAAATATTAGTTTGTAAAGAGACAAAAAGAAAACACACTACATTTTTATACCCTCCATGTTTTGATGACACCCACTCAAGGATATGCAATGCAAGACTGGTACCTTCCCTATTAAACAAATCTGGTAGCTGAATTATCTCCCCTTACCTGTATTCCCTCCACTATTGTTCCCTTCACTATTGGTCTCACTAACCACTTCTAACGTTTCCATTACTTTACATGTTAAAAAAGTAATTTTCAAAGTCTCACTGTGAATTCCCAGGACAAATGACATCTTAAAGCTGCATACCGTTGCGAAGCTTGGAAAATAAGGCTTCCAAAATCATTATGCTAATGGTACGATCATAGTAGAAATTCTTCACAAAATTTACTTGAATAAATAATACTGAAAATCCACATTTTTACCTGTTCTGCTAACTGACAGCATGGAGGCAAATTACTCACACATGTAAACAATATTCATACACTTTTGTAGTTAATTACATATATGATTTTAAAGTACACATTCTCAGCTTTATTTTGACTACTTTTAATCATAATACACACAAATAATGCACTTACAATGCATATGTCTAGGTTCAGTGTGTTTTTGGTACTACATAGGGGGATGGCCATTTGACCTGGAAGTGGTTAGTGAGACCTTAAAAACATTTTATGAGTTTTTATGTTTTTCTTTTTTTACATTTTATGAAAGCTTGTGGTATTGTGAGTCTAATAAGACCAAAACTATCAAAATCAGACATAGGACTACAAAGAAATGGTCATTTTTATATCATGCCCCTCAGTGATATTTTCCCTAAATTACTAAAAAATTACAATTTTAACTAACTTGTCACACCAAATTGATACCTATGATAATTCAAGAAGTTGTAATAGTAAATATCATTTATCATTATGAAAAAATAACAGATTTCAACAATTTATATGATACCTATTTCATTACTGTGTGATTCTTAGTCTGTGCTGTGTGACTATTTGAGTACTTTGAATATCCCAAGCAGTGACGTTGTGTATTTCATGGATGACGTCAAGTTATGAGTCACTGTTACTGATAAAAATCTTGTTGCTATGTTGTTTTTTAAAATACCTTGCACAATGC
Source organism: Perna viridis (assembly GCA_037379345.1). Taxonomy (NCBI): domain Eukaryota; kingdom Metazoa; phylum Mollusca; class Bivalvia; order Mytilida; family Mytilidae; genus Perna; species Perna viridis. Next base: position 40,792,164 of record CM074519.1, on the reverse strand, counting down.
ACCTCTTAAAATATAGCCAGATTACCAATATCACAATACTGATTTTATGGGGAAATGGAAATAATGACCAGGAAAGGCAATTTTCCTCAAATTATGCATTTCTCTGAAATATGCCATAATTTAATTTATGGTCTCACTAACCACTTCTAACGTTTCCATTACTTTACATGTTAAAAAAGTAATTTTCAAAGTCTCACTGTGAATTCCCAGGACAAATGACATCTTAAAGCTGCATACCGTTGCGAAGCTTGGAAAATAAGGCTTCCAAAATCATTATGCTAATGGTACGATCATAGTAGAAATTCTTCACAAAATTTACTTGAATAAATAATACTGAAAATCCACATTTTTACCTGTTCTGCTAACTGACAGCATGGAGGCAAATTACTCACACATGTAAACAATATTCATACACTTTTGTAGTTAATTACATATATGATTTTAAAGTACACATTCTCAGCTTTATTTTGACTACTTTTAATCATAATACACACAAATAATGCACTTACAATGCATATGTCTAGGTTCAGTGTGTTTTTGGTACTACATAGGGGGATGGCCATTTGACCTGGAAGTGGTTAGTGAGACCATTACACAGATCTGGCAGCTGAATTGTCTCCTCTTACCTGTATTCCCTTCACTATTAGACAGATCTGACTGCTGAATTGTCTCCCCTTACCTGTATTCCCTTCACTATTAGACAGATCTGACAGCTGAATTGTCTCCCCTTACCTGTATTCCCTTCACTATCAATAGCATCTATTGGATAATCAGGCATACATTCCTTAAATAATTCAAATATGGCTGCTGCATTATCTCTTCCATACTGACATAACACATGGATTGGCATCTGCCCTCTGCAAAAAGATAAACAAAGATGTTTTTAAAAGCATGAAAAACAGATTCTTATTTATCTTATAGAGAGAGGGTAAAAACTCTAGATACATTTACTTGATTTAAAGAATTTGAAAAACAGAATCTTCTTTTTAAAGCATCACAATCCTACAGTCTTGATTGTTAATTTTTTTAATTTCTCAGCAGAGGCTCAAAATTAAAAAGTTTGACTGTTTGAATCCTGATATGATCAACTATTTCATCAGACAGATGCAATATGTATTGTCTAGTGCTCATATGATTGTCCCATCTTTTTTTCTTCTCAAGAACACATTATATATAAAAATAAGTTGATTTTACAACGAAATTTCGCGACAGTGCATATTGGTTTAGAACTTTATGCCCATTTTGAATTGTTCCTCTCCTGTCTTGGAGGTATTATAAACAAAACTTACACCTGGATGGGTTCTCTGACATGTGTATATGAATAGGATCTTAGCAATAAGAAAATATCAAAATTCTACATTCATTCATTCATTCATTCATTTGCACAGATAAAATAATACAGAAGTTAAAATAATAATGATACATGTTCCTTATGGGCAGAATATATAATAAGAATGAATATGGTGAATATGCAAAAGAGACAACAACCCAAAAGGATGAAAAGTTCAACTCAAGGCCCCCTCCCTCCATAGTTGACTTACTTGTCATTAACAGCTTCAGCATTTATGTGTGATTCTGTTAACAGGACCCTGGTAGCATTCAGGTGACCATTCTGAACAGCTGTGTGTAAGGCTACCAAACAAAATTACACATCTCGTTAAAACTAATTAATATGACTCACAAGTTAACATATCACAACAACAAAATATTCTATTTTTTTTATTTCATTCTAGTAGCCCATTTTCTGTCTGATCTTAAATGCTGTATTTTTTTATTTTCAATTTTTTTTCAATTTCTTTTTTGTCAGAAAGTTGATCTGCTGATTACAGTTAGTAATCCTTATATTTTTATTTCATAGGTGAAAAGGGCCATAACTCATAATCAGTAAAGCAATATACACAAAAACATGTCAAAGACAAATACGGCCAGGTTGCCAAAAACAGGAAGAAGACAAGACCTGAAATTGTACCCCACAATATAGAAACCCATACTGAAATTGTGTACCAAGTATCTAGTTACTGTGATTTATAGTTGCTGAGAAAATTTATATGAAAACATTTCCCTGCCTGTCAGACAGACGTTCACATTTGCCTGTCTGTCAATTAAGCCAATTAGCAGAAATATAACCTGGCCAATAATTAAACTTACTTGTGTTTTATGGTCCATAGCATTATGCCATTGATTGATATACATACATATCTCCACTATACTATATTTGCCTATCTCCACCATATTATACATACCTATCTCTACCATACTATACATACCTATCTCCATCACATTATACCTCCCTATCTCCACCATATTATACTTGCCTATCTCCACTCCACCATATTACATATACCTATCTCCACCATATTATATTGATTGATATACATACATATCTCCACTATACTATATTTGCCTATCTCCACCATATTATACATACCTATCTCTACCATACTATACATACCTATCTCCACCACATTATACCTCCCTATCTCCACCATATTATACTTGCCTATCTCCACTCCACCATATTACATATACCTATCTCCACCATATTATATTGATTGATATACATAAATATCTCCACTATACTATATTTGCCTATCTCCACCATATTATACATACCTATCTCTACCATACTATACATACCTATCTCCCCCACATTATACCTCCCTATCTCCATCATATTATACTTGCCTATCTCCACTCCACCATATTACACATACCTATCTCCACCATATTATACATACCTATCTCCACTATATTAAAGATACCTATCTCCGCCATATTATACTTGCCTATCTCCACCATATTATATATACCTATCTCCACCATATTATACTTGCCTATCTCCACCATATTATACTTGCCTATCTCCACCATATTATACATATCTATCTCTACCAAATTATACATACCTATCTCCACCACATTATACTTGCCCATCCCCACCATACTATACATACCTATCTCCATCACATTATATTTGCCCATCTCCACCATATTATACTTGCCTATCTCCACCTATACATACCTATCTCCACCATATTATACTTGCCTATCTCCACCATATTATACTTGCCTATCCTCACTATTCTATACATATCTATCTCCACCATACTATACATACCTACCTCCACCATATTATACTTGCCTATCTCCACCGATACATACCTATCTCCATCACATTATATTTGCCTATCTCTGCCATATTATACTCGCCTATCTCCACCATATTATACTTGCCTATCCCCACCATTCTATCTCCACCATACTATACATACCTACCTCCACCATATTATACTTGCCTATCTACACATACTACACATACCTATCTCCACCATATTATATGTACCTATCTCCACCATATTATACATACCATTATTGTGATTTTCATCAAATGAATCAAATTCAATCCTATTGTCAATCAACACAGAACATATACTGGCATGGTTATCTGCTGCAGCTAAATGTAAACATGTCATCCCATTCTTATTCCGAGCATTGACATTAGCTCCTGCTAACAACTGAAATGATAGCATACTGTATTTTGTACTTCAATCACAGATTGCTTAGGAATCTTTTGGCAAGTCACTAAATATACAAGAATAATTTTCATCAAGATTCATTGTTATTGATTATGGTTTAATGTTCAGATATTGCATGCATTTCAAGACTAAAACTATTGATCAATAAAACAAACCATGCTTTGTACTAGCCCAACACACTGAGCTGTATTTTAATTGTGCTAGCTCACAGAAGCAACAGCTGGGACAGATTACCTGCCACTAAGTAAACCATTCATCACTCTATTGCTGTTATGAGGTGTACATGTGAACCAGTCCTTACTCTATTGCTTTTTTGAGGTGTGCTTGTGGAGCATGCAGTGACTATCAATTTACAATCTTTGGTACAACATAGCCAGGCATCAAAAGCATGACCATTCTCACTCTGACAAGGAGAAAATACTACCAAGATACCACTGAGGTGTCCAGAAATAACTTCATAAATTTCATTCACTTGTCATACTTACAGAGTGATACCTAGTCAATGAAAAAAAGGGGTTGTATGGTCAGAGGAAAGATACCTCATTGCACTCATCATTAATCACAGCAGTTTTGTTTTGTTGAGATTATAAAACATCCTAATCTATTAAACTAACCAAATTTCTAACAATAATCTCTGATCCATGCATGACAGCTAGATGTAATGGCATTAGCTGTTTAGAATCCTGTACTGGAGAATTAACGTTGACATTGATACTGATGAGAAACAGTACACTCTCTATATCTGTTTTCTGTATGGCTGTGTGTAGGAAGTTCCTACCCCTATTATCAACCTGTAACATTCAAATTCAAACATTTTATTTGAATATAAAACCTTAACATAATCCATACATAAATAATCTACGCTGATTTATAACCAGCTTCCTGACTGTTTGGTTCTCTTAGAGTAAGTGAAGTTATTTTGTATACTGAAAAAGTACTTTAATTCATGGATACCAATTTTCATGGAACAGGGAATAAATACAAGTTGATGGATTCTAGAATTTGTGGTCTTGAAGTTTTCAGTATACACATCAATGGGAATTTACAATTCGTTGGAAACCAAATTTATGTGGTTTCTGTGGGTAGGTAAAAACCACGAAAATTGGTACCCCTTGAACAATAGTACTTTCACAGTAACCTGGCTTGGTACTATGAAGTCATTAATGTTGACTGGTTCACACTCCGGGATTCAAATAATTAAATAACATTTTGATTCAAAATCAATCATCAGTATTTGGACTCTCATTCAATAGACATTAAATTATAAGGAATGTTTCTAATTTTTGAACAGTTTATACTCAATAACTTGGATTGGGTCAGTTTATAAGTGTAAACTGCCACACATCAGGTGATTTGTATAATCTATTATTCAAAAAATAAAAACATTCCTTCAACGGTGTAAAGTATATGAGATTAGAAACACAGCTAACAGATTACTGGATTCTATCTATAATGATAGCCTAATAGACATATGTAAAATCAATTTCATAATGAAAATTTTCAAAATTATCCACAAAGGGCTTTTAGACCAGTAATAATATCATCTTTTAAATTATTCTTACTGCCTCCTTTTATAATTTCTAACCCAGGCTATTGTCATGATACTAAAAAATATCAGTAATATCTAATATCTTTCCAATAAACAGAATAATGTCAGTTTTGAATGTCTCAACAAAATATCACATCTACCCAAAATCAGTCTCACCACTATGTTTTCTGTGTCAACTTCAAAAGTGCCATCATTCTGTATTAATTTCCAAACACTCTATGCCTTCCCTGAGAAGGAAAAGTCATGTGAATATGGATTGATTCCTTAACCTTAAAACAATAATATTTCACACCTGCTCAGCAGCTGTAGGTTCCCTGTTCAGTATTGACTGAGCAGCTTTGTTATTCTTAGTTGTCATGGCAGCAGCAAAGGGAGTTAATCCATTTTTGTCACGGACGGTCAGATCTAAAGCAGGATGAGCTAACAGGAGAGAAATAATCACATTATGCTGGTTTTCTATGGCAACATGAACTGGACACTTTGACTCAGCATCCTGGAAATATAATTAAAGAAATCAAAGACAAGCAATAATTGTCTATGGTCAAAACAATGATATATAACCAGTTTATCAAAATTACATGTTGTGATAAAATGGTTTCATATTTGTACAATTTAAACAATCAGGCCTTGGCATCTCAAAACTTTATAAGTCAGAACATTCTGCACATGCATGGTAACTAATTTTCAAAGATTTGAAATTTTATGATGTCTCCAGCCATACAGAAATTACTTAGACTATTTTTCCTGGTTTAGTTGTGCATGTGTCCAGCTTACTTTAATCTTTTATCTTGCCCATGGATCCAGAAACAGTCAAAAATGCTGGTGACTGACCGACAAATTTTGCAAATGCCTGACAACAATATTCCAATATCAGTCATAAAAAACTGTAAATTATTATAAATTACAGTCTGCATGGTTTTATTAAAGTACAAACATTCTGTCTACCAGTCTCCTAATTGTTTATTGGAAATTAATTGACAGATGATTGTCAATTTTAGCCGATGTGCAGCCACCTGTGACTGTGATTTACCTGTAACTGATTAGTTGATTGCATAATTGAATTAACGGTACACATGCAGCACCATTGCGTATATGAATCATTTGAAGTAACTCCGAGAATCTTCATAAATTTATTAGTTGATTAATTAAGAAAAAAGTTTGACAAGTCCACCATTTTCCCGCCGATCTTTCAGATGTAACAAAAGCACATGGAACTGACACTACGAATCAGTCGTAGTTTGTAATTATTGATTGATTGATTGAATTGTTTTTACACAGAAGTCAACAGACCATCTATATCAATATACAAAATGTGTTCGTGATTTTCTTTTATAAATAATCAACATTTTTTTCATCACTGGGAAGTTTTCGGCTGTTTGCATATGTGATGAAAAAGTCTGAGAGATACGATGTTTTGTTAGAATGTCCATGTGTGGTCGAAACCAAACTTGTTCACTTGCTCTGAGATTTTGTAAAAGACAGAGTATGTGATGAAATAACACACTTTCCAATATTTATCTTAAAATAACTACATACAAATGTTTTTTAAAGTTTATTTTTGATCTGAGCATGTAAATGACTGACAAAAATGTCTGCTTAAGTTTGATAAAATGTCCGGCATGGGCTGTCAAAATTTCCGGATCCTTGGTCTTGCCATATATTTTTCTTGACATCAACCTCTGACCTTTACCTTGACTTTGACATCTGACCCTTACCTTGACATTGACCTCTGCACCATGTTCTATCAAACATTGAACAACAGTCTCTAATCCCCAACAACAGGCTAAATGTAAAGGTGAAGAAAGATCTCTGAAAAAAAATCACATTTAATAAAAACATGCTCATAAACATTAGACGTCAAAATAAAGAAAAACAGAAATAATACTGAGTCAAGGATAATAGAAAATATCTTCATCATTAAAGAAAAACAGAAAGGCTCTTATAATACTGAGTCAAGGATAATAGAAAATATCTTCATCATTAAAGAAAAACAGAAAGGCTCTTATAATACTGAGTCAAGGATAATAGAAAATATCTTCATCATTAAAGAAAAACAGAAAGGCTCTTATAATACTGAGTCAAGGATAATAGAAAATATCTTCATCATTAAAGAAAAACAGAAAGGCTCTTATAATACTGAGTCAAGGATAATAGTCTTTGATAATTAAGCTTTATTCCTTATCTTTGATTCAGCAAAAAAAAAACAATCTTAAATCCTGAATAAATATGTATATTAGTTTGACACTTCATGCAAATTTATATGCATCAATGATCTTTGTATATCCTCAATTTTCAACAACAAAGAATATCACATGAAAAAAAATACTTTCAAATGGAGAGTTAACTGTAGAATTCTTACTCACAGTTAAATGACTTTTCTAGAAAAAGGTGTGACTAAGTCTGAATGTATCAGTGAACGAAATCAATAATTAGGCAATAAGAGGTGTTATACTCAAATTTTCTTTGTTGAAGCAATGTAGAAGGATTGTTATATTTTAGCTTTTGAATAGAAGTATATTATCATAAAATAATCATACTAAATTCTGCAAAATGTGAAATATCTTTTCTTTAGGGAATGAAGATGAAATTTTTGCTGGTGAAGCAAGCTAGGAAAATATGACGATTAGAAAAATTAGGAAATCAGAGACATATTTTACCTCCAAGTTTTAGGTTTTCTGTGAACAGGAAAAGAATATCATCTTCAAAATTTTCACACAAAAATGATAAAGTTAACTTGAGTATCTTTTCCCTGTATTTAAATATAACATGCTACCAAAGAATGTGGCAAATGTTAGTATTTCTTCTTCATTATCTACTACTCTAGCTGAAAGTTATTTCAACTATGTGATCAGTATATTCTAACAGTTTTTTATCTCCACTTGGTAAGTGTAGTTATTTCTGCATATGCACAAAAGATACCTCTATTTTCATTTTTTTCATTTCCTGTCAGATTCTCCACAGTTCAAAGGTCAAAGATTACATTCATACCAATATTAAGATTTTTTCCTTAATTACACTTACTTAGCTTCATCCCCTCCTTCACCATTAGGCCCTTGTTTTCTGGCACTATTTTTATCACAACCACTGAAAATTAAAATAAAAATCTTTATACAGGAAACTTTACCAAAAAACAGTGGACATGTATTAGAAATATAAGTTATTCAGATACTTACTTTTTATTATCAGCCTACAATCATTGATCATTTTATCAAAACACATTTCAAAATTAATTATCTATACACCAGTATAACTGATTAAGTTATAATGAGAATAGGTATGGTATATATGTCAAAAAGATGAAAATGTCAGCCCAAGGCTTTTTGCTTTAAATCAATAGAGACAATTATATGTAAATTGTAAACTTGTTATTATAACTTGTACATGGATCACAGATTTTGTATTGTTCATTATGTTCAGTTACAAGTTCAAATCAATTCATTCATAATTAATTAAGACAAACTGATGGAAAGCAAAAGAAGACAACTCTGGATTCTAATTCTATTATTTTTTTTATGATTGTATATGTGACATTTATTCACCTTCCAATATTTCCATACCAACCTTTTGATTAAGAAACAGGCTACAGATTCATTATTTTCATCTAATGCCCTGTGAAGTAATGTCTGCTGGCATCCCTCAGGTCCTGATGACCAAAGGTCAAGATCACAGCTATGCTTTACCTAAAAAAATCCATTAAATGATATAATAAAAATAAAATTAAAATTAAGCACTTCAATACCAGCAAAATTGTCCCCAAACAACACTTACAGTGGATATTTGATCAGAAAAAAAATACATTCATAGCATGATATGCTCCATTTTTCCAATAAAGCAAATAAACAATTTGTGTTTATCAGTCAAAAAGTCATTTAAATTTATGTTGGAGACAAGTTCTTTAATTTTGATTAGAACCCAAAATACAGTTATACAGACATAGAGACATACAGGTGTACATGCATACTGTTATAACTACCAACCAGTATCTGAGCAATGTCATGTTGTCCAGAATCTAAGGCATTCCACAAAGGACAATTGCCTTCCTTGTCAGGTAGATTCATATTAGCTCCCCTTTTACACAGAATATCCACAACAACTGGTAGGTGACGCTTTATGGCATGTTGTAAAGGTGTTTCTCCATCCGGAGTACTGAAATAAAATTTATACAGTTGTGACCAATTGGAGCTAAAATTAAATGTTTAAATTTGTGTGTAGTTTTTTAAAAATAAACAAATCTGTGCAGAAAAAAAAATGCAACACATAATTATGAAATTTCTTCCAGACTCATTCAGCACTAAACAAAGAATTACAGGTCAATTTACCATTGTCCAAATAAGTTCATGGGTCGGGACAAATTTAAATTATCAATATGTACAATTAACCTGCCAAATCCTGGGATGTTTCTGAACCGCAGATGGTATTTACACAAGCAAATATAGTTCAGTACGAAGACTCTATTCACATGAATTTTACGTGAAGTCTGCCACAAAATGTATAAGCTCGAGTTAGGTGAAAGACATTATTTTTTCCTTTACTTTACTTATATTTTGCTCATTTCTGAGTTTGGTTCATTAAAAGATCATTACAACCAAATGAAACTGCATGATGTTCTGTCTAGAATAAAGAACAGACAGAAAGATGGACAGACAGGCAGACATTAAGATCATTACAGTCAGGTTTAAGTGTTTTATAACTTACGATATAGTCAGATCAGCCTGATGTTCTATTAAGAATAAAGCACTGGCAGTATCTTGTTTCTGTACAGCTTGGTGGAGTAATGTTAATCCTTCTGAATTCTTCTCATTAATGTTAGCTCCTGCACCTAGTAGTCTGGCAGCTTCTGAGTGAAGATTACTCCAAAGAGCTAACCCCAATACTGTCTGTCCATCTGAATCCTTAAGATTGAAATTTGGCAGTATTTTCAGGCCATCTTCACAGAGCCCTGCTTTTACTATTGAAAGATAATTTTCATTAGTATGAATATAAATGATGTAATGTACTTTTGTTGGCAATCATCATTTCAAAACCTCATACCATAACTGTTACTGAATCTTTAAGAGAATAAATGAGAAAAAAGCAGCAAAGCTAGATAAAAAAAATAGATCTAGCCAAAAAGCACTTAAATGGTGGTTGGTCGGAATGGGACTATATTCATTAGTCCCCTACCATTGGTTGACAAGTCTACCCAGGCACTGAGATTGAAAAAAAAGTTAACATTATTTTGATCCCATTGTGAAAGTTTCATGAATCACATTTTTCATTGTTTTAGGGAAATTTCATTGCTTGAGGAATGAAATTTGTGGATGTCTTTATACACTGTTTATATTATCAATTGAATATATAAGCAGTTTAACTGTCCAGGAAACTTACAACAAAATGGTTGCAAGAACAATTCATTTTTCTATGATCTTGCCTATAAATTTAGTGTGCTTGTCTCTTTATAATTCCTAATGGATAAATCATGGACACCAAACTTCTCTCACCTTTGTGTTGTAAGAATATTTCTACAACATCACTGTGTCTATGAACTAAAGCTAAGTGTAATGGAGTCTGCTGTGATGCTGGGGGTGTTTCTTCATCAAAGGCATACTGTTCTGTGGGGGAGGGTTTCAATGTCTGAGAGTTTGGGTTACCTCCCCTGTCTAGTAATATCTCTGTTAGTTTCAATAATCCTTTCTCACATGCAAGATGTAAAGCAGTTTCTCCCTGAAAGTCAGATTTTTTTCTTTAAATAAGTATAAGGATCATCATTTCTATATCACTTAGGGAATGTTTCTAATTTATGAACAAGCTTTACAAAATAGCCAGCTCAGAAATCAGAAACATTCCTAATATTCAATTTCTAATTAATTCCAGTCAAAATATTTTGAAAATTGATATGTAATCAAAATGTTCCTTTGTTTTGAATTGTTTGAAACAAAGACTACACTTCGTTAATGTTAAGGCAACACGAGAATTAGTCTACCGAGAAAATTAATACTATAACAGTAGATTAATGCCTTGGCATGCATTACAGTTCTAATTATACCACTGTATAATATTTGGGCTAGTGAAATAAATCATTACATAAACAATTTGAATTGAACAACAATATCAATATAAGTGGACACAAATGAAAAGACAACACTAAAATTTTCAAAAATGATATGCTATGTAGTTGTCAACCAGAATAGCTGTAACAATGGTGTACATTACAGGCAACTAAAATTAAAACATCACAGGAATATTGTGTGAAAAACAGTTTGGTCATTTTATCATGAGTTAATTGCATGTATATGGTTTTGCACAGTAAACATGAGGCTCCAAGGAGCCTGAATCGTTCGCCTGGTTAAATTTTTTGCCTTTGGAGGGCAATAACTCTAAAAAGGAGTTGTCCAACAATTTTGACTCCATGAAGACTTTGGTAGGACTTATCATAAGGATCATTCCATCAACTGAAAGTTTCATTTTAGCTATTACATTGTATAGTTTTCAAGATATTGACTGAAAACGGCTAAAAACTTAATTTTTTGCTTTTCAAGGGCAATAACTCTTACATGGAGTCATCTGGCAACTTCGATCCCTGGAAACGTTTGTAGGGCTTATGATAAGAATCATTTCAGCAACTGAAAGTTTCATTCTATCTACCATAGTTTTCAAGATATTGGCTGAAAACTGTAAAAGAAAAGTCATTTTTCACCTCTTACATGAAGTTGTCTGACAACTTTGATCCTTCTGAGACTTTTGTAGGCCTTATAATAATGATGATTTCAGCAATTGAAAAATATTGGCTAAACCTAACGGTTTTGGAGATATATGCAAAAAACTACTGTCTGACCCCTATATTCTATTTTTAGTAACAGTGGCCATGTTTTTTAACCGATCAAAATCATATCATGTCGTGCAGGATACCCTAAAAAAACAAGAATACCAACTTTCATTGAATTCTGTATATTAGTTTCTAGGGAGAAGATTTTTGAAAGTAATAACATCAAAATCAGCAAAAATCGTCCAAAAAGGGCAATAACTCCAACATGGGTCAACAGATTCTCACCAAAATTTGTTCAATACTTTTCCCCTGTCAAAATTTGATTAACGGTTTTGGAGACATATGCAAAAATCTGCTGCATGACCCCTATGTTCTATTTTATTAATGGCAGCCATGTTTTTTAACAGATCAAAAATCCAAACAGTCACCTTGTGCAGGATACTCTAAGGAACAACCATCTTAAATTTCATCCAAATCCATTCAGTAGTTTCAGAGGAAAAGATGTTTGAAGAAATTGTTAACAACGACAACAGAAGCCAAGTGATGGCAATAGCTCCGGATGTATCAGAATGAAATCAAAAGAATCTAGAAAAACTGTGAGCAAAGGTCTCTAAAGGAAAGCCAAGCTCCCCATCCCAGTGAGCATATGATCAATACATAAACAAAGATGCAAAACGGGAAGTTGAAGTCTCTACATGAAATTAAATCCCATGACATGGCAACCCACTGAAAAGCTTCTGAAAAAAATATGTAGCTGCTGCGATCAGATTTATTTGCAGAAAAACTGTAAAAAATATTTATCGATGGAAGGACACTATGATCACTATATATTTCCTGTGTGAGGTAAATGAATAAACTCATAAAACAAAACTCTCATCCCCTTGCCCCATTATTCAAGTAGAAATATAAATATATGTGAATCTAACACATCCAACAAACAAATCAGACCTTGTGATTAGTGAGATTCAATTTAGCACCATTCTTGGCTAAGAATATTCCTGCTCTCTCATTCCCACTTCTGGTAGCAAGGTGTAATAATACATCTCCTATAATATATAACCAATAAACGTAAAATAATGTCAACTCTGATCAATAATTTTTAGTTGTATTTTAAATAATTCCTGATTTTTTTTTAAATTGTAAAATTGTTTCTACACCATTGTCATTGTTGTGTTTGTCTGTTTTCCATGTCTGGTCTTCGTCCCCGGATTCCGTCCTTTTGATTTCCACTAAAATCGTGGTTACCTTTAATAGTCTTTTAAATATGACAACATAATTTAAAAATTTAATTTAATTTCCTTCCACCTCTTGAATTAAATATAAAAGAATTACATGTAGTGTTAATTTTATATTTAATATAGCCAGCATACCTGTTTCTGGTTCTACAGCATCAGGAGAACTGCCTTTCCTAAGGAGTTGACATGCTATACTGGATTCTCCATAAATATTGTCTACTTCTCCCTCCTTGTCTGCCACCTGTAAATATTGAGATCTGGAGTAATGACCATAGTAAACCACTGTACCAATATACATATACCATATACACTCAGTCTTATATACTGAACCATCAAAAGCAGTAAAGTAAATGTCAGTTGTTTTGATAAAATACTAGTGTAGGTCTCTGTTACAAAATGTGTACCACATTTATAAGAAAAATTTAACCAAACATTAACTAAGTTGAGACTAAGGATACTTAATATGTATACACTAAAAATGTTTAGAAAAATATTTTACATGTAAAAAAAAAGCACACAGAAAGCTTTCAAAATAGACCCTTGTGTCGCTCTAAAACATTTACCATAACTGTATCATATACCTAGTGTATATATATAATTCTAACTCCATGCATAACCAGTCATTCCTAAACCTAATCATTCCTCTATATATATCATGCACATACCTACATGTTTGTGTACTAAGAGAATGGAGTGGACCACAATGTCATAATAGCAACAGAGCATGTTCAAATGATTTGTTGATTGATTGTAATTTTTACATCATATAGCAGATATCTCATGAATTTCAGGATTAGAACATTTGATCTATCTAACAGACCCTGCTTTATACCAGTCTGACATGCTGAGTCCTATTTGTATTGTTTCAGCCATCTGAGACAACAGCCTGAATGTATGCATGTAGGTATGTCATCCGATGCAGACCAACTATTCTGACTCCTAACCAACTAGTTGTCACCTTATCTCCAATTTGCCATGTGCTTGAAAGAGAAGCAGTGCTTACCAGTTTTAAAGTACTTGGTATGACCCTGCCAGGGATGGAACCCGTGACCTCCCATACTTGTGATGAGCATGCTATGATTCCATTACCAGTTAAAATGATTGTAAAATTACAGGTAATCTCTATCAGATATAACATCATTAAGATTCCTTAATTTTGAAATTTACATCTAAATTTACATAATTATTCCAAAAAGGTCAAAAAAGAAAAAAAACAACAGTCTAAAACACATCAGAAAATTCAACATCTTAGAAAACAAAACAAAACATTCTCAGTGAAAAGTTATAATACTCGTGAATAATGCAACTTGTTGTGTAATGAAGGCACCACAGAACCTGGATAGCAGTTAGAACAGGTAAAGTTAGAAAAACAAAATATTTTGTAACTATAGTAACTAATGATAGTCTATCAATTTCACTACAAGTTGTAAGTACAAAATGTATTGTAAGTTTTGATGTCACTCCCATTGTTTTGTCAGAATTTGTGACCTATTTTACACTATGACATTTTGAAAAATTGATCAGTTATGTTATGACTGTAGTGTATACAATATTTGTCTAGCATAGAAATGAAAACAATGGATAGGGAATTAATTATATATATTCAAGTACATGTAACTATCTATTGGCCTACCTAAAAAGACCTTATGTTACCGTTCGATTCTATTTCTTTTGTTGTTGAAACCTTTCAGAACTTACTTAAAGGTGCATTTACACTAGTACTTCTTCAAGACCTTTTAGTGATCTCTGTATTTACTATTTTTATAAAAAGTTTCGATGATGCTTTTGTTGCATTTCACCATATATGTTCCTGTTTCTTTTAGAAATTATAAATAACTCCAAGGAATAGAGTTGGTCACATTTAATTAAATGAACATTACCTGATGAACTTCTTTTAATTCTTTTAACTCGGAAACTGACAGAGATTTAAACTTTCTATTGAACTTAGATTGATATACATGTACCCATGAAACAATAAAAAGTTTATAAATCTCCTTGGTAGGTGTCTATTTAACTACTTGAGACAGGTAATGGTCACTCAATCAAGGAATGACTGTAAGTCTCATCACATTACTCTGTGGTTTCATGTGAATGGGTATTTGTCCACCATTCAAAAGTGTGGAGATTTGTCATTAACATAGCACTGAGTTCAATATTACAAGCAAAATATCTTTTTATGATGAAAAATGATAAACATCTAGTTATGCAGGATAAAAATGTTTAGAAAAGCATAAAATTGTAGATTTTGCATTGTGGCCCAGTATTTTGATTTCTCAGAAGTAAACAATAAATGCAGATCAGTCTTTGGATTTCAATACGTTCTACATTAGAAATTCCTGAAGGAAAAGTGGAACTAGAACAAGACTTACAAACCCTATTACCTGAAGTTAACTATATAACTAACTGTGACACACTTATATAGATATAACTTGACTTATCATTACTATGTGCACTTTCTATTTTTGTTTTTATTTTTTTAATGTTGTTAATACTAGGAACACCAAATATCTACATATTAGTTAGTAATGGTAAATCTCTTCTACAATATCTGTACTATACTCAGTAGAATTCAACTTCAAGTTATCTTTGATACACAAAATATGCTTATCAGTTGCTTTAACAGATTTGTTAATACATTTTTGAGTGTTGACCAGTACTCTGAAACTCAGCAAACACAGATAAATCAAAACAAACACAAAATAAACTAAGTAAATACATGTAAACTGAGAAAATACATGTAAACTAAGGAAATACATGTAAACTGATTTTGGGCAACATTTCAAAAACATCAAAAATGGCAATCCCCAAAATCAAAGCAATATGAATTGCATATGCACAACTCTCAAATAATCAAATCAAAAATTTACGAATCAAAAAAATTCCCATGCTAAGCATATTAAGCAGATCATAGAAGAGGATAAATTGTGAGAATATGTCCAGTAATATATATATATACATTTACCATATCTGATGGGCTTAAGTTTTTATTATCCTGTAAAATTGAGTGATAAAATATAAAACACCATTATGAAGCAAGCACTTCACTCTGAAGGGCAAAAATTAGAGTCTGTGCATCTTGGACAGTGGCAACAAGATAGATTTATATATGTTACTCATAAAATATTTTCTTTTCATACTAATAAAAAACAATTTACAATATCACAGTATAAAGAAATGAATAAGTAAGAAAAAGAATAAAAGTACCATATATATAACAACAAGTTCAAATCTACTGTAATGTCAAAAACACCATCAAAATCTACTGTAATGTCAAAAACACCATCAAAATCTACTGTTATGTCAAAATCACCATCAAAATCTACTGTAATGTCATAAACACCATCAAAATCTACTGTAATGTTATAATCACCATCAAAATCTACTGTAATGTCAAAAACATCTTCAAAATCTACTGTAATGTCAAAAACACCAACAAAATGTACTGTAATGTCATAATCACCATCAAAATCTACTGTAATGTCAAAAACACCATCAAAACCTACTGTAATGTCAAAAACACCATCAAAATCTACTGTAATGTCATAAACGCCATCAAAACCTACTGTAATGTCAAAAACACCACTATCTAAACACAGCTACACAGTACACTTCTACAAAGAATGTAAAAGTAGATTTTTGTTCAATTCAAACCTTTGTTACACCAGTCTATTATGATTCATTATAAATCTATTGATATCATTAAACAGTTTACAATCTGACATCCTGATCCTATTGTAGACCATAACTACATTGTCAGTATATTAGTACAATGTTATACCTTACCTGTTGTATAGCTAACCAGAGAGCTGTATGGCCTTCCATATTCTTCAGTTCTAGGTTCATTTTACTGCTGTTTAACAGAACCTGCATCACTGACTCATTCTTACAAAACACTGCACAGTGGAGAGGGGTACTGGAATTATAAAGTGTTTATTCACATATATTATTTGTTTGTGAGAGGGGTACTGGAATTATAAAGTGTTTATTCACATATATTATTTGTTTGTGAGAGGGGTACTGGAATTATAAAGTGTTTATTCACATATATTATTTGTTTGTGAGAGGGGTACTGGAATTATAAAGTGTTTATTCACATATATTATTTGTTTGTGAGAGGGGTACTGGAATTATAAAGTGTTTATTCACATATATTATTTGTTTGTGAGAGGGGGTACTGGAATTATAAAGTGTTTAGTCACATATATCATATGTTTATGAGAGAGGTACAGGAATTATAAAGTGTTTAGTCACATATATCATATGTTTATGAGAGAGGTACAGGAATTATAAAGTGTTTAGTCACATATATTATATGTTTATAAAGGGGTTACTTGAATTATAAAGTGTTTAGTCACATCATATGTTTATCAGTACACTTTTTTAAGCAAAACTTTTTTGTTACATTGTAGTTAAAGAAAATTTGTTTTCATATATGATATAGTCCTAATTTTTCTTAATAACTTTCTTCCGCCTGTATCTTATGTCTGCCCCTTGGTAAAATAATTTCTGGACTATTCTAGTCATACCTTCCATATTCTCTACTTCTAAACATTACCAAGCTACCAGTTGTATCCTGATGCTTTGAGTCTGCCCCATGGGCCAGTCATTTCTGGACTATTCTTGTCCTTCTTTTCTTGGTCCTAAATTTTACCTGCCACCAGCATCCTTCTGGTCTGCATCTGACCAGTGGTCAGGTAACTTCTGGGCTATTGTAGCAATGCCTTCCATAATCTCTTCTCACAAACCCTACCTGCCAGTTGTATCCTATTAATTTGGGTTTTACCCCATGGTTCAGTAAATTCTGGTCTAGTTTATTCAAGTCAGGCTTTCAATGGCTTCGGTCCTTAGCCTTACCTGCCAGCTGTGTCCTGCTGGTTTGGGTCTGCCCCATGGTCCAGTAATTTCTGGGCTATTCTAGCCATGCCTTTCATGGTTTCTGGACCCGTTACATCAGAATTAAATGACGACACCATGTGTAATGGGGTTTCTTTATCAAGATGGGTTGTCATGTTAACATCAGCATGGCCAGTTATCAAAAACTCAGCTGAAAATTCATCTCCTGCAAAAAATAAGATTTCATGTTCTTACATGCAGCTTCGAAAGAGACAGATTTTTGAAGAATCTTTATATTTACAATTTTGTGAAAAATGTATTTTAAGTGGGTATAACTATAATGATTATTTTAGTTCAGTAAAGCCACAAATCAAATTCCAAATAAATAGAAAACTAAGTAAATTTGGACAAACTATGAAATAGATAACCATGTGTAAAACTTGCTTCACAGTTATATATAGTGTGGAATTAAAAACAGCTTTTTACTAAATCACATATATGTACCAACAAAAGTTACTTCAATTTTACAAAAACATTTCACTCATATGCTCCAGAAGATGCTAAATGGTAGAGAAATAAAAAAAAGATAAAATAAATTTAAGACCCCAAACAATTCTGCAAGATAGCAGGAAAAAGGCTTCCAATACATTAAACTTCTCTATATGAGCAGGTGTTGTAGAAATAGATGACTGTCATAACAATTACTGTCATCAACAAACTCCTGCAGCATTCCACGTAGTGCCTGTCTAATAATAAAATATAAAATATTATTCCGTACTGTCCTTTCATATACCTCTTTTGATGGCTTTGTGTAAGAGACATTTGCCAGAGTTATCTCTCTTGTTAACATCCACTCTGTGTTTGGTCAGGGTCTGTGCAATGCTTTCTTGTCTTGAATGTAGGGCAAGATCTAGTGGCAGGTCACCCTTTGTGTCAACTTCATTCAGTTTAATAGATAGCTGAAATAGAAAAGAACACCAAAATACACTAGAAATGAACTCTGGGCACCCCAATTTAGGATTCAATTAGTTATGTAGAAAGTTTTGGATTCAGCCACTAAACTGTTTGAATTGTTGAAAATGATCTTTACAAAAGGAAAATAGTGACAGTTAATTATAGATAAAAGCTATTTATAGCGATTGATGGATTTAATGAAACCATCATCTCAACATTTAGGAAGACTGACAATTGACAAGGGTCTGTTTACTGAACTGACATTAGTATATGGTTACCTGTGCATCAAACTCCATCAGGTACAGAAATACAACATCTTCTCTTTCTGCTCTAATAGCTGTATGTAGAGGATATTCTGTCTTGGCCTTAAACATACTATACAGCAATGGGGCTGGCATCGACTCAAAATCTTCACTTCTAAAATCATTCTAATTTTAAAAAAAAAAAAAGGTAAAAATTTGGAAAGATTAATTTCTCTTACAGATACTGTGACAGATTTCTTCTGACAGTGATATAAGCAACAATAGGAATTAAAGACTGAATTTATAATTTCTTGTAAGTAGAAAAAATAAATTTCCATAAAAAGCCGAGTGCCATACAAGAGTAAGGGTTTTCAAAACACACACAAAATCCTCCTTCCAAACCAAGCTCCAAAGACTCAGGACTATTTGCTATTTGGAGTTATAAGTCAATGAAAAAAGAAATAAGTAGGAAAGAGATTATATTACCTGGTAACTATTTTTGTTTGTTCTAAATAAATTTTAATCAATCTGATTCAGCCTACAGTACACTGTATCTAAGGTTTACCAAAGTGCCAGGTTACATAATATATCAACTCACCCAATGATTTGATATCAGTTCAGAGCAATGTTGTTTCAGCAGCTCAGCAGATATTTCCTCAGCTGTTTGGTAAAACCTTATGCAATTCTTCATGTTTACAAATGACATTAACCCATTCTCACATCTGTAAATAGAAATTAACAGTTCAAGTAAAATATTGTCCATCCATAAAAAATATAACTTCACTCTGACACAGCTTAGTTCATTAACAGCAGTTATTAACTTCAAATACATGGTTTGGCTATCTTCAAAACCCGCAGAAGGTTGAGGCAATGTAAAGCATGAAATCTATCCACTCTACAATATCAGCATTTGACATCAACTTCTATTTCTGACGTTGAAAATCATGCTTAAGTTTAAATATTCATTCTTCATATAAGTAGAATAGATATGGTGAATATGTCAAAGAGACAACAACCCCAGCGAGATGTGGTATTTAGAATGTTCAAGGTTTCAGCAAAATTCAATGATTAATTATTAACTATTGAGTGTTTACAATAGTGTTACAGAAAGAATGAGCCAGATTGAGAAGTTGATAGCAAGACAGAGAGTTGTCACAACTTCTAAAACTAACACCTACAGTCATATGTAGAAACTCAAAAACAAAATCCAAGAAACTTGAAAAGCTTGAACTATCAAGGTTGATATATATAGTCCTAATTTTGTTCAGCAGGTGTATGTAGAAATTGTATAGGACATATACAGTCCATACTCCCAGTTTATAGGAGTCCAGGTTGAATATTTTTTCTTGGGTTTCTTTGTATATTTCATAAATAAATTTTGCTTTATTTCTGGTGTTTTGTCAGTTTTCGTTCTCTTTGTCTTTAATATCCTTTTCCTTGTCTTTAATCAAGGTCACTTTCCTTTTATTTTATGCATTTTTCTTGGTGTAAAGCTTCATTTCAAATCATCACATCATGATAGAGGAATTACAAATCACCACATCATGATAGAAGAATTACAAATCATCACATGGTGATAGAGGAATTACAAATCACCACATGGTGATAGAGGAATTACAAATCACCACATGGCGATAGAGGAATTACAAATCATCACATGATGATAGAAGAATTACATTTACAAATAATGACAAGATATGAGTTAACTCAACCTTTTATAAAAATAAAGTTTTGAAGAGCACTATTTAAAAACATGTATATTCACATGTTATTTACTTCCTTATGACTTACAAAGAAAATACCATTCATATATATTGCAAACTTTGATATGCTGTACATATGCTTCAAGGAGTAACTTCTTGTCAGCAGCATTATCATCAAATTTATAGGAAGATCTAAATCCAAAAAAATAATTGTATTCAAGTAGTACTCAAAACCAAATCTATCGAAAGAGGAAGCCAAAATCCATCCCTGAGAGGTTCTACCACTTGTATTTATAGGGAATGAGGCTTCATTAAAATCTTGCAAGTGTTTTAGAAGCAGTCATGCTGACAAGATGGAGTATCAGTAGTCATGGCCTCTCCAGTCTACAATTAAAAACCTCTGCTGCAATATCAGAAAATCATGTGACAAATTATGATCCCATTACCAGTACCACTTGCTACAAGAAGATCAGCAGTAGTTTAATCAATACGATTTTTCAAACATGTAAAACATATATTTTCTATGACGCCAAATGTACTAAGCATATCAGATTGTAAAATAATGAAGTATTTGTGTTTTATATCAAATATACTAAGCATATCAGATTGCATTATAATGAAGTATTTCTGTTTCATATCAAATTTACATAAGGAATGTTACATTATAAAGCTACATATAGAAACAATGGTAGATAAAGTTCCAAACAGAAATGTTGTTTTCATTAGCAATCATAGCTGTCATAGTAGGTCTTCAAGTTGATAGAGTTATAGGAAAACCTGGTAAGTTAGTATACTATAATACTATAAAGATTAACATATGACTGTAATAATTGATATACTTTATTTTCTAATTCAAATGAATGAATTAAAAAAATCCTAGTAACTTCTAAAAAACAAGTACACCTTCAGCTACACCTCAGGGCATACTTTGGTACAAATAGGTAACAAAATCTCTATTGACAGTAAGTAATTTATGTTATCCTAAGGATTTATTCAATGTAAAACTCCTTGTTTTTTAAAAGTTACAGTGATATTTGAATTCATTCATTTGAATTAAAAAAAAAAAAACAATACCAATAGCAAAAGACTTGCAAGTCATTAGTAAGACCAGTCAAATGGACATTTAATGTTTTAATTTCATTTTCAGAAAGTTCCTTAAGTGATGGCATTCTAGACATGTTGTGTAAATGCAGAAACAAGACTTCTAGAGGTAAGAAGTACATGTACATTAAACAAGTATAGTCTGATTTATCTTTTTAGATATATTGTGCAATGTTTTTTTCCACACGATGCCATCACAATTACTTACTTAAAGTTAATAATGTGCACAAAAATATTAAATCAGAAAAAAAACATCGAAGGTAAGATTCCTGATTGGGTAAAAAAGGTAAGATTCCTGATTGGGTAACATAGGTAAGATTCCTGATTGGGTAAAAAAGGTAAGATTCCTGATTGGGTAATTCCTTCTCTATCTGTTGTTTCATATTGTAATCAATTATTTAAAAAAAAAACGAAAATCTTTTTCCTTCCTTCCTTCCTGTAATTGTGTCAATGACAATAGTCATACCATTATCATAAGTTAACTATTATTCATGTAGGAGGTCTCAATGATTACAGCAGGAAAGGACATGTCAACAGTATGGGAAGAATAGTTTATATGTTATAGTGTTGAAATTACTGCAAAGAACACATACGAATATGATTTTTTTTTAAAGAGAAAAAGAAAAATTTCTTTAATGAATTTACCCTTATTTCATTACTAAAGCAGGCAGAATGGACTTAGAACAGAAATGGTCTGTCTACAAGAAATATTTGTGGACACAACTCCTCCGAGACAGTAGATAAGATTTTGTTGAAAGTTTGGAGGGTGTTTGACACTATGTATTGTTGATCATCTCAAACTACACATTGACAAATTTTATAATAACTATGAGACTTTAACAACTTAAAGTTTCTCCAGAAGTTGGAAACATATGGCTACCAGTAGCAATCTTGCTTTACTTGTCCATATATTCATAACCTATTCTGTTTTCAGTAGTTCCCAACCAAGCTTTCACAGCATCTTTGACTTCACCAGTCACCTTAAAACCGAATGCAATAATCCAATTTGATAAAGTCTGGCTCAATGAAGGGGAAATGTATGATTCCAGTACTGGAATTTTCACAGTAAAAAAAAATGGACTTTATCATGTATCAGCCTCTGTAATGTCAAATTATGGTAAAAGTCTTCACTGCCATATGTGGAAGAACAATGAGGTGAACGTTGGAGTATTTGGATATAACTATTCCCAAGGGTCCCTCAATGCTGTGATAAGGCTCAAGAAAGGTGATAAAATGACAATTAAACATGATGGAAATGCTAAAGATGAATTAGTATATGGAGGCCACTGGTCTATGTTCTCAGCATATCTTATTTCTGAATAAAAGATCATCCATGAAAATACTTGTTCTTACTCAAGTAAAGCCTAAAGTAAATAAAACTCTTTTGGAAGTGAAAATGTAAGCAGTTTAGATAGAAATTTAGTATTTACAGATTCAGTTTCCATAGAAATTGACATGAATGGACTAAGAACTCATTTGGTTTAAACAAGGTATTGTTTTGATTAACAGTTTTCAGTTTTTATTCAACAAAATTAAAATCTCTAATTCTTAATCATTGTAAATTTTATGTAATTGGTGAAAAAAGGCAACATAAGACAAATCTACAATCCTTAAAGACTTCAATAATAAGTTTTAAAATGATAACTTCTGGAAATGACAATGAATAACAAGAAAACATCACCAACCTTTCTTGAAGTACTTTGAGTTTGAACCTAGTGGCCACTCTGAGGAGTTCTAACAAAAACACATCATCAGACTTAATGTCTATTTCATCTGTATACACCCACTTCATCAATGCATGGGCAACATCATATTTTATATCTGGAATGAAAGAAAAATCTCTATTAATTATAATGTCTACATTGTATATACCCACTTTATCAGAGCATTTTACCTACTGTATATATACAACCTAATCAAACTATAGTGGTGGTATTGTGCAATGCAAGCTCAGTATCCCAGGACTGTTTACAGTAGGTAAAATTCTCTGATAAAGTGTGACAGTATATATATATATAATCCATGTCAAAATAAAAAAAAACATGACATGAAACTTAAACTTTCCAAAAATTATTATCTATGTGTACATGCTATTGAAAGACCATTGCAATTAATTAAGAAATCCTATTTGTTTACAAAACCATGACTTATCAAATAATTCTTTTGTGAACGCTGTGTGAAATAAAATGCTTCGCAAGGCAAGCTTGATAGGACTGCAAGGGTCAAACTTGAACAGTTGGGGCAAGTACAATGTATGGACACAACATTCAAACTTAATACCGCTCTTAATTTTGATTGTAATTAAATGTTTGATAAGATTTTGACCACAATGAAAGTGTTCAAAGCACTTTAAAATTTGCATTAAGCGAAAAGAATTAAGCAATTTCTACAAAATTAATTTCTGACCCCTTATTAGCCTTTAATTCAAAAAATGTAAGACCAAAAACCCAAAATCCATCAATTCGTCCTTTTGTGGTATGGAATCTAGTTTTACAACCTCATAGAGATCCATAAACTTCAACTCAAATTATTGATCGGAAAACAGAAAATTTTTGCTGTTGGTCCTTATTGACAAATCCATTAAGATTTATTCACTTATACTTAAGCTATATACCGAGTGGTTGATAAAATGCTTCTCTTTCAGACCCCTTTTACTACCACACGAAAGGTTATAACTCTAAAAATTAATCAAAATTTTGCTGTCGAGGTAAGGAACTTTATATTTCACTTTCATAGAGATCTATACCTATTTACTCATGCTTTTGTATGAAAACAAGAAAAATGCCTGTTTTTAGCCCTATTCAGCCCTAAATCCTTAACAGTTCATGCTTTAACTCCAAAAATCAATCCTATTCTACTCTTAATGGTATAGAACAGTGTGGTTCACAGAGATCTATATGCCTATACTTCTAAACGTGAGTTATTTATTTTATGAAATTCTTGTTTTAGATACCTTATTCCAAAATGGTTGGGGCCATAACCCCCCAAAGTCAATAAAAATCATCCTGTTGTGGTATGGCATCTTATTATGAAAATTTTATCCAGTTCCACCAATTAGACATAAAGTGCCTACAGACAATGACAACAAGTAGATTGTGCTAACAATTATATTACAAAAAATTGTTAATGGCTTAAATATACACAATTTTGAGGTGAATTTGACATCTTAAATTGCAATGGTTTGAAGCAACTAAACATTTGTGTTTGCAAGTAGGAATTAAGGTACTTAATGCCAAAATTTTGACAGTGAATACTTTACCTGTTAAATCTAAATCTTTGACAGATGACAGGTCTGGAATACCCCAATAGTCACTTCTAGCAGCTAACACAAATCTATGGCCATATATTTGTTGAGATCCTTGTAAATTGATTACAATATCACTGAAATATAAAATGAACTAACATCATATATGTGATGACTATCTGCTTACATTAATAAAAATGTTGACTTATGGTTCATCATTACCTTTCAACAAATATGGCCTTAATTTCACCACTTATTTCCCTCTGACTACAGACAAACCTATGTATCTAGAAGAATTAAAAGGTATAGCATCCCCTAGATATGGAAAAGTTACATCAAGTTTATGTAAAATTATATCAAAAACTGACCTGACTTTTACCGTTTTAATTTTATCAATTCTGCAGAGTGGGTGACAATGAACTAAATTTGGATAATGTTTTGAGATATTCCCAAGTATCAATGGTGAACTCTATTCATACTGACATGCTGGTCAATAGAAGGAAAATAGCCATCTATAAACAATAGGTGATTTAAACTGTGTAAATGAGTGGACCATAAAAAGTGAATCTCAGGTGTTTGTTCATTTTTGCACTCTCCGCTGAATTAAAAAAAAAAACCTTGCAAAAGTCAGGTCAGTTTTTGAAATAATTTTACATAAACTTGATATAAATTTTTCCATATCTAGGGGATGCTATGCCTTGAAATTTTTCTAGATACACAGGTTTGTCTGCAGTAAGAGGGAAATGAGGTGAAATTGAGGCCATACTTCTCGAAAGATAATGATGAACCTTAAGTTACATTTAAAAAAGGCAACTCTGTGTCACAGGTGCTATTATTGACAAGGCAATTACTTGAAATAACTCCCTATTGGAACTCATTTAGCAGAACTTTGTGCATGTACATCATCATTTTCAATCAATGACAGTTGAGACAGGTATCAAACTCACTATTTACAAAGATTTATTTTTCCCTTACTTTCACTACACACAATAACAAAATGTAGTTTCACATTGCATTTAATTTCTTCTTCTTTGAATAAACATGGCAGGTTTTATTATAATGTGTTTGTGAGGAATAGAGTTTCTGTTTCCAAGAACTTCTTCATTCAAAATAATCTGATAAATTAACATTCAATTGTAAAATATATAAACCTGTATAATTCTTTATTAAATAATTCTGCCACAGTTTTCAGCAGCCTTGCTACGAAATTATCATCGGAGTCTGACTGTCCAGAGTTAGCTATAGCTATCTGATATTTTTTCTCCACTTCAGCCAATCTGTTTTGTAGCTTGACATACTCTTCTCGAAGCAAACTCAAATGATTCTGTAATTTGGTAACTTCACCTTAAATAATATGACATTAGAATTATTACGCAAGGAACTATGATTGTAGGCATACTCATGAATATACATACATGTAGATGATGAATGTATTAATTTGTGTTCATTGCTCATGGGAAAAAAGAACAAGTGCCATGACAGTATAAAACATTAAAAAGATTGGACTGAAAAAAATTGTACAATCTATTAGATGTACTTAACTTCATACGATTCATTCCATAAATACCTCACCAAGCCATGGCATTTTCTAATTGAAGGAAATATGGAACATGACAGATAAGACCAGCATTAGTCAGCGGTAAACTGAAATAGCAAGTCAATTAATTTTGTTAAAGGATTAATGCTCCAACCATTCCAGTGCCTATAAAGATTATAGGGCTTGGTCATCAGTGGAAGAAGGTTTTATTATTAATTAAAACAGATGTGGTATGATCACCACATCAACCAAAAGCTAAGCAACAAACAATTAAATTTCTACAGGACACCAAATGGTATTCAATGATGGGCAAAACCCTACCATAAAGCAAGCTGTAAAAGGCCCCAAAATATATAAGATGAAAACATTTATAAATTACGGAAATCTATAGGAAAGAGTAATCAAGAGAACCAAGATTCTAGCGAAAATCAAAAGAATGTAATCCAGGGACAAAGACCAGACATGGTAAGCAGACATACACGACAAAGAACATAAAGTAACTAAAATCATACATACAAAGTAACAAAAGTAAATGCACAACTTGGACTCCACTAAAAACTGGGAGCATGGACCAGGTGTACCGGTAGGGTAAGTGTCCTCTGCTTTTCTAGAAACACCTGCGGAGTTGCTCATAAAAAGTCAAGTCCTGGGTAGACGAAAGAGGAAAGAAAAACTATGAGACACATCGAACAAACCAGTTTTCATGGGGCAGATGGATACACTGTAACAATCCACGAGTTCATTATGATGACCATAAAACTTCTGTATTGATTACTTCAATCTTGTAGCAACTTCTTGTTCCAGAAGACTAATTGTAAGAAGTCTAGTGCGATACAAAAAGGAAAATCATAGAACCAATAACAATGAAAAATGAACATAAAAAACGACAACAACCAGTGGACTATATTTAAATCCTCTCCTGTTGAATTTTGCACCCAACCAAATAAAATACTGTGTAAATCTTTGATCCCTGTAAAAAATGTAACAAATATATAATGTCACACTTTACTACACGTACCAGTAATATCTGTTATAACAAATATTTTATTCCAATATTATCTAAATATTGTCTTTTCTATGTAACAGAATGTCGAATCATATAAATGATTTGTTTAAAGATACTGTAAGTAAATAGTAAATGTAGATCTATCATGGGATTTCACTACATTCTACAATGGAAATTCCAGAAAGGAAATTGAAACTAGAAAAGAACCTATATCAAAGCACTTAGTGTCAGCCTCTGTAAGAGTCAGGCAGTGGGTGAAATATGGTATGAAAAGTCTCACCATTTTGAAAGTTTAATCTAACTATTTGAACCATCCAAATCAAGGAAAAAGAGTTTCCATATCATTTTGGTAAATTGAGTTAAATGTGTAATTTCATTGATATGCACTGACAATGAATATTTCACGGGTAGGTAACTCTGTAAAAACCTACATATTCTTACATTCTATTGAAAAATTTCTGACCAAATCCAGTGGTTTAGAGATAAAATAATGGTCTCCTTAGATAGAGAAAACATACTTTTGTCAGATCCGTTTTTGGCATGCATCTTTCTGATTTTTCCCATTCTGCCGAATTTTTACAAAGACTTACACTTAATATCTGTCTATTTATGAAAAGTAAATATCTTCAAGAAACCTGCCAGAAATTGGTAAAATCAAGGACCTGATACTGCGAAAGTATTATTGTTCATGGGGTACCAATTTTTGTGTTTTTTGTGGGTTTGGTTAACTACAAAATTTGGTTCACAATGAAGTTGTCAAATCAATGTATGGAATGCCGCAACTGTCTTTTGTTGATGGTTTTCTATATACGCAGTACATTTCTCGTTATACATAGTATATTTTATGGTATAAGCAGTACATTTCTCATTATACACAGTATATTTTATGGTATACATAGTGTATTTCACATTATACGTGGTCGTGGACTCATACGCTGTGCATATAACTTTATGTGCAGTATAACTGTCATTATACGTGGTGCATTTTTCATTATATGCAGTACAAAACTGGGTATACACAGTACTTTTTACATTATACGTGGTACATATATCGTTATAAGCAGTGCATTTTGCGATGTACGCTGTACATTTCATGTTATACGCAGTACATTTTCTAATATGAACAGTAGATTTCACAGTATGAGGAAAGACATTATACGCAGTATTTTACGCCTTATTTGCAGTAGTTTCAACTTTATACATAGTACTTTGTTTTATATATGCAGTGGAAAATTCACTGGATATACGCAGTGCATTTGACATTATACTTGGTTCTTTCAACATTATACGCAGTAGATATTTCGTTATGATGATGATCATTTATTCTCGCTACTTTCCGTAAATGTACAACTACAAAGTGAATCCAAAAAAGCGTTTTTTTTTTTTACTTAGGCGAAATTCATACGCACCGTAACCAATTGACTCCAACATGCAGACGAATGTCTCTGTAACTTATATTTTAACCAAACTGAACCTAACAAGCCTAGTTCCAAAATTCGCAGAGGAGAAAATCTCACCAGATATTGTTTGTAAGCTTTCAAGACAGGATTTTCATGACTTAGGAGTCACTGACAAAAACATGATTATGAAATTAAGAACCGAATGCATTACATTTGGCGGGCATCAACCAGACAGAATCGACAAGCACTTCGAAATACCAAAAGTTACGCTGGAAAGTCTTTTAGAATTAAAGTTTTCCATTATTGATATCAGCCGCATGTTATGCGTTTCTGAAAGCACTATATACAGACGGATGCAACAGTTTGGTCTTAATAAGATACTTTTTTCTGTTATAGATGATGAAATACTTGATAAATTGTTACAAATGAATTTCCTCTTTGTGTTGAGACTATGCAAAGGGAACTTCTACTTCAGCGACATGGCTTACAGGGGGAGCGGCAACCCGAAGTTAGTCGCTACCAGTAAGTATCACTCATACGGAACATAATTTTGGGATGTCAGAGAAGATTTAGGGTCAAATTTTTGCATTTCTGCATTGTGGTTTCATTGTTATATGCAGGTTTTAGGTCATATATAGACATTTTTTTGGACAGAATGTGGGTAAAAAATTTCGATTTCACAAGAAAAAAGACCTTGAATACTTTTATGTAAGAATTTTCTTCATTGTGGATAATTTTGGGTAGCAAATTTAGTTTGGATAGATAATTTCTGATAGGGCTTTTTGAAAAACCAGCTCTACCCCCTGTCAAAACCCCTCCCGTCTTCACCCCCTGCCCTTCCTGCAAAAAAAAAGATATCATTTTCAGCATTAATTTTTCTTACTTATGAATTCTTATTAATTTCTGACATTTAGTTACATGATCAAATTTTTTTTTCTTTCATACCGACATGTATCAATGAATTGACGTTTGATTTCAATTTATATCATTTTGGTTCTGGATGTTATTCAATACAAAATTTAACAAACATGTCAAAATGATGTAACATCAATTTAGGGGCTTCATTTTTTTATCTGTAAGAATGTTGTCTGAATGTTGCAAAACATTTTAAGTATATTGTGTATTAGTTTAAGATTTTAAAACGGTCAATTTGTCCCTAAATTGGCTCTTTCAATGGAACAAACACTGGGGTATTGTCAATGCCTCTTTAAGTAAAATAAAAAAAGTAATTGCATTTACAGAGTAAAGGCCATAAACATGCGTTTTAGTATCATTCAGAATATGACGCTAGCTTTCAGGATTTAGTGAAATTGGCCAAATAATCACAGGTCCTAAATCAAGCTATATAAAAAGTAGCAGAAATCTTGATGCGTTTAAGTAATTATTTATAGTTTCAGCTTAAACAGTATTCCAAAGATGCAACTCATGTTTCTTTGTTTTCGTTTGTTTGTTTGTTTGGTTTTTTTTTTTTGACTTACCAAGATATCCGCCATCCGTAGACATACTTGTGATCTTATGGGGAAAATAATAATAAAAAAATTCTATTCTTAGACCATGGAAAATAAGCCGATTTTAAACAACACTGCGTGAACTTTTTATATATTCACCGATTCCAACCTCGATCCAAGACGGTCTCTCTTTAACATGGGACCGAATTGGAAAAATGTTTTAAAATAGTGAAACCATTCAGCCAATTTTGCATGGATGGTCCTGTGGTAGTTGACTTTCGAAATATGTTCTCAGATTCTGACCCCCGTCCATGATAGCCGCCATCAGCGAACATTGTTTAAAGATATTTTAAAATATCTGGAAGCAGTAAGTGGATCACAGAAAGCAAATATAGCATGGATGAAACTTTGTTGGAGCCATTACAGATCCGTGTCCAACGATCTTGTCAGCCAACAAGATGGCCTCCTTTCTTGAATATAAAATTCGTCGAAAAAGCTTTCAAAATATTCTCCCCCTGAAACTCATCTATCAATTAAGACCAAAATCTTGAAAAGTAGTCCCCATTAAGATTTGTTTCCGATAATCTTAATCTTTAGTCAAGATGGCCGCCACTAGCAAACATAGTTTTAACCAAGTACTCCATTGGAAAACCTTTTAAAATGTTCTCTTAAACCAGTAAGCCAGTTTAAAGCAAGAATTGCATGGATGGTACTTTTGTGTTCAACTATCAAAGTTGTGTCTGGTGACTTAGATCCACATTCAAGATGTCTGACTTGGTTGTAACATAACACACTAAAGAAACATTTTTTAAAGTTTTCTCCTCTGAAGTTAAAACGAACATGCCATGTAAATGGTATATTGGTATTACTTAAAAATATGTCAGGTGACCCACACTATGATCCAACATGATGAACAAAATAGTCCGCGGGCTCGGTTACAGTCATACATTTACGGAAAGTAACAACAATAAATGATCATCATCATAACGAAATATCTACTGCGTATAATGTCGAAAGAACCAAGTATAATGACAAATGCACTGCATATATCCAGTGAATTTTCCACTGCATATAGAAAACAATGTACTATGTATAAAGTTGAAACTACTGCAAATAAGGCGTAAAATACTGCGTATAATGTCTTTCCTCATACTGTGAAATCTACTGCTCATATTAGAAAATGTACTGCGTATAACATGAAATGTACAGCGTATATTGCAAAATGCACTGCGTATAATGATATATAAAGACAGTTGCAGCGTTCCATATCAACGTATTCTAGCTGATATTTTCATAAACCAAAAAAAAATTGTATCCAGGAATCACAGTACTTTCACAGTATACT
Source organism: Perna viridis (assembly GCA_037379345.1). Taxonomy (NCBI): domain Eukaryota; kingdom Metazoa; phylum Mollusca; class Bivalvia; order Mytilida; family Mytilidae; genus Perna; species Perna viridis. Next base: position 40,760,286 of record CM074519.1, on the reverse strand, counting down.
ATAGCAATGGGTCACAGAAATTCTGTAAGATGACAGAAAATGGATTTCCGGCAAATGAACATCCAATGCTATCATGACATCATAATGGAACATGTCAAAAGTCAAGATCCAGATATTTGATTGGACCAAGAAGCTTTGAGACTGATTGGCAGTATGAACTAATAACTGAGTAGTGACTAATAATAGAAGGGGCCATGTGCCATTTATCACATTCCAGCTATAAATGTTCCTAAAACCATATTTATAGGAATGCCATGCTGAAATTCACATTGCAAATAGAAAACGGACCCTTCTCAAAAGTTAAGTCCAATGCAGTAAACTTTAATAATATGTTTCTTCAGGGGCACTACAGTACTTGGCAATTTTTTTGTTATATACAATGTTCACTCAACAATCCAGTGAAGAGGGTTTTAATACAATTAATGTAGTTAAAATATACCAGCACAATAACTGCAAAAAAATGTCATCAAAACATCATAATTCACAATACTCTGACCCAATACAAAGCATGAAAAACTGAACAAATGAAATAGTACAGCCATACACCAAAAGGAACATTTTCAACCAGTATATCAGTATGAGAATTGAGATTGAAAAGGATACTGATTTATATAAAAATTAAGACTTCGACCAATGGAAAAGGTAACCAAATGTGACTAGACTAGAGTCTAGAGTGTCGAGAAAAGTCAAAAACACTTTCAAGAAGTAACCGTGTCTTGTCACGATTATTACACCCTTGTGGATTTCATGTACGAATCAAAATAATTGTGACTTTTAAGCAAGATTAAAAATTGGCGAGTTTTGGTGAATACACCCAGTAAGAAATTTATGCACCTTCTGCCATTTTGTCCAACAGATCATGTGACCAGCTATTGTTCTCGGGCTTTAACTTCATTTCCAATAAAAAATACCGAAAGTTCAATTATTTTCAAAAATATAAAATACGTCTTGCCGAATCCGCTCTTAGTTTCCCGCGAAATTTTTAATATGAAAGATTAAATAGATCTTTTTATGATAACGATACTTAAAAATAAATATAGCAAGGATATCTTTTATAGTTGACTATCTAGAATTGAATCTTTGAGTAAAGTAAGTTAGTTACATTTTTTGTTAAAGAGTTATCAAGAGAACCAAGGTTATAGCGGTAAGAAAAAAGAATGCAATCCAGGTACAAAGACCAGACATGGAAAACAGACATACACAACAAAGAACATAAAGTAACTAAAATCATACATACAAAGTAACAAAAGTAAATGAGCAACTCGGACTCCACTAAAAACTGGGAGCATGGACCAGGTGCACCGGTAGGGTAAGCGTCCTCTGCTTTTCTATAAAAAAATCTTTATTAACGTTTTAAACTTCTGATCAGTAATTAACCAGTAATCTTATACCATCCAGAGGAACTTTATTTTTCTAGTCCTCTTACTAGTTCTAAAATAAATCATTTTGTTCCCCACTTTGCGTAACTAATTTCACTAAAGAAAGGCTATAAATTTAGGTAAGATAACACAAATTTTGTGCTTAAGAAGTGAGCCTACTTCTTGGTCAGACAGCAATTTTCTGGTACATATTTAATTCATATCTAGATTCGATATTTTTTCGTAAATCACAGAAGCCTAATTTTCAAATTGTTTTATGGTGCTTCTGTGGAAATTCTCGACTGAAATAGTTTATTCTAAAGAAAAAATACGGAAATGCATTTTCAACGATTTTTGTTTTGTACCATCCCTTAGTATATTCCCTTTTCTTATTATTCACTAATTTGCAATGTATGTATAAGTAAAATGTTTTTTATAGATGTTGTCTATATTACTTTATATTACTTATATCACAGTATGTATGTAATGTTACTTGTTTGCTTGTGTTGCACATAGGTGGCTGAGCCTGATCAATAAAACATTTAAATGTTGCATCAGATTTCAGATGAAACTATTGGGCATTATAAGTTTTTTTCGCGCTTGCCTTCTTTGTAATCAGTCCTTTCAGATATGTTGTTAATAATTGCAACTTAAACGTGTGACTCCTGATAAACCAACTACTCTCAATTACTATAGTGATCTGATCTTATGACTATTATGCTTTCTCTTGCAAAATCCTTCTCTTACGATATTTGATTTAAAAAAAGTGTACAAGGAATGTGTCAAAGAAACCTCGCACCTACCAAACTGTTAAAACAGCAGCAAAAAAAAAAAAAACAGAATATGAGACTTCAATAGACTTACTACAAGTCCTTCCTTTTTTAAGTGAGATAACAATCTACTAATTATTGTGAGAGAGAGGCCTTTTTCACAGGAACTAGTAGTGGTTAATTTCATAAACTTTCTGTGTCGTACATATAACAAAGAGTGACTTGTAGCAAATCTGGGCCTTCGAAACCGGTGAGAAACCGCATACCAGAGTCCACCCTCTATTGGCCTCTAAAACAACAGAGCTTAGCGGAATGGGCATTACACGGTAAAAAAGAAAACAAAACCACACATAATTAACATTATCTAGAGATTTGGAATAGGCGCAGAAAATATAACTGGTTAAACTAGTCAGTAAACAGACAACCTCTAGCATTGTTCTAGCGCCGTTGTTCATATTGGAAATGTACAGTCCATATCGATCAATCAAGTCTGACAGTGATAGCCGTAGAACTTATGGAGGGCTTTAAATTTATTGTAAAAACAACTATGGATACATTGAAACGGCGAAATACGTTCACTGAACGATTATTTACATTCATCTCTTTTTTTTAAATATTTTTTCTACTGTCCAATACAGAATGATTTTGGTTGTTCTTTCTTAGCTTACATCAACAACTTATTCCGCGACTTTGAAAGCTTCTTTCTCATGCTTTCTCCCCGTGATTGTCTTTCCCACATTCATTTTAACATATGTAAAACAGTACATTGTTTTAATTCTTACATTTAGTGAATGTTTTGAGTGAGTTCTCATTTTACGAGGTATCATCGACAGAACTATAATCTAAAAACATGTCTACCCAATATTCATTGATTCAATTTGTGAATTCATGTACTAATGTAAATGTAATTCTCTCTGTAACAAGCTCCTAGAAATAAAACTATTGATTGTTTCTTGTTAGGCAAAGAAAAATAGTCTAAAAAGAAAAAAAATAGGGTAGGTGCATGTAGGTAGGTAAATTATTTTATTTTACAAAAACATTTTACCTGGAGTTCATGGGGAAACAATCTAGACTTGACCAGTACTTGAGCCAAACTGAATGGCCATAAAATGTTTAGGGTAAGCACAAAATTGACATATTATTTTTTTTTGCCTTGCATCTTTGAAGCACAAAACAGCATTAAATATTTATTTTATGATTCAAAATTTTTTAAAGGGAAAATATCACAGTGTTCAATATTCATAAATAATGTGAGATTATTTTATTCGTCGCTTTTCTCCTTAGTGGCACTTGATGATACAGTGAGTGAGTTTTCTGGTTTCGTCTGACTCAAGTCACTGAAGCGGACAGATTTAAGTAAAGTTTCTTTATTAATAGGACTATTGTATTGAATTCTTCCATCAATAATTTCAGCGAGATTGTCAGCTGAAGACTCAGAGATATGATCCAGTTCATTACCATCTAAATCAATTTCACGCAATTTTCTCTGCATCTTACGAATGTTCTTTTTCTCTGCCCAGGACTGAGGTTTTGTACCACGATGCCCTTGGTAGGAATCCTCGTACAAAATTGGCAATGAATGCGAGCTGTCGAATTCTTTTGGCAAATCCTTTGGGGGAGTTTCTTTGCTTTCGACAATAGATTCCGGAAATTGTTCTTGAAACTTTTCGATTACATCATTTGACTGATCAAACTTGATATTATCTACTAATATTCCATAACTAGACTCCTCTCCATTGTCCTTGTGCAATGGGCTAGTTTTAATCGGAGCTTCCCTTCTGCGATACTTTTCAGTTGACTTTTCAAAACAATTTGTACTGAGTGACTCAAAGTCACAAGAAAATGGATCAATGTCATTGTTAGAGTGGAACGTTTTATGAAGAGGTCTCCTCGTTCCAATTTGCTTTAAAGTATCTATCATAACTCTTTCCTCAGATGAAACATTTTTGGGGGTCCAATTTTCTTCACCAGTTTGCTGGAATAACGAACAAATATAATCAAGAGTCATATTGGCTACCATTTTTGAAGTGCACGTCAAACTTTCTGCCACTTGATGCACTGCATCTGCTTCACACACAGCTTTCTCTGCAAGAGACATGCAATATCTGGCACGAAGTTCGGCATCATTAGCTTGCACACGAGCATAATGAGCAATGGAGGTAATATTCATTGCTTCATTAAAAAGAATTTTCGCCAAATCTTCAGTAGTACTACTTTCATTCTGTTGAGCCATGTTTACGTCGCCATTTCACATACGTCACTTTGAGATTTTGTGTCGTCACAAAGACCTTACGTAAAAAATCATTATGACGTTGTAGGGAATGAATTACCGAACTATAACAAAATCAAGGAACCCGTGCAAAGAAACAAAAGTGAATGAACAAATCGGACTCCACTAAAAAAATGGAACATGCACCAGCTGCATAGGCAAAGTAAGCGCCGGGGTAAGCGTCCTCTGTTTTCTTTTTTTTCTTTTCTTTGGAAAGGGTAATCAAAGGAACCAAGATTATAGCAGTAATCAAAAGAATGTAATCCAGGGACAAAGACCAGACATGGAAAACAGATATGCATAAAAGAGAACATAAAGTAACTAACATCATACATACAAAGTAACAAAAGTAAATGAGCAACTTGCACTCCACTAAAAAAAACTGGGAGCATGGACCAGGTGCACCGGTAGGATAAGCGTCCTCTGCTTTTCTAGAAACACCCGCCGAGTTGCTTAAAAAATTTCAAGTCCGTGGTAGACGAAAGAGGAAAGGAAAACTATGACACGTTGAACAAATCAGTTTTCATGGCGCAGAAAACACGTCCACCACACCTGACAAATATGTTGTCCATCAAAATTCCAACTTTGAAACAAGTGACATGTAGTAATACTTACACCTTGAAACCGAAATTTGTTGCTACAAGATTGAGGTCATCACTACAGAAGTTTTATGGTCGTCGTCATGAACTCGTGGATCGTTTTGGTGTATCCATCAGCACCATGAAAACTAATTTATTCAACGGGTCATAGTTTTCCTTTCCTCTTTTGTTTACCCCGGACTTGACTTTTTATGAGCATCTCGGCGGGTGTTTCTAGAACAGCAGAGGACGCTTACCCTACAGGTGCACCTGGTCCATGCTCCCAGTTTTTAGTTGAGTCCGAGTTGCTCATTTACTTTTGTTACTTTGTATGTATGATTTTAGTTACTTTATGTTCTTTGTTGTGTATGTCTGTTTTCCATGTTTGGTCTTTGTCCCTGGATTACATTCTTTTGATTACCGCTATAAACTTGGTTCCCTTGATTACTCTTGCAATATTCATAAATTAATATGATTGCATGGAACTTGTTATTTAGAAACCACTGGTTCTGTTCCACATCATGGTGGACGATATATCATAAGATATGATATGTCGGAGATTGCCGGGTAAATGAAATACCGAGCTTGGAGAGCGTTTATTCTATAGCAAATTATATACCATTTTCAATAACATTAAATGTTAAATTTTGTCAAATTGTGAATATTAAATTCATACTTTTTCTCTAAAGGATGGCACATTGATATGTAAAGCCAGGAATGGATCTATTTCCAGTGTCCCAAAGCATTAAAACGGAAGGAAAATTCAGAAACATAAAAATCCAAGTATATCGCCACAATGTCAAACCGGGAAACAGAGAAGACCTACTTTAGCAATGTAGACAATGCAGCATAAAATACAATTGCATTCAATAAAACTGAAGATAAGGAAGTCTCATCACCATCATCTACATGTACTAATCTTGCATGTTTCTAGATTGATTGAAATAAGGACATTTCATAATATAGTGGAATTCCAATGAGGGATCATTTTCTGCTTCACATCTAAAATAAGTGGATATCGTCCAAGTTCAGTATATATCATACATTTTGGTGTTGTCATTTTAAATTTCTATAATAATTTACAAAAAATCAAGGTGTACTCTTTTATTATAGTCAATATTACTAAAGCCCCAAACTTCTAAGTCATATAGTAGAATGGGTTTTACAGTCTTATAAAATAAATCTAATTGACAGGAAATTGATAAATTCTGCATGATGTTTACCCCTTTTTAGAATTTCATTCATGACCCTTCGCCATTGATCTGCTTGCAATTGTATTGCTTTTGCAAACTTGACGCTTTTTGATGAAAGTATCCCTAAATAGTTAAACTCATTTACAATGTTAATATTCCTATTATTACATGTATACAAGAATCTTGAATTATTTGTTTATCTGCCTTTACAAAAACACAACACTTTTGTTTTCTCTACATTTGCTTTTGAGTCTCCAAGTTACACATTAGTGATGGAAATAATCTAGTTCTCTTTGTAAATCTTTTGGTGTTTCCGCCATAAGTACAGTATCATCGGCATTTCTGTGTAACAATGTAAATATTTTCGTAAATAAACTTAATTCATTGATTATGAAGTTATAGACATTTAAGCCGATATCATTCCTGTCCATAAAACTTTTGTGATATAAGATGATCTGACAGAAAACCAATTTTTGCAAGCCTGTCTTAACAAGTCAGTTAAAATTTTGAAAATGCAATTACATGACCACCTCCTACAAAAGTAAATGCATGATTAAATGTAAGAAATAAGTTATATTATACTTGATTAGTGATTTTAGTATACATAATATAGATCGTCATCTTTACCTACATCTATCATTGTAATTGTCTCATAATATAAAGCCATTGCCAATTTGTGCTAATTACATATCTTTATTCTCATAAAGCCAATATACATTGGTACAGAGATTACAGCATGCAACATACAATACAATAAGCACAATAGCTGTATACAATATTTACAATAACGTATACAGGAGACAGTGTAAGAAAGCCAGGAGTCTCTATATAGATAAATTAATAAGCCTGAAATTTACATAGCTAGTTTTGGAAGCAGTACTGATTTTCTTGTGGACATCAGGGTTGAAAATTTAAGTGTGTTTTGGTTACGAAGATAATATTTTGGGAGAAATTGTTTACGTTCCTAATTTAAGGCACTACATTCGAACATATGATATTCATCACCCAATTTTCCACAATTACATAAATTACAAGTATGATTTTTTCTTTGAATATTTCTCCACCTGCCTGTCTCAATAGGTAGATAATTATTAGTAGTTCTAAACCTACAAAACGTTATAGCATCTTTCTTTTTCAAAATATTAAAATAAAATTCTAATTCTTATTCATTTTTGAATAATCTTTACTTGATTGACTTTGCCGAGTCCATCATAAGTGTATTCCAATTTTGTCTAAACCGATCATGGAGTCGTTGTTTTATAAAATATTTCAAGGCAGATATACTAGGTGGTATATTAGTCTCCCATATATAAGAATAACCATATTCATCAAAAATTGATTTCATAAAAAGTAACAACTTATAAGTTCTATTGCCCTGGTCAAATATCTTTTTCGAAAGTCTGTATATTATATTAGAAATTTTCGCTCTTTTCCATAAGCTGATCTAAACCAAAATGAAATACATCTGATTTTGATATCAATGTCGATAGGAAATCTACCAAGCTCACTATAAACCATGTAATCCGGAGTAGTTGATTTCAAGTTTAAAATAATCTTACAAAATTTTAAGTGTATTCTCTCGAATTCATCATTTTCTCCAAAACCCCAAATCACATCATTAAAACTTAGAAATCGATGGTAAAGGAAAACTATTGACCAAACTTTACGACAAACGAATGACTTTTCATTCAGAATTGTCAACTTTCCTTTCATCTGTGGCAACATCCGTTCGGCTCCTGCGTATGGAGTGTTCATATCACAACTCATACGTTATGCCAGAGCTTGCCGAAACTACGCAGACTTTTTGTATCGCGCTAGAACTCTAAAAAAATAGGCTTCTGGAACAGAGTTATGTTGCTACAAGATTGAAGTCATCACTACAGAAGTTTTATGGTCGTCATCATGAACTCGTGGATCGTTATGATGTATACATCAGCACCATGAAAACTGATTTATTCAACGGGTCATAGTTCGCCTTTCCTCGTTTGTCTACCCCGGACTTTACTTTTTATGAGCAACTCGGCGGGTGTTTCTAGAAAAGCAGAGGACGCTTACCCTACAGGTGCACCTGGTCCATGCTCCCAGTTTTTAGTGGAGTCCGAGTTGCTCATTTACTTTTGTTACTTTGTATGTATGATTTTAGTTACTTTATGTTCTTTGTTGTGTATGTCTGTTTTCCATGTCTGGTCTTTGTCCCTGGATTACATTCTTTTGATTACCGCTATAAACTTGGTTCCCTTGATTACTCATTAAAACAGTATTGGTTTATTCATCTTATCAAATAGCACCAATTGTAGTTTAACTGAAAGCCTACATAAACTTCAATTCTTAATACTTCATACATTGCTCTATGAGCTTTATCGGCCAGACGTTTTTTGTTAAATCAAAATTGCATGTGCTGGTGAAAGTAATTCCGAGATATTCGAATTCTTTTACTATGTCGATTTTCGATCCTTTAAAGGAATATTCTTCATTTGGGTTGATTCTTCCAAGTCCAAATGTCATTATTTTTGTTTTATCAACGTTAACTTTAATTTCCACAAATCACGACACACACCTTATATGCAAGTCTTCTGAGGATTCAGACAAGAGCGCCGTATCGTCAGCGTATAACAGCAAAAATAACTTTTAAAAAATTTCAAGTTCCTTTTCTGTATCTTCTCAAACACTTGTTAAGCCATCAACATTTTGCGACACGAAAAAGTCTTCTAAATCGTTAAGAAAAATTGAAAATAGAGAAGGATAAAGATTTTCTCTCTGTCTGACACCCATTTCCCATTTTAAAAAGATTTTGAATTATTGCGGGAAATACATGACTTAATGTTATCATACATATCATGGATAACATTATACAACTTACCATTGATATTATTTGAAATAAACCGTCGCGCCATACTGTATCAAAAACTTTTTCGAAGTCTATAAACGCGCGATATAGTTTTTTTCTTCTTTTTTTACAAAACTTGAAACAATGTATCTATAGTATATTATGTTGTCGAGAGTAGAATATTTTTCTCTGAAGCCGGATTGGTTTTCCATTAAAATATCAAATTCGTCTGAATCACTATTTAATCTTTTACTCAATATAGCCAAGGAGTTATATATAAATCCTTGATATATCTGTGAGTAATTTTCCGAAACAAGTTACGATAGTAATTGGCCGATAGTTTTTTGGATTATTCGAGTCACCTTTATTTTTATACATTGGTTTTATTATTCCACTTAACCACATGCATTATCGTTTTTTTAATTTCGATACACATTTTCGTATTTCATCTCTTGAGATTGGACTATTTATATGATAGTTGGTGTTCAGTGTGGGGTTTTCAAGATGTAACTCATCCTCATTTTTACAATTTATAGTGTTTAAATTCAAGTTTTTTGTTTTTTGTTTGTTTTTGTTTTTTTTTAAAGTCAAATAGCTGTTCAAGTTCAATATTTGGTCGTTTCCTTCTTCTATATGTTCCAAGCCTTTGCCAAAATTTCTTCGGATTATCATTTAATGCATCATGTAGTTCGTCAGACAACTTTTTACAAAATGATTTATACTTATTGTCTACGATATTTTTATATTGCTTTTCTGTTCCTAACATGAGTGTTTTATTTTGCATCGTAGGCTTTGATTTAAACTTTCTTCTAGCTTGACGAAAACTCTGTCTAAACTTCTTACATTCATTATCAAACCAGGGCTTATTTGTTTTGTTTTCTATCAGATTTTCATTTTTCGTATTTTTGATAACACGAGTCCCAAAAGTTTCTGCAGCAGAGTTCAAGAAAATGTCCTTTAAGTCACTAAGCAGTGAGTCAACTGTCTCGGTCGTTAGGTCTTGTTCGTTACTTTGAAAGACTAGTTTTTGCACTAGTTCCAAAACTTTATTATTATTGATATTGTTTTTGAATTCATTTAACTTTTCATTGTCCCAAGGCTTAATTTTTTTGCATGACTGTCCGCTACTTTTAGGAGTATGACTTTCATGTATTATGTTTTCATTATCTATTTTGAATGTGACAATAACAGGTTAATGAACATCTGAGTAAAGATTTCTCATGTCAAATACATCAAAATTATATACAGACAATAAGAGTTCCGGGCTGAAAATGCAGTATATATAGTCAACTACATTTGCATTTCTATACGTTAGTTTTCCTACGTTTTTATCATTTCCTATACTCTACCGTTAAGTATAAACAAACAGTTGTCTTTGCAGAAATTCAAAAGATAGTTTCCATATTGGTTTTTTGTTTTATCCATATTTACTCGTTCAACAGAAAAATTGAGAGCATCTAAGCGTCCGGTCAAATCTTCAATGAATTCAGAAATATCGTAGTCCAGGTGCTCATTTTCGTCAAATTTAACAAAATCTAGATCAGTTCCTGTTCCTGCGTTAAAATCACCTAGAAGGCATACATACTTTGCTCTAAAATGGATAGATATTCCTGCTCAATTTCATTAAAAGCTTCCTCTGAAGAATACCTAGTATACTCAGGAAGAATATATATTGCACCAAAAATTACATGTTGGGCAGTGTTAAACAGACTCTTGTTACATTTAAACCATAAAACAAATTTACAGTCATTACTTATAAATACAATATCGCAATCAAAATTTTCTATAAATCCTACAATAATCCCCTCTGAACGTCTGTTTGTGACTTTTCTTCTATTTTGCATATGAAATTTATAACCTGGACAGTCGAGTATACCTAAATCATCCGTTTTTGTCTCTATTAAGCACAAAATATCATTACTCTGTAGCAAATTTATAAATTCAGGATATTGCAATCTACTTTTTATTCCACAGCAATTAAGGCACATTACTTTTAATTTTTCATTTCTGACTGACAAACTTTTATCTAAAGTATCCATATTATCTTGTTCACGATAAGAACTCATTAAAAATCACTTTCACAACGGTCCGAATTAACTGAAGAAAAATCACATTAAACATTTGGTAATATTGTTCGTTATATACCAATACATGATTTACGAACATATCATAATCATGAACTATACATTCATTGTATAGTAATACAGAATTGAATTTTTTGATTTTTTTTTTTTTTTTTTTTTTTTTTGGGAGGGGGGGGCGTTTCGATCACCAAATTTCATTTTCTACCATTAAAAAGCAGAAAGGAGAGTTCTTCATGATGTCATCACGTACCTGTGATTTGGTTTTGGTTGGCAAAAAAAAAAATCAAATCAACTTTAAATCATCATAACTTTTTCATTTTGTGAGAGAATTGAAAAATTCCTTTGGTTCCCTTCACTGCCAATAAAACTCTTTTTATACATGGAATGTTTAAATTAATATTCAGTTATTAGACTGTATGATCACAAAAAATTAATGATAACTTTAAATGTATAAATTTATCTGTAAAAGGAAGTTTTGAAGAATAAGTCAAACAAAACTGATTCTTGCTTCAGTGAGATAATATATATATCTATGGCAACACCGCCTGCACAACGTCCAGCGCCCTAGACCACTCGACCAGCTGGGCTACGACTAGACCCTTTTGTGATAACGTTGGGGAAGTCGATGAGCATGCATAGAGCATGCTCAATATACACTTCCGCGAGGAAAATTATTTTGTTCTACCTAAGCCCTACCCCGCGGAAGTGTATATTGAGCATGCTCACCAACTTACCACAAAAGGGTCTGTTCTAACATCGTTGGGAATTTTTCAGACCTTTCTATACGTTTACATATCTTGTGATAGGCTCAACTTTTGAATTAATTTTATTTATTTCAGAGAAAATTAATTATGTTGAATTCACAATCTTTTTTTCTTTTCCGACTCTTTCTTTTCTGAATATTTTGGTAATCTATCATTGATCCAACTCAGTTCTCATTAACTGGCTATCTCTGTCACGTTGTCTGTTCTCTTGTTTTTATTGGTTCTTGATTTTCTATTATAAATTTTCCCGGGTATTGGATTATTAGTTGAAATGTATTAAGTTTGTTTGTTTGTTTGTTGGGGTTTAACGTCCGAGCAGCAATATTTCAGCTATATTCAGACGATGAACATGAAATGGATGACAAAATGAACATGAAATGATGATGAAATGATAAAGGGATGGGACACAAGGACAATGGGGTCGACAAATTTTGATTGCCACAAGATAAAAGGGAGGGATGGGTAGGGTCGGAAAATTTAGCTTCCTGTGGCGGAGCCCTATAGTTCCTACTCCGGGAGAATACCACAGTAGGGTTCTTTAACGTGCAAGGAACGTGGCATCTTTCCCAACACGGGGCACCACTATGGTTTGCGGTCAGGTTTCCCGTATTATAGCCTGACAACCCCAGCATGTAACACACCAGGGGTACCCCATTCCACCACCTGGGGTACACATCCCAGTTGCTCTGTGGGCAGAGCGCCCTAGCCCCTGGCTAGGGTTCTGAGCACTATTTAGTCGCCTTTTACGACAAGCTTAGCGCTGCTGCATGCCTATTCTTTTAACACCCAGACCTGTGAAGTGTATTAAAGACGTTCTTTTGTAATCTCAGTTATTTGGAAAAAATACACGCTTTGTCTGATTTCATTTTCATTCATTTGGAATGCATGTTCATACTTACTGAGGTTAGTTACTAATACTTCTGTTTCTTTAATAATTTATTTCACATTTTATTGATTTATGAAAGTGTGCGTATATGAGTATTTTTTGCATGAGAAACTACGAATGAGATTAAATGATAATATGGTTCTATTTTATTATTTCACTTATCATATTCGTATAAATATTAAGCAGTCATTCATTGTTTATATTTACATGTTACGCTAGTTTAGTCAATGACATGAATATCGTTTTGTTCATTTAAATGTCAATTATCGGTAATTGTGAACTGCCGATCATATGTTATAAGTAGATATTTTGTTTTACAGATCTTTTCGTCCATGCGAAAGTTTTCATTAACTACAATCAGTATCCTTGTACCACATATAGGGTAAGCTTTGTGTTATGTGTTGTTGTTTTTGAAATATTTATGTTTTGGATGTCATATTTTCCTTGACATCGGAAGGACTAATGTATTTGTTGCATATGTCATAAATTTCTATATAAAGAAGTGTTATAAATTTACATTTTCTTGATAATATTAAATACATTGAGTAAATGGAGAATATTTAGATTTACATATGCTTTAATATTTTTTTTATTAAATGTGACTGTAAATATATAGAGTTACCTTAATTACTTTGTTTTATTGTGATATTTATAAATGGTTAAATGCATATTTCAAGGATGTCATCTTGTCATCCTGTCATCTTGACCAATAAAATTTAAATATACGAACTCTTCATTCTTTGGAAGTGTTAGTTTATTCACTTCCGCAAGCAATTTGATCCGATGGAGCAGTGTAGCGAATAGAGTCGATCGTCACATTCTGAGACGTTATTTTTGCGACAAATTGATTCGTGAAGGCATTTAGGATTTGCAGGGGGGTTGGGGTTGATGAGTGGGTGCACGGGAAGGAGGTTATCTCAGTCTACATTTAAATTGTATATATACGTCGCTTTAAACACTATAACCTTGGTTCCCTTGATTACTCTTTTACTCAGGGCTTCTTAATCTTCTGAGCACTGATAAGTAATTCGTCTTGAATGGCAATTGCATTGACATTATCATTTTTGTAATCTTGAAATTAATCTGTTTAATTCATTATTTCCCCCGGGTGTGTGGGAAACGACAAATCTGATTGGCTAATGATGACACACCTTCGGAAAGACGGATCATTGAGATATCTTCGTATATAAACATCGCACCGATTAATGACTGCTAGAGATGTTTTAGAAAAATCAGATCCGTTCAAAAGAATAACCAAAATACGCATTGAAGTCAGAAATTGGATAATTATCACGTTTTTAACTCGTGTTTATGTGACCTTGACTTTTTTGTAAATATCCGCAATACAGAAAACATCGTGTTTCAATGGCATCCAATTTTCAACTTGTTTCGAAGAGAAGTATTTTGATTCCATTCACTTTGAAAAAGAATTTTCCATGTTTCTTACAACTGTTTAACTGTAAATCAACGATTGGGACGGAGTTGAAAGATTTATCAAAGTTAACGGAAATTAAGAACGAGAAGGATGTTCAGCAGATCAATGGACTTGATGTGACTTTCAGTAATGCCGAAGAGGCTTTTCGTAGCAAAAAGACTTGGGAACTCGTTAGAGCTTTAGCTGTCTTTAACTTATGTTCAGTCAACTTTCTGGTTGACAACAACCGTGAGGTATGTTACGACCTTTAAATTGTTTCTAACAAAATTAATTCTTTGCTTACGTAAATTCATTGAAGTAGGGTCCATGTATTACATATATGTGATAAAATACTTATGTAAGTTATGCAAGCACAACAGCATTTAATTTACTCATTGTTCTGTGAACTTGCACCTTACTACACATGCATATGTTCCGAATACTAATATTTTTATGAAGATTGGTCTACATGCATTTTGTAGGCATGAACTGGAAAAAGGTGGTTACAGGCAATAATTGGGTATTTTTTTCTCAAATTATGCTCAAAATTGATATTTTTCTAACAGAAGCAAATAAAGTTTCAGGATATATGAAAGTTACAGGTTAATTAAAGCCAGCAATAAAAAATGTATATTTTACATCTGACTAGTGTACATTTGTACATGTACAACTACATGTGATATTACCTTGAAACTTTGAAGATTTTGGTATAAGATCTCTGAACAGGAAGTTTTCAAATTGACAAATATGCTGCATCAATAAGGTCTGAACTAGTGTTTTGATAGTGACGATTCACTTGCTTTAAATTTACATACATCTTAGTAAAAATGTTAGGTCTACCCAATCATCATTGGAGTATTGCCTAAACCTATCTCATGTCAAAAGGTTGTATAAAAACAATTACATGTAACACTAACTCATAAATTCCTTTGTACACTATGTACATTCAGTATTGTGTACAGTCATAAATGTTTTATGTTTAAATGTATGTCAAATTATTAATTGCAACTTGCTCCATGAGGGCCCTGATTTGGTCTTTTAAAATATTCTATTCAATTCATATATATAATTTACTTGGGTTGTGTAATGTCAAACATGAACACCAGGTATTGCACATTTTACATTTACCAACTTATATATTTCTTTTCATTGCAATATACATGTGTCAATTTTTAAAACAGAAGTTTGATCTTGAGGCAACATTGGAAAATCTGACTCCCACATGTACATGAATATTAATGCAGTATAAGGTACTAACTAATTATATGGCTTTCATCATAAAGTATAACAGACCCTAAATGTAATTTACCTTTAATGAATTTTGTAGATTTTAAAATGGAGTCGCAGAATACTTGGGAAGACATTGTTCACCAAGCTGATGAAAGAAACTTTTTATGGACACTTTGTAGCTGGAGAAGATCAGATTGCTATCCGACCATTGGTCCACAAGAATCTAAAGTATGGGGTAAAGTCTATCCTGGACTATAGTGTGGAAGTTGATTTGTCTTCAAAGGAGGCCAAGGAAGCTGAGACAAAGTATGTTTTTTTTGGTGTCCATCACTATTATATTGTAATTCTGGAAAATTTGTGTAATACATGCATCTTGTTTTGATATAATTTGCAATAAGCTGAATAAATTGATCAGAGTTTCAAGATTTACAATGTACATATGTAATTTAAAATTTGTAATAAATAGGTATTAACAAAATATAAATTTGACTTGAAAGGCCAAAGTTTTTTTACTCAACTAAGGGAGATAATTATACAGATATGAAGTTTGAAATAATTTGCTCATTGTGGTATGATTAAACAGTGTTTCTAAATTAAATACCAAAGACATTCTGCCTGAGAATTTGATTTATGTTATCGTGTTTATAATTGACCTTTTAATTTCTCTAAAGAGGCTGTGTTCCAGAGAATCAACTTCCTATAGAAGAACTGGGTAAGAAATAAAACCTTATCAAAATATAGCTTAGTAGGCTTAAGCTCCATTCAATTAAATAGTATTGCATTTCATCTGGTTTATATAAAATGTTGAATGTAATATGTTACATAATAATAATGCTTGATGGAGTTTTCTTTTACTTATTACATGTACATGTAGTAACATTTAAATTGCTTTGTCCTGATAAACTGCTGCTTCCAGATAAATCTTTTGTTTGTGGTTTGCCAAAGCTTTTAATTTTCCTTGGTTTCAGATTTATCATCCTTTTGATATAGATTGTATCACATTGTACAATGCTTGTAGTATTCTTGCATTTTACATAAATATTTTGTTAGGTAAAAAACTTATGTAAATCAAGCTCTCATCAGACAACAAGATACTTGACAACTTAAATGCCTTTACTTTTAGATATTTCTAGACCAAAAGAAGGTATAAGTACATATAGATTGCCCCTATCTCATTAAAACCATTAGTACATGTATATCATTTTCTTTTCATATTACATGTATGTTATACTTTTCACATGTTCTTTGTACACAAATAATCATCATAATCACATGATCAATAGTCTAAACATTAAAATAGATTTATGGTTATTTCATAACCCATACATGTATGTCTTCTTTTTTTACATATGCAATACTTCAAATGTTTTTGTGTGGAATTTAAGAACTTAACTGTCACATCTTTCATACCATCAATAATAATATCTCTGTTGTAATCCTGTCTATATTGCAACATGTACATGTAATATTCTAAGAGTAGTTGATTTCTGAGGTTTATACTAATGGTGATATATAGAGAAATGTATAGGTATTATGAATGTAAACAACATGTAAATTTATCTTCTGTATTCTCTTTTATTTATATATATTTCTGTGTAGTGAGTATTGGAACTATCTTTACAATCATTTGTAATCAATTACAGTGATCATTAACATTATTAATGCAGTCTTTGTCTTTCTGAAGAATAATTCTTATCATAAAATTACCATGCACTGTTATTGCAAACTTATAATTTATACATATACAATTTTTTGTTTCTGGTTTAAGGAGGTAGACCTAGGGTAAGGGACACAACTCGTACAAATCATTGGAATGTTTGTATTCAGCATTTTACATCAGTCTTGTGTAAGCATCAAAGTATCTAGGGTTGATTTCATTCTGTTTCAAAGGAAAACTTGAAAGGCTTTGGTGGAATTGAATGTGATAAAAACATATCACTGATTACAAGAATAATGTCCCTTACCCAAGGTGTACCTCCTTAAGAAATCTCAAGTTTGCATAAGTTGCTTGTCGTTTGCTTTATATTAAAAAGCAGCTTTTAACAGCCAACAAAAAGAAAAAAAACATCCTCTAATATTTACTATGCAAGGGTTATAGTATGTCTACATCTTTTCATGAGTTAATTGAAGTTGAAAGGCTGATAGCTAGAGTTAAATAAAGTGTTGTGTGGGTGTTCTATATAGGCCATGAACTTAAACCACTAACAACTCTGTTAAAGTTCTGATACTCCTACACTGTGTTAAATTTCCTTTCATTGAAGATACACTTGGTGGCATTTGAGAGGCAAAGTTACTCATGAATGACAAATATGATATGTTCAGAATAAATTAAATAATTTTTTAGAATTGGTTCACCATAAATGTTTTAACATTTATTCATGGTTGTTGATCAAGATAAATACTGCTATTACTCCAGGTGTACTTTAATACCATCTGTCATGTATGTAAGGTTTTTATAAAAGAAAATAAGTCACTGTCATCTATATTACATGTAGCTTGTTTTTCTCAATTGAATCATTTTTACAACTTCTGCTGAATTTTGTTGCAAATTCTATTTTTTTTTAATATTTTATTTGCAATCTATACATCTGTTAGTCCCAAAACATCAAGTTTAAATTGATCCTGGTCTTGTCAACATTGGTATCATACTAAATATATTTGTTAGTTTCTGTTAGTACATTCCACAAATTACTTATGTAAATCTTAAGATACATTTTTGTATGTCTTTAAATCAATATAAAGGGTGATAATGTTTCAAATGACAATATTTAGCAAATGGATGATTTGTCAATAGCAAATTAAGCTCTTAAGACTAAAGTGCAGATTCACAAAACAGTTTTTAATTGTAAAACTTCTATTTTAAGTGATCAGTATTTTAAGGATGTCATAATATTTACACATAATGCAATACATGTAGCTTCATATACAAAATTAGATAATAAGATAAAATATTTGATCCTGCAGTGTTAAAGGATTTACATGAATCAACATGGCCCTAAGTCTTCTTTAACTACTTGTTTTATAGATCCCATCCATAAAAAGTTTGCAGCTTATGATGAGTTTTTGGATAGGAGAGATAAAGTTGTCAGTGCCAGAACATATTTCTACGAGGATGAGGCAAAATGTGATGAAAACATGGAGACATTTCTTAGATGTGTTGATGCTGTCGCAGGTATGATAATGACAATATAGGTTGATCCCAGCATTTTCTAAGTGCAAAGTAAATGTCCAAGTTAGATAGGTATTGGTCATTGTATTGACTTGCCAATACTCTCGGAATGTTTGTCAAAGATGAAAGTACATTGGTGGAGCTTGTCTTAAAGTTCAGCATTTGAGTAAAATATAGTCATTTTTACACATTAGTGTCTTATTGATATATAGAGCAATACAAGATCCTCACTTAGTATATAGCAACTTATATGGTGTTATTAGGTTAATGATATGCATGTTCATTGGCAGTCTTTGATCTGACCTGCATGTCAAAAGTATTTTTTTCTCCATTTAAAATATACCTTGGTTAGGGTGTGTGTTAAAACAAATCCTCTAATGGTAACAAAATGAGGATAACAACAAAATTGCACGCTGTAGATAGTGTTATAATTGGTAAATCAGTGGTCACATCAACACAAAGAATAATTTACGAAAAGCAATCATTACTCTTTGTTTTAGAAGAAACTGAGTATTTTTCAACCGAAGACTGATAATTGAATAAGATTTTGGTAAAAGACCTTTTGAGACACATTTTATGAAGTAGTCTGTTACACAGATATTATGGCATTCAAGGAAATCAGAGTAGTTAATACTTAAATCAATTGTGAAATATTAACACCATATGCAGGGGATGAAGGTATAAAGTATAGACAGACACCCTTAATTAACAAAGCTGTGACATATAAAACCTGTTTGTGCATCAGTGTTATAAATTATGTATTATCACTTCACACAGATCATCAATATACATGTACATGTATTTATTAATAATTGAAATCTTTCATTGCTCTTATTGTTACTGTCTTATAATTATAACATTTACTTTGTTGTTTTAGTACTTGTATGTGCTATTGATTTTAATAAGGTTCTACTCAGAAGACAGGCTTTGTTGCTATCAAGCTAACAGCCCTTGGTCGGCCACAGTTTTTGGTGAGTGCTGATGGGTAAAAATTGTTGCCCTGAAAATTATAGACATAAAGATAACCAATCATTGTCCTGCATTTAATACTTGTATGAGTATGAAGTGAAACTGTACTGAAGAAATATACTGGTGTCATAGCTATGTTATTCTAGAGTAGTGGAGTGTTCTTAGGTCTTCAGAAGATAAATTGTATTTGTAGCTTTGAAAAGCAACAGAATAACAATTAGCTCAAATTGATGTATTTTACATATACAGTATCATATCTAGTTTTATAATTAGAAGTAACATAGGAATATATGATAAACATATATTGCACTGTATTTCCTGTTTCTGAAAATACAGAATGAAGTTTGTAAGCTTTGACTACTATTAATGTTCTAATGTTGTATAAACTCATGATATCCAATTACTGACAATATTTGTCAGAAAAAGAAAGTTTTAAGTTTCATTGGACAGTTTAACCACTTATATATTTAATTGATAATGCAAGTAGTATAAAATGTCATCCACAAATTTTACACCTCAAGCAATGAAATTTCTCCAAAACAATGAAAAAATATTTGGATCTAGAACTACTGGGAAATTTAACGGCTAGCTCATTAAATATCCAGCTTAGTGTTAATCTAGTAATAAGCAGGGTTTGCCTGGTTGATCAACCTTTTTTGTCTTGAATTAAATAACATTTCTGCCATAGGATATTAAACAATTATCAGATATTAAAGTATTGATCCAGAATTTATACTGTAGAAAACTGTACACTGAAGTATACTGCTTGCTGTAGAAAACTGTATACTGAAGTATACTGCATACTGTAGAAAACTGTATACTGAAGTATACTGGAAAAAACTGTATACTGAAGTATGCTGCATACTGTAGAAAATTGTATACTGAAGTATACTGCATACTTATTTGTATTTAATTTGCTGCTTCCTGATACATAGTTATTAGAATTTTCTATTTTGTGTCATAACAAAACTTATTACAGTGCAAAAAATAGTCAAACATCATTCTTTTATCCTCGTATGTTTATATTATGAGGTTTTTTGACAAAATTGTAGTCTTGCTCTTTGAACAAATACTTCCAGTGCTTTGGAATCAGAGTTGGGACTCATTCTTGTGAGTTCACAGGGTCATGTAATGAGACATACAAGCCTTATTGGCAGCATCTGAATTTTATAAGGATTGGCACTTATTATAAGGTATTTTTAAGTATTCAACATATTTTGATGTCTTTTAGATTATTTATCAGTAATAAGGTAGGGTTTTGAAGGTTATTTCTATCATCAGTATATAGATATATGTTGCCTTACCTGTTCATATTTGGGATGCCTTAGAGTTATCATTAGTACATGCACCTTTTAAATAGTGATTACATGTAGTTTATTCAGCTTATTCATCCTTGGAATCTCCCACCTATTGCTTTATTTTGTGTTCATGGTTGTTGGCTCCCAGGGTAGCAGAATAACTTGAAATGTAGATGGCAGGGTACCCGTCTTACCTATCAGATTCCATTTGACATTGCTGTCATGCCATAGAATCAAACAGTCCACCATATTTTCAGGGAACACGGGTTATAATTGTGAACCTAAACAAAAGAATTGAAACTTTTACTATATGGTTTGTTTTTTTTTTTACTTCCAGATATCTCTGTCACTGGTATTATAGAAAATAATTGTGAACAGAGGATCGCTGTCCTTCCAATATTTATCTTATCTCTTCTGCCTAAAAAGAAATGTAAAAGATAACAAATAACGTTCTCTGAATAAATTATGGCATCAGGTGCAGTATTAAGGATGTTTCCTTAATCTCACAAATTTTTATCTTTGTTTTAGCTGCAGTTATCAGATTTACTAGTGTCCACAAGAAGAATATTTGAGACATTAGCAGGAGAAGGAGACATTCTGTTACATAAATTCAGGGAGAAGGATTTCCACAAGTCATTAAATGTAATGGGTGTGCCAATCTCAAGAGATGAAACAAAGAAATGGTTCTCCATTTTGGATATCACTAAAGATGGGTAAGGTTTATAGGTCTTGGAGCAAAGGAATGGGTCCCCATTCTGGTTATTACTAAAGATGGGTAAGGTTTATAGGTCTTGGAGCAAAGGAATGGGTCCCCATTCTGGATATCACTAAAGATGGGTTAAGGTTTATACATCTTGCAGCAAAGGAATGGGTCCCCATTCTGGATATCAATGAAATTAGGGTTGGTTTATGGGCCTATAAACAAAGAAATGGTTCTCCATTCTGGATATCACTAAAGACGGGTAAGGTTTATAGGTCTTTGAGCAAAGGAATGGTTTCCCATTCTGGATATCACTAAAGATGGGTAAGGTTTATGAGTCTTGGAGCAAAGAAATGGGTCCTCATTCAGGATGTCAATGAAAATGGGATTGATTTATGGGCCTAGAAACAAAGAAATGGTTTGTCATTCTAGATATCACTAAAATGGGTAAAGTCTGTTTAACTATATTGGTTGGTCTGTGACTTTTTTTTCAGCCTAAATGTTTAGAGTGATATTGTCAGACAGGTAGCTATATGTAGAATGCTGCAGGTTTGTTTGGTTTAGAAATTAACAATACTTGTTGTCCACTTGTTTTAGTATATTCATAATGGTATAATGGTCATGAGACCTGTTGGACCATGCAATAATACCACAAATTTAAATTATGACTGTAATTACTGAATGACTTGATATTGAGTTATTTAAAAAAAAACCACACTTACACCATTCTGTTATTATAACTGAACATATTGGCTATTACATTGTTGTCTTGTTGGACTCTTTTCAGAGAGGTAGACCTATGGGATTGGGACAACTTACTTGATGTTAACCTTAGTCTATCCAAATTACTTGTTATTCCTAACACTGCAGTAAGTTTGAGTTAAAAGTAAATCCCAAAGGACATGGTATGATAAGGTCCACATTTTACTCTTGTATGACAGAAGATTAGAAGTTCAATATTAGAAAGTTTTCTCCTCTTGATAAATCATGATGACTCATATTAATAAGGAAATCACCTTTCAATGATTGAAAATATGATATTCAATGTTTGCAAATCTGTGAATTGTCTGATAAATATGCCTAAATTGAGCAATTTTTGGAACATTAATGATATTTTTTTTTCAGTTTTTGAGTGGCTCAAAAATAAGATTTTCAGTACTGAAACTCATCAGTGAATAATTTCAAAAAAATTGTTGATTTTAATTAAAAGTTACCTCAAAACCTAGAAATTAATTACTTTGGCCTGTAAGTATATGCTGTATCATTGCAGACAGGAATACCAGAATCTATGGTTCAGGGACTGACAGAGGAAGAAGATTTACAGATGCAGAATATGATGTCAAGACTTAACAAGGTTGTCAAGGTAAATACAATAACAAAAGAATCACACCACAAAACAAACTCAAACAGTAAAGGCCTGACCAAAATACAACAATAAAAGAACACACTCTTATAAGGCCAAGAAAAAAATAAGACCTGTTTCTTGCTACCAGTGAGAGAAAAAAAATGGGTAGGTAGGGAAAGTATTTTATTTTTCAAAAACATTTTACATTGTGTTCATGGGGAAACAATCTAGGCTGTTACAATGCTTGAGCAAAAATGGCCATAAAATGTTTAAGGTAGGTACAAAACATTATTTTTTCCCCCTATATTGATTAACTTATTTTGGTACTGTGTCATTGAGTTTTGATGTCTCGTAATTGTATGCTTGTGTTGACTCTATGGTATATCAATGAATGTGTGATTCTGTTCATTGCTTAATAAAGCAATGGAATAAAACTATTTTTTCTTCTATGTCAGTATGCCTCAGAGAATGGTGTTAGGGTTATGATTGATGCAGAACAGACATACTTCCAGCCAGCTATTAGTAGATTGACAATAGAAATGATGAGAAAGTTTAACAAAGACAAAGCTGTTATCTTCAATACATATCAAACTTATCTAAAGGTGAGATTCAATCAATCAGCGGAAAGTTAGACAAAAAAGGGGGGTGTTTTATTTTTTAATTATTGCAGCAACTGCTCTTCTTATCTGAAGGTAAGTGAAACTGGTAAAAGTAATTATGAATGTGGATTGAGGCTTGTTTAATGACAAATCTTTGACTTAAAAATCACTGAATGCTTTGAATATTTTCTATCTTTTCAAGTCTGAAGTGGGAGAAAAAGGAGAAGTAGAAGGTCAGTTATGAGGGTTTTCATGGTAGACCCAGGCGGTGGTTTGCACATACCGTATTTTGTTTTCAATCAATTTTCATCGATTAGAAATCACAAACTTACATTTTCTAAGAAATGATTGTTGGTTTGTAATGTCTTAAATCCTTTACATGACATACAATAATGGTGATCTGCCAGACGGTAGATATTGAGAAAATATCTTCTTCTCAATGCCCAGTCAGCTACCTAAGGAAGTTGATCATAATGGTGATCTGCCAGACGGTAGATATTGAGAAAATATCTTCTTCTCAATGCCCAGTCAGCTACCTAAGGAAGTTGATCATAATGGTGATCTGCCAGACGGTAGATATTGAGAAAATATCTTCTTCTCAATGCCCAGTCAGCTACCTAAGGAAGTTGATCATAATGGTGATCTGCCAGACGGTAGATATTGAGAAAATATCTTCTTCTCAATGCCCAGTCAGCTACCTAAGGAAGTTGATCATAATGGTGATCTGCCAGACGGTAGATATTGAGAAAATATCTTCTTCTCAATGCCCAGTCAGCTACCTAAGGAAGTTGATCATAATGGTGATCTGCCAGACGGTAGATATTGAGAAAATATCTTCTTCTCAATGCCCAGTCAGCTACCTAAGGAAGTTGATCATAATGGTGATCTGCCAGACGGTAGATATTGAGAAAATATCTTCTTCTCAATGCCCAGTCAGCTACCTAAGGAAGTTGATCATAATGGTGATCTGCCAGACGGTAGATATTGAGAAAATATCTTCTTCTCAATGCCCAGTCAGCTACCTAAGGAAGTTGATCATAATGGTGATCTGCCAGACGGTAGATATTGAGAAAATATCTTCTTCTCAATGCCCAGTCAGCTACCTAAGGAAGTTGATCGTATGGCAAGCCAAAGTGGACAAAAATTAGTGTTTTGTAATATTAAAAAAATGATTTTTTAATATCACAAATTCATTTTTAATATTACAAATTTGATTTCTAATATTACAAAACCCTTTTTTATATTAAAAATTCAATTGAATTTCTAATATTAAAAATGATTTTGTAATATTAGAAAAAGGATTTGTTGTATTCAATTACATTTTTTTAATATTAGAAAATCATTTTGTAATATTGAAAAATGTGACTGACTTCGCAATATTGCAAAGTGATTTTTTAATATTATAAATTCATTTTCTAATATTACAAATTCATTTTCTAGTATAACAAATCCATTTTCTAATATTACAAATACATTTTCTAATATTACAAATTCAATTTGTAATATTACTAAATGTGTGATAATTTGTTATATTACTAAATCAGGAATTTATAATATTAGAAAATTAATTTTTAATATTAAGAAAAGAATTTCTAATATTAAAAACTATTTTATAATATTACATTTTGTCCACTTTGGCTTGCCATATGATCGGGTGATTGTTATTTTTTCAAGGAAAGACCAACTCCTATCCCCAATAACATCCTTTTATATGCTGTTAATGCCCACAGAAATATGAGAATCTTTGTGGTTTTATCTAGTGTGCATACTTCCCATGCTAATCTTAAGCGGTATTTAACCTAAAATTTAGTTTAATTTTTGGTGTTCTTTTCAGAGTGCTTTGACAACCTTAAAAGTAGATTTAGACTTGGCAAGAAGGGAGAACTTTTACTTTGGTGCCAAACTGGTCAGAGGGGCATACATGGAACAGGTACAGTAATCATTACATGTACATGTAAAAGTAGTCAGTGGGGCATACATGGAACAGGTCAGAGTAATCATTACATGTACATGTTAAACTAGTAAGTGGGGCATACATGGAACAGGTCAAAGTAATCATTACATGTACATGTAAAAGTAGTCAGTGGGGCATACATGGAACAGGTCAGAGTAATCATTACATGTATATTTACATGTAAAACTGGTCAGAGGGGCATACATGGAACAGGTCAGAGTAATCATTACATGTAAATGTAAAACTGGTCAGAGGGGCATACGTGGAACAGGTCAGAGTAATCATTACATGTATATATATCTTACTAGTGATTACCTGGTACTTTTCATACCTCTGGTTCGAAGAAGAGTTTTAGCTCTGGCTGTCATTTTGTCTGTAAACAGAACTTCTATAACATTTTTCTCAGATCATAGCCACTTGATAGCCTCAGCTAGTGGTCGTATACTCTGCTTACAGGTTTTGGTCCTGTCAGACAACTTCTTCCTGTTTTCTGACTTTGGGAAGAATATATTTTTGGGGGAAAGCTAGGGTGTTCTCAATGAGTAGTAGTGCACAGATTTTTTGTTTAACCAGGATAATGCAATGATAGGAACAATAGTATCTGCATTGAAGTAAATTCTTTGTTCTGATAAGGTTGTGCCTTTTTTTCGTAGGCTAAAAGTTTCGAAAATTTAACCTGAGCTTTCTGCATTGTAGAAATATGAAAATCTTGTTCATATAGAGAAACGTTTCTCCAACCAATGAACATGTCTTAAACAGCAACGTTACCAGAAAGTTGCATTGATTTATGGTACAATTGCTCAACATCATAAAAGTTTACATTCAGGAATAAATTATCTTTAGGAAAGAGATAGAGCAGCAGCCATTGGATATGAAGATCCTATAAACCCTACATATGAAGCTACCACTGCCATGTATCATAGCTGTTTAGAAGAAGTTTTCCGTCATGTCAAACAGCGCCCTCTAGGAGAAATAGCTGTCATGGCTGCTACACATAATGAGGATACTGTTCGATATGCAGTAGAAAGGTAACATTTCAGTTTCTATCATCTCAATATCGCAAATTCTGGGCAGTATTATAGTATTAATTAATAGGTGTTTTTTTTTGGCCCTGTGATATGATCAAGGTCTGTTATGATGGCTTGAGGATCTGCAATTGCCCAAGGCATAGCCAAGGGCTATTGCAGACTCTGAAGGTAATTATGGAAGACCAGCTAGAGTAATTTTACTCAAGTGATATTACAAAAAGAGACCATGTTTAATACTGGGTATGACAGATTTGTAAGAGCATTGACATAGCCAATTTACCTCTAAACAGGTGGTTGAGAATTTGTATGTTGAAAATTTATATATGCTTCAGAGTAAATCATGTTTACATAAAAGTTTAATGAAGTAGTGAGTAGCACCAATCTCTTCTATATGTTTTAGTATGGAGAAACATGGAATAAAACCACTTGATAAGATTATATGTTTTGGACAGTTACTGGGCATGTGTGATCAGATCAGTTTCCCATTAGGTAAGGAATGTTATATCAAATAGTGTAATCAAGTACCAGTCCATATAAAATTCAGACATTGTCATGGATTCAAACCACCAAACAAACAATGGTTATCATATTTGGTCTTCATATGCTATATTTTTACGTAACTGTTTTCTGTATTCAGATCTGCACTTTAAAATTTTTTTTTTCAAATTTCTGACATCTTTCTGTCTGTTATCAGTTAATCCTTACTTGAATTTACAAAGTTACATCTAGTCAGTGAATAAATCATTTTTGGCAGCCTTAATTTAATTTTATCATTATTGATGAGGATGCAAAAATTCAATCTCACACAATATACTGTAAAATTGAATAGAGTAATAAAAAATTCTAAAACATGGTATACAGTTGAATTTTGAAAACAACACAACATGCCATTTTACATACACTACATGAATAAGGCAGTCAAATGCCTTTTATGAATTACAATAGTAAACCTAATCCCTGTTAATTCTTTAATTCCTAGGTCAGAGTGGTTATTCTGTGTACAAGTATGTACCATATGGCCCTGTAGAGGAGGTATTACCCTATCTTTCTCGTCGAGCCCTGGAAAATAGAGGGATCTTAAAGAAAGTACAGAAAGAAAAATCCTTATTGTGGACAGAGATTAAAAGAAGAATGAAAACAGGACAGATCAGATATGATCCTCTTAAGAGTGGACCTTCTGTAGGATAATGATTTTATGTAGGTAATGTTAATTGGTGTGGTTGTGATCCTTTTCATTAGTCTTTCATTTTTTCCATGCAGAAATCCTGTTGTATCCATCAGATCGTATTGAAAGCTTTTAAGTAAGATTTAATAACTAGTTATTTGGAAATTATCGCATGCATTTATTATTGCATGTTTTTAGTCATTTTTCTACAACATGCAGTTTTGTATTTTGTGAAAGGATGTATATACAGGTATAAATCATGTTTGTTGGGATAAATTCTAATTGTGAAATGAAAAGTAGTTTCATTTAAAAAAAATGAATACAGTTTTATTCACCTTTTAAGGGGGTCTAAATCATGATCAACATCTGAATATAACAATAATAGTGACATGATTCATTTTCAACATACATATATATGATGGACTTGTTTATTCTGCAGTGAAGTAATTAGCATGCTTTTTGAACATGTTGTTAAGGTATGAGTGAGTTTCAATTTTCGTTGTTTTTCCAAAATTGTGTATGTTCAAAGTTATTATTATTTGGTAGTTTTAAGAGCATTAAAGTTTCAATGGAGATTATGTTTCCTTGGGAATTTGAATTCATGGTATTACAACATCATGAAAACCACGAAGACTGATATCCCAGGAAATAATAACTCCTCTACACATATTTTGGATCCTTGTAAGGGTAAAGTAAATATTCTTACAGAAAACTAAACAATGCACTATTTATTCCGATTTTGTACTTTTTTCCCTGAATGAATCTTCCCAGTATTTAGGAGCAAGATACAAGTTTTTACTGTATTATTCCAGAATATTAGCACCAGAGTCAATAGTCATTGTAGTCTTGCCTTGTGGTCTTAAGAAAACTGGTAGATCAATAAGGGGGTGTAACTCTATACGTCAGTCTGAGAATGTTGTGCTTGGTTTATGATCTCAATCTTGGTTTAAAGGAATACTCATTTTATATTCTTAAAACTTATGAAGTTTCCTGATGTTTTTTTCATGAAGAATCTTCATTTTTTTTCATTTTTTAAATTTTATTACAATTGCTGATACTAGTTATGTATTTATTATCGATACATGATACACTTTACAGTTTGATTGATCTGAAATGCATGATATATCTGCCATCGGAAGTTTAAATGCGATTAATCAATCAATCAGTCAATTTTATGTTCATATTATTTGTTTCAATTAAATCTGTTTTTAAATATGCAAAATGGGTCCATGTTGATTTTTGGTGACAACTTCAGTTCTGATTCCTAAAATGTCTTCAGGAAAAAATCTAGAAACTCATTGTTTTGGTGTATACCACACACACCCCTCCTGGAACAAAGAAAAAGTTGGAAAAAATGTGTGGAATATACAGAAGAGTATGGTATGTTGACCCTATGTTGTTTTTAAGTTAAAAAATGTTATTGCTACTGTTACACAATTTAGTCAGATTTATAGAAGGTTTGAAGATCATTAAGTTGTCACATTTTTCCAGTTTTATCGTACATTTGATATGTGTTTTAATAAACTAGAAAAGTTTTTATTATATACAGAAGTTTTGTATGACTATGGTTTAAATATTCAATGAAATTGTTGAATTTTTTATGTGATATTTTATGAATCTCCAATTTATTATAAATATACAACGATTATGGAAGCTGTTTTTGATACTTGAGTTTGCTGACTACTGTCTAGTTATTATTGTTTGCATTTATAATTGAGATTTTGATATTTTATGATAAAATGATTTTGTGATATGAAGGAAACCAGTGTGAGCTATAATTTTTGTGTTCACTGTTCAGCTTTTAATTTTGAATATACTGTTCACTGGTATACTGAGCGTAGTTTTACTTGTGACGCACCAATGTTGGTTGACATCGCTGTTCACTGATATACTTGTATTCTTAGTAATGATTATATTGTTTGCAACTTTGTTTTATATTTTAGATTCCATCAGGTCCTTAGTTGTATATATTTATTTTGTACTACAAAAAAATTTTACTGTACATGATATAATCACTGACTGCAAATAGTTTTTAATTGTATAGTTACATGTACAAGTGATATATATATATATATGTATATAATCACTGACTGCAGTTTGTGTTTAATTGTATACTTACATGTACAAGTAATATATACAGTCTCTGAACCGATCTGCACAACGGTTTGACGGATCAATGACCATTGACTGATTGATCCCTGACAGATCAATAACCGATGACCGGTGACCTATCTGAACGCAGTTTTGTTATGTAATATGATGAATGAATCGTTAAAAATAAAACAAATGTAAAAAAAAGTATAGATTGATGTTCAAATTTATTGCATAATGTAAATATGTGTAAAATTGACAGAGAAAACACTGGAAACTGTAAAATATATTGACCGCTCTGTGGTCACGTGATGCAATCAACGGTTTGATAGGTCGGTTTGACAGATTGATAACTGATCGGCAACTGATCGGTGATCGATGACCGATTGCAATTTTTGTTGCACGGATCAGTTCAGGTACTGTAGTCTTTGACTGCAGTTTGTGTTTAATTGTATATTTACATGTACAAGTGATATATAATCACGGACTGCAGTTTGTTTTTAATTATATTACTGGCGTAAAATGCATTTATTCAAATTTTGAGTTACTGTATATAAATTATATTTCACTGACTTGGTTCAAACCATTCAACTTTGATCACGAAAAATCTATTTTAATGGTATAGATGGGGATCCAGGGAGTGAGTCCCCTTTTTTTTGGAAAAGTTTGTAAATAACAAGCAAAATGAGCTAAAATAATTATACATACCCTCCTTTTTTTTTAATTTTTTTTTTTTTAAAGTTTTCTGGATGGGAATCCCCCTTTTACTGGATCTGATCCTGATATATATTGGTTTTATGTCCAGTCAGTGTGGTGTTTTTGTCTATATACATGTATACCATATAGCGGGTAATTTGTTGCAGGGTGCTGATTTCGGCATATTTTAGCAGTTTGTCTAAAAATGCAAAAAATAAAATCAGCAAAATATTTTAACTACTAGTCTTTGAACTCTGTGCACCAATTAACATCGTCTAAGATTAGAAATGCTAAAATATTTTGTATACCGTTTTGCCTAGTATCGTAAAATTTAACATCTGCCAAAGTAACTCGCCAGACAGTATTTGATGCGATGGATTTGTAGATACATTTTTATGTAGTTGATGTTGTCCTAGATCCACCACTGTTATCTGTAGATTTTATACTTACCAATCAAATATTCAGGGTACCTCATTTTGATATATATATATATATACATCAATTATATTCTATTATTTGTAGCATATCTTAATTTTTTATTTGAGCCTGAATCTCATTTTCTTGTTTTGTACAGTAGTTGTTAAGTTTGTAAATAATGAGGAAATAAACACTGCTGCATTGAGAGTTTGCTTTATCAAGGACATGCTGTGTGATCAAAGATATCATGATGTGTGGAGACACAAGTAGAAAAGAAGCCTTAGACTTTAACCATGTTGATGAAGTGTCAATTTAACCCAGCATAAATCTTCAGTAGCACTCCCTTATTCAAGAGGTAACATTCCTTTTTTGGTGGAGTCTGGGTCGGTAAAGGGATCCTGGTCCCAGTATTTGGTGGAGTCTGGGTTGGTATAACGGATCCTGGTCCCAGTTTTTGCTGGAGTCTGGGTTGGTATAAGGGATCCTGCTCCCAGTTTTTGGTGGAGTCTGGGTTTGTATAAGGGATCCTGGTCTCCCAGTTTTTGATGGAGTCTGGGTTGATATAAGGGATCCTGGTCTCCCAGTTTTTAGTGGATTTTGGGTTGCTTGTTTGATTTTGTTGCTTTGTATTGTTTTGGTTATTTTATGTTCTTTGTTGTGTTTGTCTGTTTTCCATGTCTGGTCTTTGTCCTTGGATTACATTCTTTTGACTTTCGCTATAATCCTGGTTCCCTCGCTCTTGCTAATCTTTAATTAAAAAAATTGCACATACAGCTGTTGAAGGAAACTACTTTTTTCCAGAGGGGAACTAAGGTAAGAATCAGATTTAAGCTTGTCATCTGGGAAGTAAGTGTCTTGGTTTTCTTCTAATAGATGTAGTGTTGATAGCACCTTTTTCAGATTTCCTTCAACCTTGCAAGACATTGTAGTAACCATAAAAGCCTGGATGAGATTGATTTTTTAATATTTGGAATGTGGTTTTTACATGAAATGGCATTTGATTTTTAACGTAACGAACAAAGAGTAGAGTAGCTACACAGTGTTTGTGAATTACACATTGGTACACAGTGATCACTTAATCTTGTGTTATGTTACAGAGAAGATATCAATAGCAGTGATTTACTATTTATGTCCTGTGTAAAAAATTTCAATAATTCACATTGAAATAAATATGGTAATTTCACTTTCCAACTTTCTCCTGTCAAAAAGTCACACCAAAATCAATCCCTGTTCACAAAATATTGTAAAATTTATGTTGGGGGGAAAAAAACAAAAAATGGAGGGAAATGGATAATCCATTGGTTATCGTGAATAACCAAAATATAATCACTCATACCAAGAACACATTAAGATATGAAATGATTTTATTCATGCCATTACAACTATCTGATAATGTTAAAACCACACAATAATGTACCATACTTAACAATCATATATCTACAACATAGTTAGTATGGTGGTGACACATCATTTTTAAGTGGTAAAAATGTTGACATTTACAGTTTCTAATGATCATTTCTGTTTATCGATGAGAAAATATTCCAACTTCTGGACAGAATCTGTATGGCTTGGTTCTGTTTGGACCTCTGAAATGAAAGGAAAGAGTGCATAAAACGGTTATAACAAAATTACCAAAGTCTAAAAGTAGGGAGATATTAGAAGACAATAACAGTGCATTGACTTAACATAAAACTGACACATAGATGAGGCTTAGAACTGCAGGAAAATGCAAAGCTGTGCCAATGATTTTCAACAGTTTGAGCCGAATTTGCATATCGATAGTTCTTTGATGTTGTTGTCTTTATACTTTTATACTACAACAAAATTTTAAACGAAAATTTTATGTTTTAATAAAGAAAAAATGTTTTTTTATTCAAAGCTGATGACATTCTTGCAACTTCAAAACATTGTTACATCACAACAGAAAGTCAGAATATATATTTGGTCAGTGACTGCATATACCATGTAAATATATGGTCAATGCATTTTGACTGCTCAAATAGAACAATTTCAGTAAAAAGTGTATCAACTAGCAAATTCAAGAATAAAATGGAAGAATGAAATTATCCATTACGTTCCTGGTACAGGCATTTCAAGGTCAAATGGTGGGTTTAATGTATTTATATTGTAAAAAGGAGTTAAAAATGTGTCACGACTTGGGTTTTTACTGGGATCAAAGAAGGGGTGAAACAAACACATTTGCAAAAAAATGAGGAAGGCATGGGCCAAATAAGAATTCTGTGAGAATTTACAGATAATGGCAATAAGTGTAGGCAATAAGCTATTACCAACCTATTAAGTCTGGCATATACTTTCTCTTTAGATATCTCCTTTGGTCCCTCCTCGGCACTCTGTGTTTCCGTTTCTAAATATACATCAAAACACATCATCAGTCGCTGAAGCTGATTAGTCAGTATCTGATCATGTGACTTCCCAATAATCATTTCTTTGTAATGAACATTCACTTCTTCTTCCATGTCCTGAAACAAATAAAAGTTAATAATAAAGCATAAATGTTATCCACAGTTGTTATACATGTATATACTAGTAGTATGCTGATAGTTGGAATCGTTCATCTATTGGTGATAAAATTGGGAAAGGACTACTTGGTCCACAGTTCTATCATCAATTTCCAATTTTGGACAGGCATTTAAATTATATTTTGCAAAAAATCTGGACAGCAATAAGGTTCTCCATTTCAACTGTAATTTCAAGTTTTTAATTTGCAAATTTCAACATTCTTATGGTTTCTAGTGGCTACTTCGGACAGCCTGTATCACAAAAACCATATTAGACATATAAAGTACTTAATTTACAATGTTCACAGATCAAATGTAGTTTCTTCCTCAAAGATTAATCTTTTACTGAGTGGGAAGTGAATCTCAAAAACTACACTCAACTATATATGTTATTTACATGTAGTTACCTGTATATTAATATCATTCAGTGTTGTTCGTTCTGTCTGCCATTGTAAACTGACAATAACCAAAGGTGCTACAGCAGGGTAATCTGGAGTCACTACAATCTGGGCAGTCAGCTTAGCTAATAGTAGAAAATTACAATAGGACACATGTAATCAAATTTGAAATTTTCTTAAGACTTTTTTTTTCTAAAGATCCAAGATTAGAAAAGTTTTAACCCTCATTACCATCAAATAATTACAATAATAAGTTTAATATATTTCCAGGTCATCATTTAGTTTACAGTCGAACCTTGATGTGTCGAACTCAGATTACTCAAAATCTCGGATAACTCGAACTAATTACGAAGTCCCAGCAAAACTCCCCTAACTCCAATACAATTTTACCTTGAATGACTTGCCCCGTGCAGGTCCAGGTGTTAAAAGAATAGGCCTGCAGCAGCGCTAAGCTTGTCGTAAAAGGCGACTAAATAGTGCTCAGAACCCTAGCCGGGGGCTAGGGCACTCTGCCCACAGAGCAATTGGGATGTGTGCCCCAGGTGGTGGAATGGGGTACCCCTGGCATGTTACATGCTGGGGTTGTCAGGCTATAATACAGAAAACCTGACCGCAAACCATAGTGGTGCACCATGTTGGGAAAGATGCCACATTCCTCGCACGTTAAAGAACCCTACTGTGGTATTCTCCCGGAGTAGGAACCATGGGGCTCCGCCACAGGAGGCTAGATTGCCCAACTCTGTCCACCTCTCCCTATTTCCAGTGGCAATCAAAATTTGTCGACCCCATTGTCCTTGTGTCCCATCCTTTTTTCATTTCATCATCATTTCATGTTCATATTATCATCAGTTTCATGCTCGTCATCTGAATATAGCTGAAATATTGCTGCTCGGACGTTAAATCCCAACAAACAAACAAACAAACAACAACCTCGGATGACTCAAACTCGGATGAATCGAAACCTCAGATAATTCGAGGTAATCATGCAGTCCCCTCGATAACCCTGATGTCTCCAAGACAACTAATTAGTCAGAAAACTGATTGGTTTATTACAAACCATGATTGGATAGTGTTTTAACAACGATTAGAAGGATTAAGATGGCCGCTGAGCAGTTAACACACTAAAATTCTGCTCCTCAATTTTTGCAAAATTCTGTGTTAATAATGTGTGATATGACTTAAAAGTTATACCTTCAGATGGGATTTTACTTGGGAATTCCAATAGTGTCATTTTCTGGAGACAAATTTAAATGGAAAATGAGGAAAATAGACATTTAGTGCATATTTTGCAGTGTTCTATTATAAACAAAGGATTATTTCACTATACAAGGATTATTTCAACACACTATTATGGCCTCAGGACTTTCTAACAACTCTACAAAACAGAAACTTAAGGGCAAAACAGAGGGCAAAGGAAAAACTGTTCAACAATTGCTTGCAGCCAAAGTAGATAAACCTGTAAGTAATCCATCTAAGAGAACTTTTTCTGAAGTGTCATCTGATTCAAATACTAGCCTTGATATATCTAGGATTTTTTAATAATATTATGTCAATTATTGAAGATTTTGGAAATGAAAATTATGTGATTTGTGGTGATTTTTAATCTTGTTTTGAATCCAACTATTGATTGTTTTAACTATTTACATATTAATAATCCAAATGCTAGAATGAAGGTTTTAGAAATTATAGATCAGTGGAATCTTGTAGATCCATTCAGGGAGATATATCCAAATATGAGACGTTATACTTGGAGAAAAAGAACTCCTTTAAAGCAATCTAGGTTAGATTTCTTTTTGATACCAGATTCTATGCTTATACATTTAAAAACATGTAAAATTGAACCAAGCTATAGGTCTGATCACTCAATGGTTACTTTAGAATTAGAATTTAATCCTTATGTGAGAGGTAAAGGCCTATGGAAGTTCAACAACTCCTTATTATACCACTCAGAATATATTAATTGTGTTAAAGAAAAAATTATGGATGTCAAAAAACAGTATTGTGCTCCAGTATATAATATGGAAAATTTACATATGATAGAGGATGAAAATATACAGTTGACAATTAATAGTAAGCTATTTTTAGAAACCTTATTATTTGAAATAAGAGGTAAAACTATCTCTTATGCTAGTTATAAGAAAAAACAAAAGAATAATTTAGAATCTGAACTTTTAAAAGAAATTGAAAATCTGGAGTCACAATCAATTATTAATTTTTTAGAGTTAGATAATAAAAAGACTGAATTGGAAGCTCTGAGGAAAGAAAAAATGAAAGGTAAATTAATTAGATCAAGGGCTAAATGGATAGAAGAAGGGGAAAAACCAACAAAGTATTTTTGTGGACGAGTCTAGAAATTTTGCTAATTAGATTATACCTAAAATAGAAAAGGAAGATGGTACTATTGTAACAGATCAATTTGATATACTGACAGAAACAAAAAATTTTTATACAGAATTATATCGTTCTCGAGATGATCCGTTGAATACTTATAACCTAACTGATCTTGAAAATGATCTACAGAATTTGAGTTTCAATAGATTATCTGAGGATGAAAAGAATTCTTTAGAAGGGGAGATAACTATCACAGAAGCCAGTGAGGTTTTGAAAAATATGAAGAATGACAAATCACCTGGCTCTGATGGTTTTTCTACAGAATTCTTTAAATTTTTCTGGAGAGACTTACATGTTTAGGTTTTAAATTCACTAAATTATGGGGCAATGATGGGAGAGTTATCAGTTACACAGAAACAAGGTATTATTACTTGTCTTCCTAAAGACAATAAGCCAAGACACTTTTTAAAGAACTGGCGTCCTATTTCTCTACTAAATACAGTATATAAAATTGGTTCTGGGGTTATTGCTAGAAGAATTAGAAAAGTTTTAGTCAAATTTATAGACTTAGATCAAACTGGGTTTATAAATAGTCGGTTTATAGGAGATAATATCAGATTGATTTATGATATTTTGCAATATACCGAAGAAAAAGATATACCTGGTTTGTTATTGTTAATAGATTTTGAGAAAGCGTTTGACTCTGTGTCATGGAGCTTTCTATTAAATGTTTTGAGTTTCTTTAATTTTGGAGACTCTATTATACACTGGGTCAAAGTATTTTACAAAAACATTAACTCTGCCGTTATACAGTGTGGGCACTTATCTGATTTTTTTCAAATCGGTCGAGGATGTAGACAGGGGGATCCTTTGTCTCCCTACCTCTTCATTCTGTGTGCAGAAATACTTGCTATCAGAATTCGGGGTAACAAAAATATTTCTGGTATTCAGGTTTTTGAAGTAGATCATAAACTGTCTCAATATGCCGATGACACATCATTGATATTGGACGGATTTGAGAAATCTTTAAATGCAACTATGCAAGAGCTAGATTGGTATGCAAACATATCTGGGCTTAAAATTAATTTTAATAAAACCCAGGTTATTTGGATGGGCAGCAAAAAGTATAGCCAAGATGTGCTTTGCCCTGAAAGACATTTGTCTTGGGGAGCAACAACTTTCAAATTACTAAGTGTATATTTTGATGTTAATCTTGTTAATATGATAGATATGAACTATGATGAAAAGTTGGTTAAGATTAAAAGTCTAATTAACACATGGTCGAAGAGAAATTTGACTGTCATTGGTAAAATATCAGTTGTTAAAACTCTGATATTACCAATTCTTAACCATCTTATATTAACATTACCACGTCCAAAAAGTGTGGTCATAAATAAAATACATGGCCTTATTTACTCGTATATTTGGAATTCACCTACAGGCAGGGTAAAAAAGGAGATTTTACAAAAAAATCATGCTGAAGGTGGACTGAAAGTGATAAATATTGCATGTTTTATGGATGCTTTAAAATCCACCTGGGTTAGAAAAGTTTTCAATTCTGAGAGTAAATGGCTTAATATATTATATTCTATTGTTGATAGAGAAAAACTTTTAAAATGTGGGAATGGATATGCAGTGTCAGTAAAATGTAAAAATATGTTTTGGAAAGATGTATTTAATGCTTGGAACAGTATTATTGAAAAAGATAAAGATAATAGCTGGAAATTTTTTGTTACTAGTCCCTTGTGGTGGAATAAAAACATTATTGTTGGTAATAAACCTGTATTTTATGAGGATTTTTTTCAAAAAGGTATTATGTTTGTAAATGATATTTTGAAAGAAGATGGATGCTTTTTGTCTAATTTAGAAGTTCAGCAGAAATTTGCTATTAATATTGATACTATGAAGTATAATAGTTTAATATCTGCACTAAGACAGACAAAGAGATCTTTTGTGTACAATGATAATAATGTTGTATGTCCATTCTGTCCGAATTATATTAAATTGTTTATGAAGAGTAAAAAAGGCACAAAAGATATGTATTCAGTGTTGATAAAAAATAATTGTGTGTCTTGTGGACAACAAAAATGGGGGGACATATTGGATATTAATGATCAAGAATGGAAGGATATTTTTAAACTTCCATTTTTAGTGACAAAAAACACTAAACTCCAATGGTTACAATTTAGAATAAATCATTACATAATTGCAACAAATAAATATCTTTTTAGAATACAAATTACAGATACTGCAAATTGTACTTTTTGTGATGAAGAGGTTAGAACATTTAGAACATTTATTTTGGAACTGTGAAAAAGTTCAGAATTTTATCCTGGAAATTGATTTTTGGCTTATATCGAATGATATCAGCATCCCCTTTACTGAAAAGAATTTTTTGTTAGGAGATACCTCTAGAAGCAGAAGAAGTCTGGTTTTTAATCTTTTCTTTCTCAAAATTAAACAAATCATATACAATTGTAAATATTTTAGAGAACAGTTATCTTTACAAGCATTTAAAAACATTGTCAAAGATTTATATAACATAGACAAATCTATTGCTGTCAGAAATAACAAACTAGAGCAATTTAATGAATTGTGGAATATTTTCACTGTTATATTATGAAAACTTATTTATATATACTTAGATTTCATTCTAAATGATGAAACAATAAATAACATATGTACAATGGCCAACAGATAGATTAAGAAATTTAGCAGGGAAACAAAAAAATTTTTTTTTTTATTATTAAATTTTTTAATTTTGTCCCAAATCCTAATTATCTATTTTTTTTCCCATTAAACAAACTGCTTTCAAATCTGTATATTTGTTAATAAATTACATTTTTACTGCTCTAGATTTATCTATCTGTGGTTTTTTTCTTTGATATTCTGTTGTGATGTGTGTAAATATTATTATTGAAAATCATGTATGTACTAACAAATACTAACATCTGTATATATTTCGATATTATTGCTACTAACGTTAATGAACCGGGATAAGGTACTGGTACTCGATGTTTTCAAACTAACAAATGTACAGTTTTCAATAAAATAGATAATATATAAACAAAAAAAAAAAAAAAAAAAACAACGATTAGCCTGGTCTTTAAAATTAATTTGTTGACACACCTTATGGCTCGATTTGTGTATTTAATTAATTTAAAATTGCACCTGTAGTGAAAAGAAACAAATTTTATTAATTACACGTCAGAATTGACACTAAGAGTGATAGTGGATATTTCTACCACAACACTACTAAGAGTGATATTGGATAGTCCTACCACAACACTTGTTACTCCTGTAGTGGTATTAATTCAATGTGGATCCTGAAAAATTCAAAAGATCTTTTGGAGACAATCAGTTCAAGACTATTATCTGAATATAATAGCATTAAAACCTATTATTTTTCGACACTGTATACTTCTATTCCCCATACTCAGTTAAAATCCCGACTTAAAAACATTATACATCGTTGTTTTTCCAAAAAAGATGGTACACCTAGATACAAATATATAGTTCTTGGTAGAGATTCCTCATACTTTGTAAGAAATAATTCCAAATCATCTTCCAAATATACAGAGGAAGATGTTTACAAAATGCTGGAATTCTTAATCGACAACATATTTGTCCAGTGTGGTGTACGTGTTTTTCAACAAACGGTCGGCATTCCAATGGGAACAAATTGTGCTCCTTTACTAGCTGACCTATTCCTTCACTCTTATGAGGCTGACTTTATAGCTGATCTGATCAGAAAGAAAGAATATTGTTTGGCTAGATCCTTCAATCTCAGTTTCCGCTATATAGATGACGTGTTATCTTTAAACAATCCTAATTTCGCGGATTTGATACATCGCATCTACCCAAAAGAACTTGAGATAAAAGATACTACAGACACTGTGAAGTCAGCCTCATATCTTGACCTACACTTAGAAATCGATGGTAAAGGAAAACTACTGACCAAACTTTACGACAAATGTGATGACTTTTCATTCAGAATTGTCAACTTTCCTTTTCATCTGTGGCAACATCCCTTCGGCTCCTGCGTATGGAGTGTTCATATCACAACTCATATGTTATGCCAGAGCTTGCCGAAACTACACAGACTTTTCGTATCGCGCTAGAACTCTAACAAATAGGCTTCTGGAACAGGGTTATGTTGCTACAAGATTGAAGTCATCACTGCAGAAGTTTTATGGTAGTTTTATTACCCTACCGGTGCACCTGGTCCATGCTCCCAGTTTTTAGTGGAGTCCGAGTTGCTCATTTACTTTTGTTACTTTGTATGTATGATTTTAGTTACTTTATGTTCTTTGTTGTGTATGTCTGTTTTCCATGTCTGGTCTTTGTCCCTGGATTACATTCTTTTGATTACCACTATAACCTTGGTTCCCTTGATGACTCTTCTACATTTTGATAATTAAAAAAAAAAAACCAGATGAATTGTAATGGTATCTGACTATTAAGTGAAACATCAAACAGACGATAGTAAGTGTATTTCAACGACTACATTCATTTCGCAAGTGAATTTGAAATTTTATCATAATAATGTAGAGCACATGGTTTGACAATACTCCTAATTGTGAGTCAGACAAAGCAGCATGTTACAAACTATGACGCTTTCGATGTAGAAAAAATAAAACGGTAATTTCACTAAGGCACTCTGTGCCATTCAGTATTTCAAACATGATATACTACATACAAAAAAATATCTTCCGATATGAAACACAAGACATTACGAAGAACCGTGTAAAGTGAAGTACATGTACATGTACCAGCACAACAAATGACGCAAATGCAGAAACAATCATTGACAAAACCACTAGTATTTCTGGTTTATCCTCGACTTCGGATTACTAGAACCTCGAATAACTCGAACATTTTTTGCACTTTGACTGTATAAGTATGATATTGATATAGGAGACTACCAATTCAGAATAGTTATAGAGCCTGAGATTACTAAAACCAGTAATATTATGTAATATTATTGTAATACGTTTATAGCTTAAGTTTTCATATTTTATTATTAAGGACTTTTATAAGATATTATTATATGCACTTTAGCCTACTAACAAAAAAATATACAAAGAAATATAGTATGAAAGAATCAGTAACTATTAAACCCCCAAGCAATTATTGTTAGTACATGTATATCTTACCAGAACCCCTCTCTAAAATTGCTGTAAAGAATATATCTGACTCCTTAGCCATCCCATTCTCAATGACATCACCAGAGTGCCCTAGTGCACAAAAGTCACTGTATGTTGAACGTTTCCATGACGATAACTTGGCAACAATTTTAGTAGGAAACAATGACATAGCCTCTGGTGCCAATGGTACAATTCCCCTCTCCAGGGATGACAACTGTTTCAGGAGAGAAAGTCTTGACTTGATCCTTCTCCTCAACAGTTTGATTGTCTCTTGCATGTTCTCCATACTGACATTGGAATCTGCAACCTTAGAACTTTTGTTGTTTAGGAACTGTAACCCTGACAACCACTGTGCCCACAGATATGGTCGACCTATATCTTTGATGTACTGATTAAAATCTCCCAACCTGTAAGTTAAGTTATTGTTGTGTTATTACTGGCATTTGTATGTAAAAATAAAATGGGTTTTCCAAGAATTTAAAATTATAACTTCACTTCTTACAAGTGGTAAAAATTTTGTCTACGGACTTAGTTATCTGTATAAAATTTGAAACAAATAATTAATGTGGATCTTAATTTTCTTTAAACTAAATTCTATACATAACTTGTATTTTGGAATAGTTATTTAATAGAACAGTTTTTCAGTGGATGTTTCCTAATAACAAGTAATTGATTTATGTTACTTTACTAAAAGTGAAGTTGTGGTCCAATTTAATTTTTAAAACCAAAATTTAATTTAATATTTTTGGTTTTTAACTTCCCCTGCATTTTTTCAAGATTATGATGTACACAACAATGCAGGCTCCTTAGTTAATAAAAATGGCTTGAAGTGTTATCTGAAATGTCATAACAAGTCTCATAAGCCTTACCCTAATCTTCTAAGTTCATATTGGTTGGCAGCATTAGGTGAATTATTGCCAGTATCTTCTGGGTAAATCTCATTCAGTAGAAGGTCTGGGGAGAGTAGATCTCTGT
This sequence comes from Perna viridis, assembly GCA_037379345.1. Classification (NCBI taxonomy): domain Eukaryota; kingdom Metazoa; phylum Mollusca; class Bivalvia; order Mytilida; family Mytilidae; genus Perna; species Perna viridis. The sequence continues at coordinate 40,718,112 of CM074519.1, read as the reverse complement.
AAAATAAACCATAATACATTACAATGTATCAATCAAACATTGTTTGGGAAAACAGACAAAATTTTAAATATCTACTTGGTAACAAGTATACTACTGTGAAAGTACTTCATGGATTAGGGAAGAAACACAAGTTCCTGGATACTTGAAGTCATGGTTTTCATTGGGAACCAAATTTTGTTGTTTGGCCTACCCACGAAAACCACGAAAATTGATACCCCACCGACAATAGTACTTTCACAGACAAAAAAGATTAATAGAATTTTATAGTGCACATGTAAATCATTTCTTACATGTATTTGAGAATTATGAGCATTCACAAACTGATAGTGACTACAATAAAGTAGGTGTTCTACAAGTGAAATAATCTCTTCTTTACATTGAGTGATGTCAATAAATGGAGGATTCTTAATGAAACTCGAACAGATTTGCTTTTCGGGTCTAAAAAATTGGAATAGGTTCAAAGTTTCAATTCAGACATTTCGAAAGTCAATTTAGACTTGTGACAGCCTTGCCAATGTTGAAGTCAAAACCAACCCTCCTGATATACATGATGGTGGTGAATCTGTTCCGGTCTTTAGCTGTATCCCAACAGTTACAATCTCTAATGTGACTAAATACCAAAAGGTCAACTGTAAACAGGTACCATCTAAAAAATATTTTTTAAAAAATCAGTTAAATAAATTAGTAATTACACTATCTCAATTATATGAATTTCACAAATAGATATCTAAACAGACACCCTCTATCCTAAAAACTTTGTTTTTTTTAAGTACGTAACTAAAAACAGTGACAATGGAATAGAGACTTTATATTGCTGTTTTTTTTTACTAGTCATTTTCATTGTAAATATAACAGAGTAAGTGAACATTTGAATGAATTACACTTTTATTACTTGACTTTTAACAAATTGGTGAATGTTTTTCCAGTATAAATCAGAATATCCCTTAATGCTTGATCACAATGTAGATATAACATTTTAAATTTGTTGGACATTTTTTCAATGATTCTTTACACATGGTATAATCTCTAGACATTATATTGGACTTAGATGAAGTTGCTAGAAAGTGGAAGCCTATGATAAAGTTTTGAGGGGAGTGAATATAATAGTGTATGTACATGTAGGTATATTACAGCCATGACTTTGCTCACTGAAGTAGGAAATGGTGGGAAATAGGAATTAGGGTGTTAAGGTCTAGAAAAATACAGCCTACTCAGACAAAAATCTGTAAGTTTTGATACTGAAATTTCAGATAAAAAAGTAGGAATTCCTATTTAAATAGGAATAAAATCATGTGTGAATTATTCATTGTAATTAATATTGGTGACCAGTTGAAAAGAGATCATCATTCTACTTTTCCAGGGCCTTCTGTCTTTCTCTGAAACACCTGAACAAGCGAAGACATTGAAAAAAAAATAGATGCTTAACTCAATAAGAATTGTGCACTTTATATTCTTCCTAAAGATTGTGGCAATCCATTTACAAAACACTATTTTAGAACTTACAGTGAATATAATGATGTTCATTGGATGGAGATGGTTACTCTCTTGATTGACAATCCATTGATGAACTTCCTTGGGTTTTATATCAGTTATTCAAGATTTCAAATATTTTCAAAATTTTGCTCCTTACTTTTTTCACACATATAAAACAAAGTTTTTTTTGTATAATCATTAACCATGTATAAGTGATCCTTTGTAACTAACCTTTGCTTTTGATTTTTAGTACAACAGACAGAGGGTGCTTCATCAGAACTTTATTTCTTCTCTCTATCTTCCCTGAGTCCACAGTCTTCCTTCTTCTTTTCTGTATAAAATATATTCCATCAGAACTGAGTTTTAGTTACAATAATATTTCATTAAGTTAAGTTGTGGTTAGTACATGTAAAATCAAAGTGCTGATAGCACTGTTTTTTTTATTCTTGTGAAAATTTAAAAAACTACATGATGTTAAATAAAATTGTGATCAAACATTTGCCATGTAAATATTATTAAGAACAGTCTTATAACATAAACTGAAAGTCAATCCATACTACTGATCGAACTTCACACACAAAATTTAGTTCCATTTCACCTTTTTCCACAATTTTAAATCTACCAAAAAGCCGGGATTAAATATAACTTGTTTTATTAGTCCCAGCAAAAAGTTAACATGCATTCATATTCAAAAACTATATTAACAGAGTATCTATCCTACATTTTAATTATACTTAAAATATTGTGTAGTGTTCAAAAGAAGTAGGGAAGTTCCAGTGATTGGCCCATGACATAAGGTATTTTGATCCTGAAGGATCAAAAACCCAAAAAGAAAATGTATTTATAAACACTATTATGTGTACCACAGTGTTTGCTATCAAATAGTCTTATTCCTATTTTTCTTCATTACTGCCATGTAATGACAATTTCATCCAACAGACTAAAACTCAATTTTTTACACATGGTCAAAAGGGTTATTAGGAAGGTAAGTCCCATAATCTAAGTTGATAAATAGTGAAACAGGTAGGTGCTGTGAAACCTTGACACACATGAGGCTCAAATCTATAGCCATGTTGCATTCATAATTGGAAGTATAGGACCGTAAATACACAGCCATCCAGTATTCCTCAAAAAAAAACTTACCGATTGTTTCTTTTCCTGTTCTTCTTGATCACTATCACTGTCCTCTGTAACATTTTTTAATACAAATTAGACCACTCAATATGAATTGTTTGGTCTTTTTTTCAGAGTTTACAAACAAGTAATCAGTTTGGCATAAAATTTGAGTATTGCAAAAAATCTCAATTCATTTTTAGTTAATTTAATTTCAACATTGTAATAAACTCCTCACGGCTTGTTTGTTATGATGTTAAAATTAAATATCTTGAGTTTAATAATGTGATATTCAACTTTCACTCATTCTGAAACCTATAATTCTCAAATGAAAATTCATCCTTAAATATATGTATGTGATGTCAAATCTACATTTGTACATCTGGCAAAAATATATTAACTATTAGGCCCTCATGCAAGTCATGCATCATCAAGTTCCATTCAAAACATCAAATCATCAAAAGGAAAGATAAGACATTAGGATATCTTTTTAAAAAAATCATACCCATTGTATGCTGGGTGTTAAAGTACATGTTTCCCCGAGAATCATACAGATCAATTTATAACCAGTTAATATTGTTTCAACTTTCCTTGCCACTTTACTTGACATAAAACATAGAATCACCACTCTCTGCAGGATTCATAGATTAAACAGTACTTAAATATTGACGCACCTACAGTGGCAGATCCTGAGATTCACCTAAGAGGGAGGCAACTAGGGAGCCCCCCAGCCCCGCCTCCAATACTTGGTAAAAACATTACATTTTAAAGCATGCATTTACACATAAAAATTTGAGATTTTCATGAATTGCCTTACCAACATCAGCCAACATTTGAGGTGTTCTCTTCAGAGATCTAGCTGCCTCGATGTCTCCTTCTATCTTCACTTCTAATTTCTTGTCTGTAAAATACATGTTATACAGTTATAATATTAGAAGTTCGATCAGAAACAAATTGTAGAAAACAGAAAGGGATATATTTGGAAAAGGTTGTCCTTGGAATGCAACCATATTAATACAAATGGAGTTCTTCTATTTTACATTTTTTCTGGTGGTAATGACTCTCTCTGTCTTATATATGTAAATATTATCAATAGATTGAGCGAACTTCTCAAGCATACAGAAAAAAGAATAGAAATAAGCAATGACAACATTTCAATGAATTAAGGATAAATGATGTATGTGAGTAACATATTTAACTTAAAGCATATACAAATATCACATTCATCAGGATATAGATGGGGTCTTCCCTGGGAAATTGAAAACATTCTATAGATAATTGATTCATAGAGAATTAATCAGTGGGTAAATTGCCCAAAAAGAAGCTTAAATCTCTGCAACAGTTGCCCATTTAACAACCTAAAGAAGTACATCTGGTGATTGTCATATAATCAAGGGATCGCCAACTCTACCCCTGAACATATTCATTGCATGGGCTGTAATCAAATATACAAACCACAAGCCTGTCTGTAGGCATCTGTCTGCATGTATAGTACATAAAGAGGATGTGGGAGATGTCCAGCTATCTGATGCTGTTCCCTGATCTGGTCAAATGGCATACCTAGGTACTCCTGTACTGGCTTGGTAGACTGAAACAGAAAATACCAATTACATAACTGACAATTATCCAATCTGATCAAATGACAAACCATGACAGATCTGCACAAGCATGGTGGTCTACAGCAGAAAATATCAAGCTATAAAATCAAGTACACATAATACCTCGGTCTCTCTTGTATGGTAAAATAACATAATACTTCGGTCTATCTGGTATGGTAAAATAACATAATACTTCGGTCTATCTGGTATGGTAAAATAACATAATACTTCGGTCTATCTTGTATGGTAAAATAACATAATACTTCGGTCTATCTTGTATGGTAAAATAACATAATACTTCGGTCTATCTGGTATGGTAAAATAACATAACACCCTTGCATTGTTTTAATTGACTGTAGTACAATGATGAGCCAAAATGAAGAGAGGTGTTTATTTTTGGGATCATGTCCTAAACAAGTAGATTAATTCAAACAGAAAATTATGGAGAACAAGTTCAACCATGTGATATTTTAATAAATACAGCCAAGCAATACTTTAGGGACAACCCAGACTTTGGAAGAAGCACAACCACTTCTAAACTCGCATTTAAAAGAAAAAAATCAAAGTAAGACGACACATGCCCTAGTCAACAACTCAACATAAACATCAGAGACATCACATGCAATAGCAACATATACATTGGTCATCATCATCTAATGGCATTTCTTACTTAACAGTGCTGGCTGAAGTGAGAAAAGAGCTTCTGTGATCTATCAATTTATTGCTATTTGAGACATTTTCATTGGAATACAGGTTTTTTCCCCAGTATCATAGAAACCTTAAGCTAATGCTTAACATACCTCCAATATAGAATTGAGTTTAGGTTGTAAGTTTTCCAGATACTCTTGTTGTGTTTTAATCTCTTTATCTAAATGATCCTTGTTGGTCTCTGATTCTTTTAACTTCTGAGCTAACCTAAGTAACAGATAATAGCATTTTCATTCAAATATTTTCTATTGTCAAGGTAACTTCAACTGTCATTTATATCAACAGATCTTAAATTCAGGTTCTTCTCAAATCTACTCTTTGTAGAAACAGATTGATCAATATTTGAGAAATAGATTGTTTTTAAAATATCCTAAATTTTGTTTTATTGATGAAGCCTTCGAATTGCACAATTGACTGAAAAAGGGGTAAAATAAATATTTTAGGGGAAACAAAAAACATGTGTACTTACATTTTCCTTTGTTCTAACTCCCAATCTAACCTTGCCAACCTCAGCTGATGTGGATCTTTCTTATTTGTTTCCTGTAAATATAAGTATATAACATATATACATGTATTGCTTGTAAAGTATACTTTTATTTTTTGGTTGTCAAATATACTTTTCATATTCTTTTTCATTTATTAAACAGAAAATTGCTTTAAAATACAGAATGTTTTTCTTTACACACCAGTACAATATCATCTAAAATTAAAATCATCCAAGAACTTTGTGTTTCAAAATATCATATTTTCCTCCCAAAGACTACATGAAGAGGTCTTTTGAAATAGGTTAAAAGATCACAAAAATTGTTTATACATCACATCTTTTATTGTAGAATGCTTCAGCACCAATGTAAGATTTTGAAGTTCTGGCAAATTTTTCACTACACTGAAAACTTGTATCTGTAAATATGATTAAGGCTCTTATGTTCATGGGTATCAATTTTTACATTCAATTTTGTAAATTTCGGGAGGCTTTTTAATGTATTTGAATGGAACAGCTTGGTTTTCAACAAAAAAATTTAAGAAATAGACAAAACTGGAAAACTCACTTGCTGATAGCCCCATAGGAACCCTACAAGTTGTTCAGATGGGAAAACAAAATAGGAAGTACAAAATGACAAAACCATGTGATACAGAATGTGTAAAAGTGAAAGTTTCATTGAATTCCATTTAGCAATTTTAGGGGAGATGATAACCTCCCCCCCCCCCACTATTGTCAACCAATGACAAAGTCCATGCTTAGGGTCAAGAACCCCCAAAAAATCATTCAGATATGGCATCCTGAGATAAAGAATGTGTGACAATTTATCAAATTCCATTAAGCATTTAATGACAGACTGACGGATGAACAGATGGACAAACAGCATGAGCACTAAATACATCCTACTATGGTATTAAAATATTCAGGATCATTCTTACCACTTTACTCAATATGTCACTTGGAGCATCATTCATGAAGTCTTCTACAGGGACTAGCTCTATTTCTTCATCCTTAGATCTACAGGTAATAATTAAAAGATGTGAGAGGTTTTAAAACTAAGTCAGGTATTCTTTAGAATGTAACATTGACATTTTTTTATGATTTTACCTATAATGAGGAATTTCTTAGATTCATGTGACATCTTCAAAAATAAATTTTGTCTATTTTTAGTATGTCAGCATAACTAGCAAAAAAGGAAGATGTATTAAATAGACATACTGTGACTTACTTAAATTCCAAACATTTAGTGATTTCTTTTTCCAGATGCATGGTTTCATACAATAGATTCTGTAACTGGAGATGGTACTGATCAATTCTCTGCTTTGCCTGAAATTTATAAAAAGAAACAAATGTGAACTAACACTTATTAAAATTTCCATATGTGATATGGATTACAGTGTGCCATGCACCATAGTCATATTTCTTCTTAAAATGGCAAATAGAGTGACTAATGCGCTGCTTCATGCGCACACATTAAGTTTCCATCATTAATGGTGGAGTGTTTTCCGTCACTTGTGACAGTTAAAAAGATATGAACATGTCTTTCAGAAAGATTTTTATTAGGTACAGGTGGGTATTTTGGTTGCCAATGTTTTCCAGGAGATTTGAGGAAGGGGAATGAAACAGTATTTTGTCACGATTTGATGAGATGCATATTTATATGATCATTGACACATCTGAAAGAAAGAACAATTAATATTGTTATCTTAAACAATTTAAATAACTCAACAATATTATAATAATGTGGACTGGAGGTCCCATTTAAAATTGAAAATTCCACCAATGAATTTTTTATAAGCTAGACCCAAAACAAAAGAAGTTACCTTTTTCAAAGCTAAAAGAAAATAAAAATGATGTTCACCAGAATCAAAGCGTAATTGTTAAAGAAATTGACCAGGCAGCTGAACATGATTCTGAAAATGTTGGCAAAGACCCTACTATTGAGAATACTGGTGGAGCCAAGTCATCTGGTCCTAAAGCCCCATCAAAAAATTTCCCCAAATAGCTTTACAAACTGCTGGTTATGAGCATGTACCCAGTCAGCAAAATCTAATTGTAACTAAACAAAGAAATATGCTTTCGCCTATCCTTTGTGATAAACTACTTATGGTCAAAGTATGGAGGTCTGCGGACTAGAATAGCACTAGATGAGTATAAAAACTCAAAAAAAACAGAAGAGGAAAGTGATTTGATGTGACAATTCATTGACATAGACATATGATACAATTACACACAATACTGTATAACAAACATGTCTACTCTTAATGAACAATAGATCTGCTGTGTAAATTATAGTTTGTTTATGCTACATTCAGTATTTAATATATAGGCCTAGCTGGTCTAGCTGGCCTTAGCTGCTATTCCAAATTTTGTGCCATGGTTTTTTTAGAATGGACCACTGAATTGAAAGTCCATCAAAATGAAGGGTAAGGGGGCCATAAGGCAAAAGAAGTATGTCCAGAAAATATCAAAATCAGCCCCAAAAACTAAAGTGTTTCTAATTAATTTTAAAACTGCATAATTCACTAGTTGAATATATTCTTTCATTAAAAACAAAGTTTCATTGCTATTCATGCATCTGTTGAACTAAACTTGTAGATGATAATAAAGTATTACTAGAAAATTTAGCTGAATTGTCTTAAAATAGCTTATTTCACGAGACATTTTTATGCAGAAAACATATAGCGCATCTGTCGAACTCTCTAATATTTATACAGCCTTCTGTACCATCACAACTCCTGAAAAAGATCTTATTGTTCATAGCTTGCACTCTATATTTTTGGATTAAAAAACTATGCCTAATCCTTTCATTTTTGTGAAAATTCATTGAAAACTGTGTAGAATTAGAGTTTTGTGCCCTCCTTGAAACTAAATTATGACACAACATCTTGTATTTTCTGTATATTAGTATTCAGATTGTATTTAAGCTTGAAAATAAGCAAATAGAAAATTTCAAATAGTAAGTTGAAACTTCTGCAAAACAGTAGGCCTGAAACTACACAGGCAAATATTTTTCGCGTGAAATTCATGTTAATCGAGCTTCACATAAAATTCATGTGAAATTCACATGATTTTTATGAGAAATTCACTAAACATGAATTTCATGTGAACATTTCGTGTGAATTTCACGTGAAGGCTCCATTCACCCGAATTTCACATGAACTGTCACTTAGTTCATTTGCTCAATTCAGGAGAAAATCATGTGAAATTCAGGTGAAAATCACATGAAATAATTTTGCCTGTGTAGTGTTGGTGAATCTACCCCTTTTAATCCCATTCACTGTTCCATTTGTTTTCAAGCCTTAAATAAATTCAGAAAAATAAGCTATTAAGAGCACATTGATAGAGTTTTTTTTTTTTTTTTTTCCCCCAAAAAAGTATATGCAAATAAGTAACATAACAAAGTGATTAAACTTTAGTTTCATTTTGAATGAAAGTTATTAAACCTTCAAGTTGTATACTATAACCAAACATTACCTCATTGGTAGCATCTCGAGCTTTCTTACATCTGATGTGAGACAATCTGTTCAACTTCTTCAGCAATACAAAATGTAATGCAGTTTCTCTCTTCTTTGTTTCTATAACTTCATTCTAAAAATAAACAAAATTTCAAAATTAATTCAATTTTCTCATGCAATTTTATTTATCTTCTCTTTATTTTTTTCAAATATTTCAAAAGCTACATTTAATTAATACCTTTTTTACTTCTTGGCATTCTGAAAATGATATTGACAAGAATAAGAACAGAATTATTTTGCAATAATATCATTAATAACAGGTGAAACATACGAAATTTTAATTTTGATCTCGTGAAACTAAATCTACTATGAGCAAGCTCACTGCCACCTCAAATGGACTGAAATGTTTCATGTTATATGCTTTAAGTTCCATTATCTCCCTTTGGACTCCTACCACAGTAAGTATGTTTTTTAATGCATATCTACATATAACACCCAACTTTCCTATAAAATTTCATCCATTTAGGAGAAGTTGTGCTAAAAAGAAATGTAGACTGACAAAGAGATGGATTGGGTGATTCCTACATATATATACCTGCAAACAAAGTTTGCAGGAGAATAAATGAGTACAACAATAGAGTATGTGTACATACACTCTGTTTCCCTCCTTTATTTTTGGCATCTTTAATGTCTTTAAAGCACTTCCTTATGTCTGACGTTGTTGACTTGAACAAACTCAGATCTTTTTGTGGATCTCTGTCCTCAACTTCTTTCTCTTCTGCATAGAACAATCGTACATCCTGAATAATAAAGGAAAGGCATATCAATCTTGTATGGTCAATCATTCTACATATTTTACTTAACAAGTGTAAGCTTGTACATGTGTCAATTGTTCCAGTTCAAAATTAGGTCTTGAAGTGCATTCTCTCCTTACTTTTTCCTAGTCATTGTTATATCTTGATTCTTGAATGATTCCATGTCAGCGAAAATTGTGCTGTAAAATTTTCCTCCATGGTTAAATTTATATTTGTAGGATACTCCACAAATATAAATTTAACCATGGAGGAAAATTTTACAGCACAATTTTCGCTGACATGGAATTATAGTAGATTTTATCCATCTAAAAATTACGAAGTTTGGAAAATGCCATTTTTAAGTTAAACGTGAGAATATTCATTGTATTTGAAGATTTTTTCCTGAAGAAAGTACAATGATAATTTAAATAACTACAAAAAATGGAAATTGTCAAAATCGGAAGTAAACATACAGTTTACAGAGGAACCATAACGGTAAATTCTGGAATTTAAAAAGCAGAAGAAAATCATGTGGGCTCATTTAACAGAGCAACATATCAGCAATCTATTAGACATTTTGTCTTATATTTTGGACATGAACATAGGAGAGGACGAAAAATCTGATGGTGGAAATAACTTGCCAGCGATAACTACTCCTTGCCCAAATGATTTCATGTTGATCCGCCCCCTAGTGGATTCGTCCCCAAGTGGATCCATCCTCTTTTTAAAAAAGCAGACCTGTCCCCAATCATACACTCAATACATTATGCATTAGGAATTTATACAATTAAATATTTAACATAAATATTGAAAATAAATGATCTTATCCTTTTCTATATGTCTTTTCTTAAATTTTACAATATAAATGAATAGATTATAGTTCATAAAATATTATAAATATAAGACCTAATTGAGTCTATTTTAGAGTAATTACATATGATTATTAAAAATGAAAAGTAATTAGTCAATTTAAGTTATTTTTTTTTTTGTTAATCATTAAAGGGCTATTGTTTTCTATTTACTTGTTTTTAATCAAGATGTTTACAAGTTCAATGCGGCATAAAAGCCTACCCATGCTAGATTTAACAAAATAATGAACATCAAACAGTAACTCAGCAAGAAAAACATTGTTTAATGTTCCACTTCTTTTTAAATAAAAGAGAATGGGAAACTTCTTGCTGCTTCAAATATTGCAATGGCGTATCCATGTGTGGTTTGAAACCATATAATTAACTGAGTTGACAGATCAACTTGGGGACGAAAAAACCTGGGGATGGATCAACTAGAGTTGGGTTAGGGTCAGAACAATGTGCCAAAGAAAAAGTTGGAGATTCAGCCGTACAGCGGAGTACCACCCTTCAACCACATATAACGACTTTCATGTCGTAATTGTGCACGTCTCACCTACCTATTTCAAATCCAGAATCCTTTTCCTGTATGCTGATAACATATTTGCCACAATAGTTCGATTTTTACAGAAAATTTGATCATTTTCCATAAGAGACCCTGTTTTGTTGACATTTTCAATAGCAATACATGTGAAGTGAGAGTAGGCGTGGCTTGTTATTTTTGATTTGGAATGGAGCAGAAACGATTTTTAAAACTGGAATCTAACAGAATATTTCAAAATTCCACTGAAAAATTACGTGTTCACTACCTTTCCGATCCAAAAGTAACAAGCTCCGCCTACTCTTTCTTTTGATTCAAAATGTCAACAAAACAGGGTCTCTTATGAAAAATGATCAAAACTTCAATGAAAAATGTAATTTTGTAGCAAACTATGTATCAGCATGCAGGAAAATGATCAAACTAGGTAGGTGTGACATGCACAATTTCAACTTGAAAGTTGTTACAAGCAGTTGAAGGGCGGTACTCCGTGGTACCTCTGAATCTCCAACTTTTTGTACACCACATCATTCTCACCCCAACCCAACATACCAATATCCAAATAAAAAAGATGAGGGTTGCAGGGTCAGAGGAAATTCGGACTAACCCAAATCATGCAATTGAATATAAGTAAGGCCTGGTTTCATTAAAATCAAAGTGACAAGTGTTTGGAATACGTTGATGCAGTGATCACAGGAGGGTTTATGACTTAATTCTTATCCATTTTTGGAATTCAGTATCCGAAGCTATTTTCTGATTTAGTCCGTTAGCTGCACACTGATCAATATGACAATAACACGAGATATTCCCAATAAATAAGTGAAGCTGATTACATTGCTTGCTGGCTTTGATCTCTTCGTATCACCGCCTCGAGTCGGGGAAGAGTCCTTCTTGAGGTTCCTTTTTCTTTTTCCGTCAACTTCTGATTCCTTGCTGGTCATTTTTTTCGTCAAAGTTTTTGATCGATGTTAATGTAAACGCTACCTCAGATGCATATTTGCCGTTGTTACAAACGCTTCGATGATGTACATAAAATTTTCAAAGTGGCGTTCGAAAAATACCTTAGATTATTTTGATATTTTTGAGTTGATTCCCTTTGTTCAAATTATCCACGACACTTTTTGATTTTCTCATTTTGATACAGAAAAAAGAAGCAAAAGGAGTAACAGCTTAATAACAAATCAAAAAAACAAAAAAACCAAGGATTTTATCTTAAATTTCAATTAGAAAATCCTTTAAAATAAAACACAAACAAACAAACAAAAAGCATTTTATTTCCAACTTTTGTTATTACGCTCAGGATAAAAAAGACTTTTTGACAAGTAAATATAATGAAATTAAAAAAAATAAAAAGGTGCAGTTTAATGTAATATTGTTGGTTATGGTATTTTTTTTACAAGGGTTTACATATATTATAAGATATTTGATTTCTCATGTATTTACTTTTTGAAAACTGTGGTACTACAAATTGTGCTTTGTTAAAATAAGAACCAAACCTAGAAGAAAAGATGGCATTTTTTTTTTTAAACGTCAACTACACCTTGATGGGCCACATAGCAGTTTCTAGTTTGTATGTTTCTTTCTTTATTTTTTAAAGATTTGAAAGGTTTATGTTGACAATAATTTTCATGATATTTTTTCTCTCTACCTAACTGCTAAAAAGAGAAGACTGTTACGCTGAAGTATAGCTGTGGATATTTTTTTCTTTCAAATGTAAGAAGCGGGAAAGTCAGTAACTATCTTTTCAGTAGAAATTTTTTTTATTACGATTACTGTCGACAGTGAGTATATATATAAAGTTCCTACTTTCGACAATTCACAACTGCATAGGGTGAAAGGTCCATTCTATTCTCGGCACAACAGTACTTCGTGTTATTTATGCCTTCTATCAGACATACAGGGGTCGATCAAGGATTTCAGGATGGGGTGTAAATAAAAGGCCAAGTGAGGCTAATCAAGACAATATACGTGAAAGATCTAGGTTCCATGCAATAATGCTTTTTTCACCAACTTTAGTGGGTGTACGCCAGGTACGTTCATGCGAATCCGTGCCTGATATGGGTAAGATAATCATAATTTGACGTAGTTAGCCTTAATCTATATTGAAAAAGGCTCGCTGTAAGTAAGAATCAGAATCAGAATTAGAATTTTATTAGTATGAAAATCCAAACAACTGGATTGTCCCCATAAAACCTACGTATAAGTAGGAGAAATATATACCTGTCGACCGTAGAAATACGTCTTTGGTGTCAGTGATTCGTAGCAATGAAATTCAGTATCGAATATAGTATATATGTTAGCGGCAATAAGCAAAATCAGGCATTAAGCCTAAAGCCTAGGCAATAAGCTATTGACTAGTCAATAACCTTATTGACTGAAATGTGTTAGGCTTTAAGCTTAAAGACTAGGAAATAAGCCTAATGACTGAAAAAAAAAGAGGCAGGCATTAGGCCTATTGCCTGGTGCATATTTTTTCTTTAATTTTGGCCTTTTAAAATAAACCAAAGCTCATGAATTTAAATTATTGACAATTGAACACATTTACATTATAATACAGAAATATATAAGGCTAGTGATTTTGTCACTTATTGTCACATGTGTTGGAAGAATGGCATCTGCTGTTACATAACTTTCCCATTTTCCTGCATTTACATCTGTTTGTGTTGCATTTTGTCGTGCAGCTACAACGTTGGAAACCCTGGCCACCGGAAATTGATTGTTTATTTGCAGCCTCTCTAACACTTAGAGATGTTTCACGACTAGTATCATTCCCACTAAGCAATGTCTTTTTACACACACTGAATTCATTTGAACAGTATTTCCCTTTCAGCTCCCCGTACTTGGTGGCTATTCTACTGAGACCATGTTCGTCTACCTGTAAAAAATTGCTTACTTTTGAAAAAGGATAATGTGTTAGTCATGTCTTTTAAATGCATATTTTTTTAAAAGATTAAAATGCAATGTTTTCTTTCTTTCATTATTTATTATTGCCTAGGAAATAAGTAGATTATGACCACTATCATTTCAGGGAATAAGCCTAAAGGCTAGAAACCACTAATTCCACTTCTCATAGGCTTCTATGCTAATTTCACAATATTCAATGGCTTCTCTGGACTTTACCTTAACTTTAACCTGCAGAGGACTATATATCAGCATGATTCTACATATGTCAGCTCACAATCCTCAGAATGGCATGTGGGGTTAGCAGACTTGCAGTGCAGTACTGGTCACCGGAAGTGAAGGGTCTATAAATAGCATGGGAAATCCCAGTGTTTTCACAAGATAGGGGTATATTTAAAAATTATTATGGAGATTAGGCTTCACATCACAAGAAGCAAAATGCACCTATAAAATGCACAGAAATGTGTTTCCTTTCAGAAACTGTTTAAATGTTTTAAATAAGATGAGAACTTTTTTCACAGCACTATGAGGAACAGGGGTAATTTCTGCGTAGGACTATTTTTGCGTACGTTCCAAATGCTCATTGGTTGAATTGGTGGTCTGTAACCTAAAGCCTGATTTTTTAAAGCAATTAGTAATTGACTAGTCAATAGCTTATTGACTAGGCTTTAGGCTTAATGCCTGATTTTGCTTATTGCCGCTAACATATATATATCGGTAAAAAATACAAAAGTATATAGTAGCTGGCCTTGGTTTGTACTTAGTAATGCATTATACATGTATAATCATGATTGCATTTTATGATACACCACAACAGAATACTAGAAGTTTTCAATGCTCTGTTGTTGTAGTATGTTCATGCTCTTTATAGTTAACAGATTTAAATATGACAAAAACCGACGATAAACATAATTAAAGAGTTAATTTTAGAACAGGAGATCTTAGATGTTATATCAAAGGTGGCATTTCTCGTCTTGATTATTTTATGATGATTTTTGTTGTCGCTTTCTACGTTCATCTTAATTATCAATGAAAAAACTTTATTTAGTCCACAATTCAATACATATCTATTGGCCCGCCATATTTCCTTGGTTTCTAAAATGTGTTTTTTAATTTTCTCAGATCGTTTGATGAAATGTAAACATAGCATTACGATTTTAAAGTGATTTTATGTCCCAGTTTTTTTTTCACGCACAACAGTTCTATCGTATCCAGTATAGTAAACGCTTATTTCGATGGGAAACTGGTAATGAATGGGAACAAAATGCACTCTTTATAATAAATCTGTAAAGGAACATCCGGGGTCTCCAACAAAAGCAGCAATGGCCATGTAAGTTAGGATAAGTAACTTCTTAATTCTGAACGTACAGTATATACAACGAACATTAGAGCGATACTATTAGTTCAAAATATTAAATTCAAAACATTAGTGCTTTACGAATGTTATATGAGACATTTGCTCGTGAGATGTACCTTGGCAAATGATTGTCATTGCCTTAATTCATCCGAACTAGATAAGCAAGAACCCAAACCCAATACAATAAACCGTAATTATCTAAAATGTGCTTCAATTATAGACACCGGAAAATTAAAAACCAAGTTGAACACATGTTTTATATTTAGTATGCAATAAATAAACGACTCAGATGGGACACAGGGGCTGATATGCAGCCTGAAAAGCATATATCATATTTGATATTGCTCTATATATAAGATTTCTTCCGATAAAACTATCTATATCACAATGGTATATATACAGAAAAAACACAGAAGTTCGGGAGAATTTTCGCTGTAACGGAATTTTCGATAAGAACATTAAATATATAAACCGACAATTTAGAGAGAATACAGAAGCTCTAAAGGAACATAAAATAATAATCATTCTATGACTTCAAACCTGTTACATATTTTCAACAGCTCTTAAAAGAGGTGATGGACTAGGTGTAAATTAATATGTTTAAATGAATAATTTTATCCTTGTATAGTTAATTAAAAAAAAAATGAATTGAAACTTCCCGATGCTACTTTTGAACTCTGCATTCTATAGAAAATTTTAAAAATATATAGAAATTTACTTTCCCCGGAAGTAATGAAGTTGTGCATTGGAACCGATTGCGTTGCAGTTCAATGTATGTGCGTGGTTGTTCTCGTGTTTGATGATACATATTTTACTTACTCCCACTTTATATTATACGAATCAATATGTGTACAATTTTCCAATCAATTGATTATTGAATTAAAAAGATTAAATATTACGTAACAATTTCAAACACCTTCGATAATAACAAAGTGAAAGTAGACTTGACACGCACGTGTTCCTTCGTCACGCCCACAAATAAACGTCATCGGAAGTTAAGTGTTATGACAGATCCAGAAGTTGGAGCACGATGCCAGGATACACCGAGTTTTTTGTGGATAAATTGAGCAAGCGATGTTTTTGTTCATTGTGTGGCTTGCCGATGAGATATCCAGTGAAGATTACAACGTGTTGTCACACATTTTGTGAGAGCTGTTTGCAAGAATTTCTCAGGTAAAACTCGACAATCCTATATTGATTTCGTCTGCTTTTGAAATTCAACGTATGCTTATAAATTAAAATAATCATAGTTTCATATTACTTAAGTTTTGATAAAAGGGTTTTCACTGTTTTTATTCTGATTCAGCCATCTCTATTTTTGGTGGCTACATATGTGGTCTAAAATAACATCAAATAGCACATTACATATAGTTCTCTTTGAGGTTTCGGAGTTTCAGAGCCAGAGGTAAGATGTTGCTAATCCCTTTAAAGGATTTTTGGAACTGTTTTCTGGTTTGGCTACCAAATCAGAAAACAGCCCTGGACACTGAATTACAAAAGGGATTAAGGGCAGGACATCCCCATTTTGATTGAAAATATTGTTTATTTTGTTTATAGTTTGGGCAAAAGGTTGGACCCTCATTTCTTATTATACACAATACACACATTATAAATCAGACAATATTTATATGTCTGCTCCTAATGCACAAAACACATCAGGCATGTTAATTATATAAATTCTTGTGATGTACCTGTCACTTTCTCAGGTACACACCATAAATAGGTGTCCAAATAAAGTATATGATGCAATGTACTTACCTACAACATAGGTAGTCATGTCAGACAACAAATTATACTGTAATGCTTCTGTCTGTCACTTTTAAGGGGGTATATCTTATATACTGTATGTATTAAATTCTTGAAATAAGCATTCATAGGATTATGGCTTATTGCATATGTGTACCCCAAAAATAAGCTATAATATCTATAGAATTTGTCCATGACTAATATTCCGAGCTGACATCTCACTGTTTCTGATTTCCTTTGTGATAATATATAAATTAGAAGAATATTCCTATGTCTTAATTAGGTTCTCCTTGACTCAGGCTTGATCATATTTCAGTAGTGGCATTTAAGAGACAGCTGAAATGTAGCTTATTATGGTGATGTGCTGACAATATTATATATATAGAGATAACATGATGAATGTAACAGTGTAATACTTAGTGGGAATATGCATTATGCAAGTACATGTACAAGCAACAGATATGTTTTTAAAGTGTCACACCTGAGGGTGACATTCAACATTTGATCACAACATAGGGTTTTGATCAAAATGGTACTTTTTTCTAAATCTACACTACTAATATGCAAACACAAGCCAGGAAGGAACTGAATGTGACATTATGGTGCCATTCCATGTATAATCCACTTAAAGCTGCATTTCAATATCATACTTTCAGAATATTAAAGAGATTAATTAATTGACCATAATCCATTGGATCAGGTTAACACCTGGGTAATTGACAGGTAATTACAGGTGAGCAATGCTCAGCATGGACATGAAGGATTACAAGAAGAAAAACATTGAAATGTTCTTTGCTTGCTCTGGAAACTTGTTAGTATCATAGGTTCATTGTAGAATTCTGTTAATTTTGAATTTATATGAACAAATTTATGAAATATTTCTCAGATTTGAAACCTTGTAGTTTATAGAAATTGAAAGAAAATGGGTACAGCCCTGAATGCAAATTTCAAATCTAAATCTTTTTTACAATCACTCCTATTCCAAAAATCATCTCTTCACAACACATAAGCTTAGGGAAGTTTTCATAATTGGGTACTTAAAATAAAGTGGGCCTGAATAAATCTGAAACCCACAAAAACTAGCTGAAAATGTCTTACATGGAAGTCATTTGAAGTTGGATTATAGAAAATCGACAATCCCATATATCTGTATTTTGCATCTATAAAATAGTAATTATGGCTTTTAAAAGGACCTTTAACTAATGTATTATGTTTGTTTTATGTATAATGTTTGTTCTGTTGAGTTTAGAAATGAATGCTTAATGAAAATCACATCTATAAAATAAAATGGATAAACTTATAAGTGGGCTAATTACGATTTGTATATTTTTATTTGAAATCCATATCAAGTCGCATATTGTTGACATTGAAAAATAGATCTATGTAGATTTGATTGAGGCGTCTTTTGGGGTATGTATTTAGCTTGCAAAGGGAATGATACTAGTCATCATGTCCCTGAATTGGCAGGTCATTCCTTCCCTGAATACTGTGAAACCCTCAAAAAGCAAATGTCAAATGATGGAAACATTTCTTCACCCCCGTGAAGGAAATAGAGCAGGATGGTAGGATTATTGATGTCCATTAGGTCTCCGGTCTATCCATTAGTTGGTCAACTTTGTGGTATTTCAAATCCTCCTTTATATATTTCAACTTAACTTATTCTCTAATTTCTCAGCATTGAACATCATACTTTGCTATATAGAAAGGAGGAGGGTAGTACTTACAGTAAATATAGTTTGCATTCTTTTGTACCCAACACTTGATTCCAGACTGATTACTTGAGCATGAACTTGGCATTTCCGTCATTCCTTCTGCAGTGCTGTAATCAAAGGATACTGGAATGGAAAAGAAGATACTCCCTGTGTAAATGTATCTACCCTTACTATTAACATAGTATGATAAACATTAATGTAAACAGGAGTGGTGTTTCAGATTAAAGATAGAAAAATCTTTTTGTTATAAAAACCATTAAATCAGCAAATTTGGATTGTCTAGACTTCATTGCATGTCACTTAACAATTGTACAGTTTTACTATCCTAATTGGTATTTCATTGTGTGAGGTAAATATTTCACCTGCTTTTATTTTGGTCCAAAGTTCTCTAAGATAATCTTTTAAATAATGGCAAAAATTTAAATTATGAGGGTTAAAAGTTTTGACTTGATACATATCAAGGATATCAAGTTATAAGAGAATTAATCACTTAATCAGATTAATATTGTGTTTTGGTTTCAATTATTTTATTTTTGAGTTTCACAAAATTCACACATTTGGGTGAAGATATGTAGAGGTCATCTCCTACTAATGAAGTAATTACCCTCTGTGGGAGACTACAAAGCGTAATCAAGATGATAGATGATCAGTTACTGATCGTGTAAACTCTGAGTTTTTCGGTCAGATATCCTGAAGGCTGGGCTCTGCCACTGACATCTGTTGGGTATTTACTACCCGGCTACTAACAGCCAGACATACTTAACAGAATCTATGAAGAAAAGGTTGTGAGGGACCCAAAAGGTATTCAAGACTGTAAAAAGACCCATTATAGTAGTTGAAACACTCTATCAAGTGAGTAGTTATGCCATCATGCAGGGGTAGGTTAGTAAGATCGCTGTAGGCAAAAAATACTAATCCCCTAAGTCAGTTTGGCATGACCCACCATCTATGTTATGGTCAGTTTGATTTACTTTATAAATTATTGTATTTAAGTTCAAAATGATCAAAGGCCCAAAAAAAAAGTCTTGTTTCCTGCTACTAGCAAGAAAAAGATTGGATAGGTAGGTAGGAAATTATTTTATTTTTCAAAAAACATTTAACATTGAGTTAATGGGGAAACAATCTATAATTTAATGGTGCTTGAGCCAAAATGGCTAAAAATGTTTAGATTAAGCATGAAAAACTAGGGTAGGTAGGGTAGCAGGAAACAGACATACTTTTTTTTTGGCCTGAGATTCAAATTATGCCTTGTTAACAGTATTGTTGACTTGTGTATCTTATTGTGTAAAATCATACATATTTTTACCTTTATTTTGACCTTGATTTTGCATCTAGTTAATCTATGGGTATTCTTCCATTATTCATTTGCTATTACTTTGTATTAGCTTTGTGTCATATCTTTTAGACTCCCCTTGTGAAGTATTAGTTTGTTCCAGAAGTGCAAATAAAAAGTATATCAATTTCCTGTTCTTTGGATATAATGCATTTTTGTATTGAAACTGTGATTTAAATCTTAATCAAAACTTTAAAGAGACAAAAAATACAATCCACATTTTAAACCCATTACTCCAAATTAAACTTCTTTATCAGGTTCAATATGACAGAGTATTACAGGTGGTTCATCAACCTTTCCTGCTCTTTGTTGAGCAATGGAAACTTCCTGTCTCATTTCTTTTAATCATTTTGAAGCTTTTATAAATATTTTGACATCTTATAGTCCTAGAGGTAATCTTATGCTTCCTTTTTAAATGAAATTTATTATTTGATAACCTTAAGCAAGGTTAATTTCCTCTGTTTGATAGGGGGTACTTCCGTTGGATGGTCTCAAAAGAAATAACACTGAGTTTTTGTTGATTTAAAAAATTTTTTTTTATTTCTTTCATTTCAAAGTTTAAACTTTATCTACTTCAAGACTCAGACAGCCCTCCTGGTTCTAAAGTGTGTTTTTTTTTTTTTTTCAGAAAAGTAAAAATACTTTTTGAAAAGAAAATATTTGGCACTTAATCAGCAAGCCTTCTCTCGCAATCCCTGATTCTGTTACACAAACCTGTCTTGGTGACCACATGTATTCAAAAATAAATATCCTTAAGTAGTGCATTCTATGTTCAATTAACCTGTCTATAAAGATCACCTGTCTTATGTAACCTTGGTGACCTTGGTAGGTCAAATAAGACAGGTTGAATTCTCTTTTTTATGGATTTATAATACTACTGTGTTTCAATTTGACATTTGATCATTGGTTATTTGACAGCGATAAATTTTAGGTCTTGTTGGTCTGTCATAGGTTTTCTATAGTTTGCTCAAATGTCCTGAATTAAAGAAAGCCACTTGTTTCCTCTAAATTTGTGAAGGTAAAATGTGCAGATAAGTCCCTTTCTTGTGGAATAGATGTTAGACAGCATATTCATGGCAGAAGTAAATAGCAGCAAAGTTAAATTACTGGCCTAGAATGGTTTTGCAGTATTTTACCCATCCTCCAGTACATGTACAATTATATGGAGAATGGAACTTATTAAGGCCTGAATGAAATTCCTTTTCATACATTTTAGAAGAGTATATTATCTGTTAACTTTTAATTGTACATGTATGTAGCTTAAATAGTGTGAGATTCAGGGGGAAGATACAGGGGATTGGCACCCCTCCTTTTTATTGGAAAATTTGTTATTTTCATGTGTAAAATTGACCAAAAAAATGGCAAATAATGTCCTAGCACCCCCTTATTTTATGAACCCTGGCTGGCACCCCTCCTTTTCAAGTGTCTGGATCTAACCCTGCTTATCCTGATATGCATGATACAAAAGGAAAAGAATGAACACTGCAGTATAAGTAATTAAAATACTGTAGAAATACCAGTTAAATATGCAGGATTTAGTCAGCAGTAGGATTTTCTACATAGACTTTATCATCTGTTACTTGTTAACCTGCTGTGATGCTTGTCAATTGAATGTGAAGTATAACATTTTATAAGACACTGGTAAAATGCATTTGAGTTTTGAAACTGTATGTAAAAAAATTTAAAAATCTCACTGGTCTCTTTTGACAAAAATTTTTGTACAGGCATGTTAATAAAATAAATTGTGTATTGAAAAATAAGTTTGCAAATCTTAGACTAAATCAGTAGCATGAGAGTGATGATGCCCCATGTCTGGTCTTTTTTACCTACCAGATTGTTAATGAGACTGAGACTTAAAATCAATGTAAGTTTCATTATTTGTGTTATTCTTATAAATACATATATCTAAGTTCAACCTCTGTGGCTACATGCCTTTTTTGGCATTAAATTTACATAAATTTTACTGGTTACAATCAGTATGAACTACTTCCACTTGTAGCAGGTGCTTGCTAGGTACATTTAGTTTTTTTTTTTGATTAAATGAATGTCATTTTGGTACATGGCTCAACCTTTGTTCTATCAATGGTCTTAAATGAATTGTTAATGTAAATTATATCTAAGCTGCAAGACCACTGAATGTATAATCAAATATACAAAGCATTGTGGGTAAAAAGTGTGAAAATCTATTCAGTTTGGTAAAAGATTTGACTTAATGAGAATTTTTCGTACGACTTGAGTAAATAGACCTTTTGGCCTTTTGAAACCCATGTAGTGCAGTAAAGAGTTGCAAATCATTGCAAGACAAGTTTTTTACTGAAGTCACATTGATATTTAAGAGATAAATCTATTGTATTTGAAGATTTGGAGGCATCAATCATGGATATGATGGAGGCAAATTGAGTTTACTGGCAACACAGATGGATATTCACCACAGTCAAATCTAGAATTGTGTCAACAAATCTGCAAAAACAGTATGGTTATCTCCATTCTAATGCAACAGTCAAAATTGTCTGTAAAAATAAAAATTAAAGTCCTATGAAATAATTCTGCGCAGTCGTAAACAAACATGCAGCAGTCAATCCTGAAATTTAGGACTTTGTCCTATGAAATTCCTCATTACACAGAATGTTGCATTAGACTAGTACTTTAAAGCTAATGATTGATATCAAGGGTATATTTGTAGAAGATCAAATGTCAGATCCTCTTGTTTTTGAACTTTTCAGTACCAACATATCATGTCAGGCATGGACTTTCTCATTTTAATCTGCTTGAGTGTTTTTTGATTTCTTCTTTAACACATAGCAGCACAAGTACATTGTAATTGAAATTGATTGATATGAATATTGTTAGTTTTAAAGATCAGATCTTGAACTTTTTATAGAAACTATTTTCTTAGTCCCCAGACTGATATAACAATAATGTGATTCAGAAATAGTTGTAGTTTTGCCAAATATTTTAAAATTTTACTGAGGACAATGTGATATGGTTACATTAGAGGAACTAAAGTTATCATGATAAATCATTAGGTCAGTGATATACAAGGTAATACATAACTTTTTAAAAAATATTTTCTTATTCTTTACTTATATTAATCTTACTATACCCATCTCATTGAGTAGGGGCTATATTGGAATCACCTTGTCTGTCAGTCCGTTTGTCCTTTTATCCGTTATGCACTTTTCTGTGCAGATATCTTGGTTTCTATTGGAGAGAATGCTTAGATATTTGGTATATTGCTTTTGCATGGTGACTTGCACCATGTTTCCTGTCCTGAGTTTGAATGAAAGGGTTCAGTAGGGGTATTCTTAGCATCATGTAGCATGCAACCTCTTGTTTCGTTTTTGTTTTTGAATGGGTTTGTGAGTGCAATTTTTAGTTTAAATGAAACAAATTCTATTCATTTTCACCAAGGCATTACAAAACTTAAAAATTTCTCAAGCCTGAGAATATATTTAACTTCCATGTCTTCCTCCAATCATAAGAATATATTTTCTCTGAAATTGTTAAGAATATTTTCAGAAGTAATTTTTATTTGACCACCAAATAAATTGTGGAAATATGATATTATCATGCTGTTAGCATCCCTTTACTTTCATTTATTTATAATAACTTCTGTGAAACTTTTTGAAATTTTAACACATCGTTCCTAGGGACACGGCAGAGGGCTCTGTATTTTTTTTTTTTTTTTTAGATTTTGGCTTCATCCCCATTAAACATAAAGCGCAAAAAGGTGGAAAGAAGATTTTATATTTGGAATTTGTGGAAATAGTTCATTGTCAATGTTTCCTTTGTCATTGTTTTCCTTTGAAAAGTAAAGGAGTATTTTCTCTTATTAACTGAAAAAGTATTTTGGGATTATAGAGGTACCACTTGAATTCTGGTCAAATTCTTATCCTGTGTCAAATATTTTATTGCAATCAAAATTCAGGGCTGCATCAAGCATGAATGATGTGCCCATACTTGCCCCAACAGTTCAGGGTTCCACCTCTTCAGTCGTTTCAAGCCAGGCCCTGTCATGTTCAGGATTCCACCTTTTCAGTTATATCAAGCCAGGCTCTGCAAAACATTCATTTTAAACTCAATTTGAACCCCTTGGTTCATAACAGAATTTCATTATAAAGCTTGTTTATTGTCATATCAGTAATGTCACACATTACCAATGTGATAAAGTTATGATTCTGTAGACCAAATCAGCCAATCAATTCTGTTATATTAATCAATTATTTGGGACTGATTTTTTTTTATAAAGTTTCATTCATACTTTCATAAATTTGTACAAGTGCCAATGGAATTGGTAAGCTGAGTAGAAGACATTATGACATTTATGTGTGGGCTCTGTTGACTTTTAACCTTTTATGGTATGGTTGAGCAAACATTTTGTTTGTACAATCTCTTTTTATGACACACAATTTGTTAAAGAAGTCATTGAACAAAAAAGTTTAAATAAATAAGTAAAATTTTTGTTTGTATTATTAATTATCTACAATGAAGAAGTTGTCTATATCCTCAAGGCAGGACCTATAGAAAACTGAAAGATCAAAATTCAGAATAATTGAAACACATGATTAATTAGGGCCACACTATTTAATGCCCTATAATAACTGCTCTGTTTGTCTGTCTGTCTGTTTGATTATCTGTTGAAAATGTCTTACAAATGATATTCTAAGCTTTAGTGAACATAAAAAAAAGATAGATATGAATCACCTGTCCTAAGGGTCACTTCCCCATTTATTACAGTAGCAGCTGGTAAACTTCACATTATTGTGGGATCTATAGGATTGTACTGAGAAATGTTTACTAATGGTTAAAGTCATTGTGTTTGCTTTGTTTTAATCGAAGTGTTGTGTTTTTGTGGCTTGGCAAGCACTACAGACAATAGACCATGAAGTCATATATAAAAGGGAAATTGATATACAATTTAATGTATCTGTAACAGGTATGGGTCCATAGTTTTCCGAACATGGAGGGGTAGGATTTCAAATGACAAATGACAAATAGAACAAATTATGACTTGTTTGATCGCAGTTGGAAAAAGTTTGCAGTCTGATTCCAAGTACTTATGCAAGCTATTTTCTGACTTGTTTCAATCCTAATGAGTATTGAGGAATGAAATTGCATTGATAGAGTAGTTCTTTGAATAAAATTTTTAACTATCCCTTAAATGGAACTCCCAAATTCCAATATTGGTATTTTTACAACATATAACCACAATTGGGTCATTGACAGGGAACTCTACCATATGTTGAGATATAAATGTCACCCTCCCTACCAGTCAGATTCTTATGATAATTGACTACATCCTATCTCCTACAAGGTAATCATCAGGTAAAGGTATAATCTAGGTGTGATAATGATACTGTTCCTAGTCGTTACAGCCAAGACTTCCATTTTATAAGGTGTTCCTCTGTTTGATATCCGTAACATTTGGTGAATACGAGTTTACTTTTCCGTAAAAGATTACACCTATTATCATTATTTTCAAAATCACCAGTTTATAGGATGTCCCATCAATTTAATCTTTGCAACATTTGGATTTAACGAGCATACCTGTAAATAGCAGGTAATATAAAATATTACTGAGATTAAAAGGGAACAAGAACCATTTGCTTCTATTTATGCCTGGTTACTACCAAATAATCACCTGTTGATAGAAACAGGTGCCCATGAAAGGATTGTAGAAATATTGTGGTTTAATCAGCATTTATAGTAACTGCAGACTCTGCATTACGTAATTTACAAGTGCTTCTTTAGAAAATTCTAGGTTAGACTTGAATATGAGTCCTTGGTTTCTATAGCAAGTCTGTAAAATTTCAACATCACATATTAGATTATAACCATAAATTTTAGAATAAACAAACATATAGATTTCCCATCAATCTGCCATTACAGACTGCCTACAATTCATATCAAGTACCACAGGAACCTTTCAGTTGTGATTTTAAGCCTTTTAGAACGTCATTTTAGCCAATTTAAGTCATTATAATATTGATAGTCATGTCAGAACTAATTGCTGGCATGAAGTTAATTTTGATGAAAATTGATAGTTGGTTAGTTAAGTATCAGACTTGATGGACCAATAAACTTCCTCAACAGATGCCTGATTAATTCTATAATCATTAATACCAATGTTCCATAAAGTGGCCTACATCTCCAGAACTTTCTTGGATGAGGTTATGATGAACAGCTTTGAACTGAACTATTTCCCAGCAAAGTAAAATTTCTCTAATTTTTCAGTCTTATAAGACACTCATGAGCATCTTAGATATGCATATCTGTAAGGAGTCAGAAAATATTATTTAAATTACCAACGGTAGAGACATCATGAAATTTTATTTAGATACCAATGGCAGATACATTGTGAAATTTTATTTGACCTTTTACCTGCATCACCAATGGAAATAGTAGATCTAGTAGCTGCTTTACTCTGTTTATTGTTATCTTTAACTAAAAAAATATTGAACCAATATTCAAACATTTTTGTCAAAATAGTTCCTAGATTCTTATTCAACATTTTTCAAAATTAAAATTAGGGTGGGCAGTGGTTGAATTTTATTTTTTATTTTTTATCTATTGGTATTTAATTGAAAAATGCTGTCACATTGGAAGAAATTGAACTAAATTGGGAAAAATTTTTTTTTTCTAATTTTTGTGAAGGGTGAAAAAATTGGGTCGGGAGGGGATTAGAATCTAGATATTTATTATTTTTAGCATTGCAATATTAGCCTATTTTCTAATTGTGTTGAAGCACTGAATGTTGATTATGTCTTTTATCAGTTAATGATTTGACAAGTTTGACCACGGGACCATAGCTGGGTATTTATGTTTATGTGGATTGAATAGAAGACTTGTGGTATATTTTCCCTTGGGTCCTCAACATCTTATTTAAATAAATTGATATGATACCTATGAATAGATTTGGACCAGTCCCTCGCCTAAGGGTCCTTGTACAATATCATGGTAATAGTTTATCCTTTTATTGGTCAGTAGTAGTTGATTTCTTTATTACTGGTTTCTTACATAAAAGATAAAAATTGTATAGATTGTTATCAGTAGACCAAGACATCAATTTACAGATTAAAAAAACATGTGATCTATTGAACTCTAGTGATCATTTCCAATCACATCAAACATTTAACATGTTGAAAGACAAAGTGGAAAGGTAGATACATTTTTATAGTGACATTTTTAGGGAATTTTTTTTTTATTGTTTTGTTTATGTTGTTAGTACATATTATTTGTTAGCTTCTTGAATTGATTAATGATTATTTTTGCTAGTATGATTTCATATCTAATTTTTTTTAAAAAGTAAAACTGCAAAATAAAGGTAAGAATTTTTATTTCCCCCTATTATTTTAAATGGTTTGCAATTACAACTTCATTACGAGATTATTTAATTTGGGTCAATTTACTGCTGAATCATTGTGTTTATAAAGATTTTTTACTGTGAAATTTGAAAAGACCAAAATAAGTTAATTCCCTAGAATTATAAATTCCAAAATGGGTAATTTCAGGGTAAAATGTAATTAAATATTGTGACCTCTAACGGACAGATTTATAATATAAACCCATCTGCGTTCACCCAAGAACAAAAAACTCTTCATTCAACTGAAATAATTACCATAAAACATCAGCTTATGAATACCGCTCTAAAATTATAATTTCCAGCCCATTTTCATGATAGCATATAAATTTGAATAGAATTTGAGGATTTCAAAAACCTTTTGTGCTATACTATTGAAGCTTATTAGATGTATTGATCTTATCATGCCGATATAGTCATCCTATTACAATGGATAACTGTAAAGGCGCGTGGCCAATGAACATATTTGAACGGGATACAAATGTTCACTTTGATCTGCTATTAAAAATATGCAGCTACAATATGAAGGTATACAGTACCATGTGCCTCGCATGTGTAAAATTTTGACCAGGTTCATAATTGACCAATCAGATTTAAGGAAGAGTTACATCTGTCAGTCCATCTGCCCAGTAATGTTGTTGACAAAGTTTTAAATTTAAATGAATTTGTATTTGGTGGAAAGTGTGGGTATTTAATTTGTCACTAAGATAACTTTGTTAGAATTTTTTCTCCTGACTCTTGGGGATATATTCTGTGACAATGGGTGTCATCAGTAACAATATAATGCCTGGTCTGGTCAGTGCTCAAGATCTACCTGCTATAGGAAGGGAAGAACTCATTAAAGCTAGCCTGAAGTTAATCAAACATTCTAAGGAACCAATGTAAGTCAGTTTTTTCTTTTGTTGATGAGCTGTCAGCTACTATACCAAGCTCAAGTTGTGCATCATGTTATATTTATACCCTCTGCAAACGATGTGGCCCTCATGTGTGAAACAACATTTGGGGGTATATATGTTTCATCCCTTCTAAACATTATTTTATTGACTTTCATTTGATTTTAAGTTTCTTATTATGAAGTATTTTCTTGTGATAACATTATTTGCTATCTTACAAGATATAAAATTTCATAAGATTCATATTTATACCCTCTTCACAAATTTTCAAGGACTATATATAGATATAATAAGCTCAGTTAGAGTCAGCGACTATTTAAAGACTTTTTTTATCAATATAGTCTGCTAAGTAAATTTTGGCATCTTTTCAATAAAAAGCAACTTTCTTTGTTGATTTTAGTACTATATTTAACCTATTAGTAAGTTTGTGCTCTGTTTTTACATGAAGTATATAAAATTTTCATTTTATTTTGAAAAAAACTAATATCTATTTTAATCACTTTGAAACAGTTCATTTTCTTTCATCAGTGATAGATTTCTTGTTTTGTTTTTACATATAAAGACTTTTCCCTTCTGTCAATGACTTCATTGTTTTACTTAATGAATATTACATTTAAACTTGTTGGCTGAACATGAATCGACAGACTTTTCCCTTGTTTTATCTTTCTATCACCTCTTTAAATCAAATCTGATTTTTATGGTAGAAAAAACTGGGTTGTAAGGAATATCTTTATGTTGTAGGAACATGCTTGATTCTTTTGTTTTAAGTTTCTGAACGGTTTTTGGTTCTGTTAACTCGGAACAAAAACACTAAGTGACAAAGGATTTTTATCCTGCTTGTCGCCACAGTGTTTCACGGCAGCTTTTGACAAAGCTCTGTATAAACTCATGGAGACTAAATTACAGTCGTGTGGCTGTAGTATCATGTTTGGGTAAATACAATTGATACTGATGGGATTGTCATAGTCCTATTACATATTCACATCGTTATCGTATGTTTGTAAACATTATATTGTAGGAGATAGACTACTGTTACACATATTGTTGACGCTACGTTGAGTGACATATGATAATGTAATACTTAGCTTACAGCATTGGATTCAGTTAAGCTACTGGAACAATACCTATATTGATTCATCAAACTTGATTTGTGTTATTCTAATTATAATTTATTTTTCCCTTGCAGCACAGGAGTATTTCGTTGTCCGGAGGATGACAAACAAGTGGATTATGCCCAGGTATGTCAACATTACATATTAATTTGCTTATTTTATGATATGATATGTAATTGCCACTTATTAGAACTGATAGCTAAATGATAACCAACATTATCTAGTCAAAGTATCTGCATTTTTTGTGGTGAGTTAAATTTTGATCTGATTGTAGCAATTATTGTGTCAGTTGATATGACTTGATATTAAAATAAATTATATTCTGCTATTTTTATTTTTTCAAATAAATGCCTTGTTGCTAAAATTTAAATTTTCACTTCTTTAGGTTAGTAGTGAAAAATAAAATTAGGAAAAGCATTTGTGAGTCAGATATAAATAAACTGTGAAGGAGGCATTGAAGATTTTTAACATTTTTTAATTAGATATTTCAATCACTGAGCTAAGCCTACCTTCCATAAATAGTAGTAGCAGTCTTGAGTATGGATTTAGAATTGATAGAAATGCTATAGAGATATACTAATCTTGCTAGACATATAGTGCTCCAATACATGTACTTGAGAGTTGTTTCCATCCTACCGTCTTTAGATATCATTTTCCATGCTACCCTCTTAAGATATCAGTTTCCATGTCAATATCATGCTGGTGGTATTACTTGACCATTGACCAGAAGTAGTTAGTTCCTGTTACCTTAGTATTGTTACAGGTGAGAGGGACTTTGATGTTTACCTTAATTAGCCTACTGGGCAGGTGCTTTAGGATAATAGGGCATCATTGGTCTCAAGAACCAGCTGATAAAGTATTGTTTGTGTAGCCAAAAGTTCCCACAATTAGTTTAGGTTTCATGTAAGATGACAAGGTTGAATGTTGTTTTCTTTATAACAATATATGGCGGGTCTTTGATGAAAAGTCCTGTTAGGACAACTGACATCTCTTTCAAAGTTCTAAAGACCTCATGGTGTTATTAAGCTGCAGAGGTTAACATTTGTGAACCTTTTAAATATGTGCAACGGTTCTTTTATATGTAGAGTTAAAATCTTTTGAAGTTTTAATGTGACAGATGGGCTTATTGAATTTCTAGAATATTGCATTGTTTGGATATTAAAGGCTGTTATAGAACTGTTAAAAGTTTAATATCAAAGTTTGTAATAGAAGTATTGACTTTGAATTTATGCACTTGGTTGTTATAACAGCTGTATTTAAAGGGTCAGTCTAGAAACTATCGTTCAGTATTTGAGCGGTTTAGATTTCTGTACAAATGAATGGTAGATTGAAAGCATTAAAATAAAGGAGGAATCTACATGGGCTAATGTTATGTAATTTCACATGTAATGTACAGTTTGTGGACTGTTAAATATTCAAAGGATTATCTGACTTATAAAAGTTAATTTTACGTAAACAATATAGCTTCGATTTTAGTAAAGACATGCCAGTAAAGTTAGCATGTAAAATACACATAATAGGTAAAAGGAAAAGAATTTTTTAACATTATTTAGGTCTAGAGTCCACTGTCACCAATCTAGCCAGAAGCTCGAGAATAGCTATTAAAAGGAAAACTTCGTAAAATTTGCTGCTTGATATTGGAAGTAATGATAAGATTTATGGTTTTGGCTAGTAGAGTTAAAGGCATAAACTGAGGCTCCAATGTCATTGCAGGCTATAAGATTTTTAAACATAATATTACATGAAAGGAATAAAAAGATATTTGCAAATTTGTCTTAATACTTTCAAAAGTATCCATGGAAACAAAAATAATCAAATAGCCATAAAATTAGAAAATGATTGATTTTTCTCAGTAAAAAATACATAAATGTATCATATTACATGATTTTATTTGCCCCCATTCTCTAGATTTACAAGAAATTTGTTACCTTGATTTAAGCTAATTATACTAGTTGTGTGTTGTCTCAGGTCTATGGTAGGAAGTACTGTATGTGTTTTATGGTCTATGATGAGCTTTTCAGTTTTAAGACAGTAAGGATAGAATCAATCAAATCATGTTTTCTCTGCAAGGCATGCTTTAATTGTCTAGCTACATTAGGCAGAACTATGTACATGAAGCTTATGAATGATATTTAATTTATAGACCTTAGTAAATTGAAAAAAAATGTTTTGGAAGAAAGTATTGTATAACCATTCAACATGCCAGAACTCTATGAAACAAAATGTTCTACAGCAAAATTTAGAATTCTTTTTGATGTCAAAATGTCACTCTATCAACAGAGATGAACTATTTCTTGATTGTGTTCCATTGAAGCATTGCATGAAGATCTGTAGTTTTGTTCTTATTCAGGTAATTACATGAATTTTAATGCTGATTCAATCAAATCCTTTGTAATTAATTCAGGCTTAATACCATAGAAATGAATTAGTTCTATTCACATGTCTTCAATTCTATTGATAAAATATTTGATGCCTGAAGGCTTCAGTGAAAATTCCAATAAAGCGTAAAAATAATAGGCATTCTCAGGACTTTTCATCAGATGCTTGCAAAAAAGCATCCTGAAGATTTGAAAGTCAGGATCATATAAAAGCTTTATCAGATTATTGATTGGAAACTGAAACAGTATTAGATGGAAAAGGACTGAAATTTTTCTGTGTTTGTTCTGTACATTTAGACATTTATGTAGGAATAATTGGATGGTTATGAATTCAGTAAATCGGTAAGGTATATATTTAAGCAATATATTTGTTTGAATGTTTGATAATTTATTGTAAAATGAGGTATTCAAATGAAATGATGTACACAAAATAGCTGTTTTTCTCTCTATAATCAATAGTTAATGTTATTTGGTATTTTGATTTGAATAGAACATTTTGAAACAGTAAACAGTTAAACAAAACTAGAAGAAGCGTTAATGAGGGGAACATACAGTAATTAAGTACCTACATTAACCTGTCGAAACTAAACCTTTACTGGACTAAACCTATCTAAACTAAACCATCACTGGACTGATTTATTCTGTATAGACATATGTATGGTTAAAACAGGCTGTATTGTCAGTGAAGTCATTAGACTTCAGAATATGTCTGGTTGTAAGGAATATTGTTCACGTCATGGAAGTACTTTATCTCGACATACTTCCATGGTCTCATTTGCAATTGATGTAGTGTTTCAGGGTTCATGATAGCTCTTCAACTCTTGCCATTATTATTTTTCATATTTCTGTTGCTGTTAAGCCTGAAAAGATACCAAAGTCTTTCCAAGTCTTTACTCTAAAAGAGATTTTTAACATACATATCCTGAGACTTATTTTATGAGGTACCCACAGTTTCTTTATTATGATTATGATAGTTGATCATATCTTCATAGTAGTCCCTATGGAGACTATGTTAATTCAATTCTACATTGAAGTCCTTATTATTATAATCCAATGAAGCATATCTTGGTTTTCATGGTCAATTAGAGACAATTTCCAGGAATCTCCTTGGGACTAAAATGTTCATGTTGTCAATTGGTCTAAATACATACTAATTGGTGTAATGAATCATTAATTCAAGTACTTGAGAAGTATCAGGAAACTCCTTGTGATTCATTGAATCAATACTCGGTAGTCAGACTCTGAATCACAATTAAATTTATACCATTTGATGCTTACTGAAGACTTTTATTTAACTGATGGTATTGCTGGAAACTGTATAGGGAATACAGTGGTATGAGAGGATTAGAATGGATTAAGTGGGTTATGTAAGGATGTGGTAATTAGGTACTAATCCATGTTGGGTACGTGAAGACTGGCAATGGAAGATTTGGTCTGTGGTACCATGATGCAGGATGTTGTTTTTGAGAAAATGAGGGCACAGGTACTGGTACTTCGAAGTTGTTCTTTTTTTTTTGCTGCTTTGATATCAAACAGAACAAAATTGGAAGTCTTCATGACTATATAATACATTAGAACTGAAATAGCTCAAAGTGATAATTCAGATGTGTCAAAGTTACCATGAGTAAGAGATTTTCTTTTTTTTATTTCCTGATTAGACTTGATTGTTGTTTGCTTCCTACATGGTTTTGATTAAGTTTTTTAAGGATGACTTTTATTTTTCTTTCCTTATGTTTTTTTTATTATTATTCAGTAGTTAATATGGTATTTATGTACATTTTGTCCAACAAATTTCTGTTGTACTGAGCTCTAAGTACCCGATAGTGGGTAATTTTTATGGGGTGCTAATTTTGGCATATTTTAGCAGCCTGTCTAAAAACATCAAAATAAATTCTGTGAAACATTTACTCTTGTCTTAATGCCAAAATATTTTGTGTACCTTTTTGCTCTTAAAATCGCCAATTTTCACACCGGCAAATATAATCAACCTGATCTAGTATATGCCAAAATGTCACAACACCACAACCACTAACAGGTATCACAAAAGATTAATACAATATATCCTGTTGGTGATCTTTTCTTAACACATGAGATGTTATTTCTACAATTCTTTTTCTAAAACCCTCCCTTTGGTTATGTTATAAGGCTGTAAGTTTCAAACTCTTACATTCAGCAAATTGGGGCTTCAGTAAATATTTAATTGATAACTCCTGGCCATTGACATTGATGAACAAAAGTTATGCTGTAGTCCTATGTGTTAAACATTATTTAAGTTAATCAAACTGCAGTCGTATCAGATTTTAAAGGCTTTATTTCTTCTCAATAATACTTCTCAAATGATCATTGTGGCAAGCTGTCACAAGATATTCAAGAAATTGATATTACCACAAAATGAGGCATTTTATCGCCATCTGTTGCCTGCCCATTACAGCAAAATACCATTAGACAACATAATGAAAAATAATTTTGTCCGTTAAATCAGGTAGAAGCTATGTTTTGTACCAAGATGTATGCAATCCTGTGTGGTATGTGAAGAATAAGGAAGATGTATGGATGTTTTTTTATTAAAGTATAATGAAATCCCTTACTGTGGTAAAAAGATGAATGGATAGTATCCAATAGATAACCTATAATGTAAATAAAATCATTTAGAATAACATTTCATTCCATATAGTTTATAGATTTCTTTACTTTTATATAGGATCACAAGGTTAGAATTGCATATAACCTTTAACCTCAGGGATTGATTACAGGACTTTTCATTTATTGACTGCTCAAGGTTCAAAATGTCTTTGAAAAAATGTATTATATTTACTATTTTTTCTTCAATCAAGTCTGCAATATTTTCTGAACATTTAACTTCAGTGAAAGATTTTTGCCCCATTTAAAAAATAAAAGAATTACTGAGACTTTGACCTCTAAATGTCTGACACAAACCTTTCTGCTAGAAGAAGATTTCAGAGTCAGACATATTGCTAAATAGCACAGGTAGTTTATAATGTAATAAAAGAGAATTATTCTTCCATGAGGGAGTCTTCAATGATAAGATTAAACAGCAATAATTCAGTATGGATGTGGTCAATATGTTGTTTAGGATGTTCCAAAAAAGGGCCTTGCATTTGGAATGGTAGTAGGATTTAATTTGTGAACATTCCTCATAAATCAAATGAACAGAAGGAGACTTTGATTTTTATAAACATAAATGTCTTTTATGATAAAATTCAATTTTGTGTTTATATGAGGAGCAATAAATAAGAATGCCTTAAATTGAAACACCATAGGTCCATGCCAAGTTTTTCTATATCCCCTAATATTGGATTGAATATTATTTTATGTGAAATCAATGAATGTTTTTATTTTCACCTGTATCAACAAAGAGGAATATTTCCTGTCCATAATAGGTTGTGATACCAGGTACAAAACAATTATCCTTAAAGTAACTATGGCCCTAATGTCATATTGATGGCCGGTGTCATGTGTTAGAATAACATGATGATATTTTGTCCCACCCTAATCCTTTCAGGAGTCAATTGAAGTGGTCGGAGGATGTCCACTGGACCATTGTTTAATTCATTAAGTTTTTGTTGACATACATTTTAATTTTACTTGGTGGCGGGTGGCAAAGCTTATAAGATTTAAACACCTTCTTCTATAAACCACCCAAGTTCTCTATCTCATAAAGGTGGTAAAACTTTCTTTTCACCATCTGAGTAAATCTTGTTATTTGTTTTATAATTTCACACCAAGTGGCACTTATCTGCTGAAAAGGTTGGCATTAATCTCTTTTATTATTGCTTTTAAAAAGTTAAGTATTTTTGGAAGTTTGATCATATCTTGTCAAAGTCTGGAGGAGGAAATATGAAATTGATAGTAAGTGAAATTAAACTGGAATTCTTGTTTAAAAATTGAATTCTGTAGTTGGTACATTATTTTCTTCCTGTTGGGTATGTGTAGTTGTTGAAGGCCAATTATTCATTGTTATAGAAAGTGTTCTTATAAGGGATAAACATTTGATTTACAATCTAAAAGTGTTTAAATTCTCATTTTAAAAATCCATAAAAAAAAAATACAATATAAATTTTACCAATAATGGACTGAACAATATTAGAGAAATTGATTTATATCTAAATTTCAATTGAATCGATCAAATTAAAGAATTTATCGAAATTCCATGTGAGACTGAAGATCATTGTTTTCTTTAAAGTTTAATTGTGGTGTGAATTAAACCAGAATCAAAAATTTATTGACATTGTAGTAAAGATATGACATCCTACTTCTGACCCAACATAAATTCTGAACTGAAATTAGCTGGTCAGATTTTGGGAGTTCTTCACAAAGGAGGTAGGGAAGTTTTTAATTTCTATAAAAATTATATTAAAATATTTTTGGTAAATATTTCCCTATTACTTTTTTTTTTACTAAAAAGTTTTGATTTGACAAATATTTAGACTCATTTTAAAGCTGCTTACGTGAAGAAAGTCATTCATTCATGTCTTTATATCCTCTAATAGAGAATTTTTGTGGTCAAATTGATTTTAATTATTTTAGATAGATCATATGGTACATGCAATTTTATGATACATGTACAAATATATCAAAACTCAATCTGCTTTTGATATTATTATCATTGACAAGTGCTTCTCTAAAAATTTAATCAGAAAATCATGTACTGTATAGATTGAATGCCCCTATCTAATGGCTCACAATGGACTGTATAGATTGAACGCCCCTCTCTGATGGCTCACAATGTACTGTATAGATTGAATGCCCCTATTTGATGGCTCACAATGTACTGTATAGATTGAACGCCCCTGTCTGATGGCTCACAATGTACTGTATAGATTGAACGCCCCTCTCTGATGGCTTACAATGTACTGTATAGATTGAACGCTCCTGTCTGATGGCTCACAATGGACTGTATAGATTGAACGCCCCTGTCTGATGGCTCATAATGGACTGTATAGATTGAATGCCCCTGTCTGATGGCTCACAATATACTGTTATTGGCTTAAGTAGGGAGCAGGTTGAACAACTGCAATGGTGTGGGATTTACATGTAATAAAGAGGAACTTGTAGCAAGTCTATCAATGTACATGTATATCTACATCCTCGATTAAACAAGGAAGACAGGGTAATCACCCTCTTCACCAGGGAATCATAGGATCAAAGATTACTCTGTATAAACCAGGACACCCTATTATATCATGTCATTATAAATAATTATCTGTAATAGTACATGTAATTATATATTAAGACCAATGGTCAGGGAGACTTTGATGTTTGTCAGTATAATTATCCTGGGAGATGTAAGTCAAGTGGATACCATGTCAGTTTGGTGTAGGAAATCTACACAATTTGTATAAATGATGAACATTAAGGTATGGCTTTCATTGTTTTCTTCTTGTTATTAGTCGATTGTTTCTATAAAATTTAATCAGTTTTCCTTCATTAGATCTGCAAATATATGCTTGATGGGTGTTTTTTTTTTTTAATCTTTTTGACTTTAAGTTCATTTTGCATATCATTTAAATTTTGGTTGAAGCCATTTAGTTGTAGATTGTTGGGAAGATTGTAAAGGGGACAATGTTATGCAAATCATAGCATATCTATCCATGTCAATGAATGTGTCCTGCCATGCTAGACCTATGACTCACTGTAGGAAATTCAGCACTAATTACCCCTATAAAAACAAGTGTCTTGATGTGCTGGACCCCCTATTGGAAACTTTTGCCCTAATTGCCCTTGTCAGAACATGCCAGGACACCTGACAGTGGTATGTAAATTGTCCATTCTTGACAGTACTGTGTGTTGACTGACAAGTTTTACTGCCCTGATAAGCCTTTGTCATCAGCTACTTAAGATTCTACTTTTGACTAAATATTTGTCTTAATATTTGTAAACAAAAGATGATAAATATAGTAAGTGCAGGTTTCTGGACTGGATAGAGATTCCATGTAAGTAAAATTGACTTGGGAGTGATTCGGACAAAGTGGCAAAGGGGAAATTCATAGATAAAACCAGGCCCGTTCTCGTGATTTTTGAGGTAGGGTTGCTAATTTAAAAGGTCAGGGATCTTGGGATCTTGCGACTGAATGTAGTCTTTGATAGTCACAGTAAGTTTAAAAGTGCTTGTTTATTTTCAAAGGGGGTGCTATGACATCCCTCACATACCCTGTGTACAGACCTGAAAATAATGCTGAAAACATCAAAAGGACAATAGAAGAACAAATCACACAACACAAAGAGAAAGTAACAACCAAACCATTTACTGTATTTACACATATCTCTTGTTTAGTTATATAGAAATGAGTAGAGTTTTTGCTTCATATATTAAATTTATGATTTTTTTTTGGTAGATTCAGTTTTAGTTCTTCTACTTTGCTAAAACTTGATTTTTGCAATGTATTTATCTGGTAAGCTTCATTCAGGTTTCTTCAATACTATCTTATCATAGTTATCATGTCAAATTTTCAAAATGTGGAATTCAAGATGTTTCCAAATTTACATTTAGCATACAACTGAGGAAATGTGAACTTTTTCTTTCTTCTATTTCTAATTGACTCATACCCATAACAGTTAAGTTTTC
Organism: Perna viridis; assembly: GCA_037379345.1. Taxonomy (NCBI): domain Eukaryota; kingdom Metazoa; phylum Mollusca; class Bivalvia; order Mytilida; family Mytilidae; genus Perna; species Perna viridis. The sequence goes on along the minus strand of CM074519.1, from coordinate 40,679,723 downwards.
TACAAATAGCGCAGGTTAATTAGAATCAGATCTAAACTTAGACTGTAGCAAATGAGAATTCTAATTTTAATGAGACTGAAAATAACAGGTTGTCAAAAGGTAGTTCATGCTGCCTGTTTCATGTATATCTCTAAATATATATAGGTAATATACAAATCAGTATAACTATGTAAGTATGTGAGTAGTTAACATGACACTGCAATATCCTACTGTGGATCCATATGTTGTCTTCCCTGATATTATCAGAGAGCAGGTCCTTATCTCAGGTACGCCAGGTGTATAATGACCCATGATAAATGTTAATTGATGGCAATAATATTCATATCTCCCCAGTAAATACTACTGTAATTCTGTGTTTAACCCTGATAATTTAGTTGTTAGGGAGGCTGGTAGTTAAATTCTTCTGGATTATATTGATGGACATTTTGGCTCAGGCATGAAGTTTTCGGACATATAGGCTCATTCATACCATGTTTTAATATTACTTTCTTTGATCCTTCTTGGTTTCTACATCTGATGCTGTTGCTTTAGGTAAGCATATACCTGCTTTTTTTGTTTTTTGTTTTCAATTATTTTTATGTGAGATAATTAATGAAGATTTATTTTCGTCCAAAAGTTCAAGGGTAGTAGTCATGTTAATAATACATGTATCCCCCTGGAACATTTTATTGTTTTTACGTACATGTGCTTTTTCTGTTATTTGATATATTTTAACAAATTAAAAATACATGTACATGCATACATTGATAGCTTGATAACTGGAAACTGCAGGCCTTTCACATGAAGTACATGTACCTTCAAACACATCTTTATCTGAATACATGTACAATATAAATACAAATAGTTTTATTAGCTCCAACTCCATTACAACAAGTGGTTTTGGCCCATATAGGACACCATAGAATAATATTGTGTGAATTACATGTAGATAATTACATGCAACTCAGACATCGAAGTAGATTGCATGATGATACATGAATAATCCAAGGACATCAATATGTTTAAATTGTATATTATAGATACAAAAACAATTTATGAGTGCATATAGTTCAAATAAGAGCAAAATTCATATAAATAAGAACAAACATGGTCTGATATTTTATACAACCTAGCCAGGCCATATTGATTTACTTTCATATGTCTTTTTGTCTTACTGTTTTTATATCATTTTACAACAAACAGTCTTCAAACCTTTTTTTTAGTCCTAGTTTTTTTTACATGTAAATGTGCACTGTTAGAACAGACAGCTGGTTTTTTGAGATACCAGATATTTCAAGATAGAAGTAGGTGGCCAACGTTTCCATTTCCATGCTAATGGTTCATGGTTTCTTTTAGATCAGTTTGAAGCATTAATATTCATAATTATATCTCCATCATAAAAAAAACTTAATAAGATACTTGCTTTCTGGCTATACACATACTGTATGTTTCAAGTGATCCTTAAAATGTCTGTTTTATAAATATTGAGTCTAGATGTTGCATTTTCCTGACTAATTACAAGATCTGATATAATTTTTCTTTCCTATGAAATAGACAAGTAAGCATTAATCTTATAAATACAGAGCTGATTAACTTGTGAAATGATCCCTCAAAATTAATAGGTTGTTTTTTTTATCAACAATTGGACAAAAACAAACCATTAAGTGTTAAGGTTGATAATTGTGTGAATCGGTACCAAATTACCTCTAGTTAAGTAGTTTATAATCTACCTGACATGTATCTTTGTACCAGGTGAAAGGCAGAGTAATCTGATCTCATCAGTTTGGTTCAAATGTACAGTCAAAATAATGTGAGAGTCCATCCGATAAGTTCTTCTGTCAATGTCATTCTTTTGTATGAGACCAGTATAGCTGCAATTAATGGAGATGATAAATGTTCCATTGTAAAGATGTAATATCAGTTGTTGACCAGGCTTTTGGTTGTAGAGTCATAATAACACTATCATAGTATTATCAAACATTAGCTGACCATAAAAAGTCACTTCAATCAACATCTCTGGACTTATCTACTTCAGTAGTCAATATTTATCTATATAGAGAGGTTCTTTGGGTGAGTCAATATGGAAAAAATACAGTTTTTCAATTTATATGAAATTACAGAAGCATATAGACTGAAGTGTCTTTCTACTTTGAGCTCCAGCTCCTTCTTAGTACGGTTCTAGGTCTGTAAATATGTGTCCAGTTTTGCCTCCCATTAAATACGAGATCCTCTATTTACTATAATTGTTACACAAGGTAGTAAAATAATTTGTTCCCCATTTATGTTCCTTTGTCACAGTCACTTTAAATTCTTTGATGTTCTGGTAGTAAGTAATATAAAGATAGTAGTGATAAGATTTAATATAGTTACAATTACCTATGAAATCTTTATAATCTAGTGTTAAATTGTGTATTGAAATCAGTGGGGTAGTTATACTATCATGACTATATACCTACTGTGTAACTGTCATCAGTATGGGTTCACATAAACGGTAGGGCATTTTACTTTTTTGTTCAAAGATTGTGTAATATTTTACTACATCATTATCACTTAATTGATGAGATTTCATCTTCATAAATTTTAGTATTAGTTGTCCGTATTGTTCGGTATACCAATATACAGTTTCTGGAGTGTTTCAAAACATAAGTTTAATGCATGTGTTTTATATCTTATAGATGATATTTTAGAAGTGCAGGAGAATTATGTAATTTTATATATGTATTATAATTTGCTTAGTAAGACCTTATATGAGGAACAGGTCAAGTTGCTTTCAAATTTTGAGATAATATGTTGTTTAAAACTGCTTTAATTGGTCCTGTTTGTGCCATGGAAAGCCATGACATGAGCTAGGCAAATATATTTATTTTATTACATACACAAGGCATTTGTCATTTTATTAGTAAAATCATACAAAGTATCTGTTACATAATGTTTCTGGTATTGTAATACTGGTTTATTATGTGCTCTGAAGCCAATGATTATACTGGTGTTATATACACTGTAGTTAACATCAAAGGATTGTAACTATAATGAAAGGATGACAGTGTATAGATAACTGTGACAATTTTATGTTTTATTGTGGCATGTAATATGTAGATTATTAATGATGGAAATTAGTACCAATACTCTGCAGATGTTACTATCTACATAGTTTATTATTGTATCAGAAAGATTAGTCAATATTTGGTTTTCCCAGGTACCTTATGACTTTCTAATTATTAATTAGGATCAATACATGTATTCAGGGAGATTTAATGATTTGATAATACACTGGTGGATTATATATCATTTCTATAGTAATTACCATGTTCTCTCTCATAACTGAGTTTTCACCCACTCTTAGTTACCTCCCCTGGGCCCTTACGGATGAATCGTCTCTGCAGTGTCTATTCACTAACTCTGTGTTAGGTACATCCCTTTAATGAGTCCATTTCAATGAGTTTTCTGTGCACTGTCCATAATTTATTGCAACTTCGGAAGGTTTCAAACCCATGAAATGTTGAGGTTTAGAGGCATCATTCTTGCTGATGTTGAATTAGAAAACTCTTTCACAGATCCTGGTAATGTTGGAAGGCATACAGTCATGTACTAGTCCTCTACATTATTGATGTAAATTCCTGTATCTCCCAGTTGGTTCCTAAAAAAGGCTGAACTTGCATTTTTGATTGTAAAAGTATGTATCTGCATACATTAAAACCTTGCCTTGCTCTAGATACATACAGTAGATTTTTGTACTTATTGTACTGTAAGAATTTACTGAGTGCATATTTTTAATGTGTAGGTATTATGCTTCTCTGAACTTTCTCAAGAGGTATTATCATAGACAAAGTTTTACTGTTTCTCAGATCTATTCTTAATTCTTCCAAAAGAAGAATGGAATTAATTTCTGAGTCAGCATGGGTGTATCTGACTCATTTTTAAAGTCAAAAAGTTAAAATTCCATGTTCTCAACTATTGTCAAAACTTCAAATACCAAAATATATAAAATCAATATGAGTTTGAATGAAGGTTTCAATTTTTATCTATCCATGCTATGGGAGAAAAATGTCATTCATAACTTTGGGAAGTTATTGTTACAAATGATTTCTAAATTTGAACATTCCTTTAAAATGATATTTAGGCAGCTGAAACTGTCATAAAAAGAGTCATTGGAATGAAAAAATCCTTTAAAGTTTTGCTGACTATGCAGTTTTCTCAGTGAGGGTGCAGTCAATATTTCATTTCTCTTCAGTATTCTTGGACCTTTTCCAATAAAATGTGTTTTGATATTAAACCATTAAGTGGTAACTGTACATGCATTGTATCCAAATACATGCATAACTGTATTGTTAAGACCAGGAGCATAAGTATTTTATTATGTTCCACATTTTTCAAAATAATTTGATTACCAGGATTTTCCAGAGCTAAGTTATGGTTTACATTGTTATAAAGCAATTTTCCTGTTTTATTAAACAATTTGATATACAAACATATTATATGGTAAAATTTGACTTGAATGTAAAAGGATTTTATATACAGGTATACTCTTATAACCTTTCTGTCGGTAGTAACAGATGACGAGCTGAGAAAATTAAATTTGATACCGTAATCTCGCTCATGGCCATTATATGGCAGAGAAAATCGGTAAAATGATCATGTACAATTCATTTATACCCATAATTAGAATGATTCATCTTATTATTTGTATATCTGGGAATGTTTTAATGTAGGTATACTTTCCCTGTTTAGATCTTTGCCAATACTGTGATAGGGCTATTATAAGTTAATTGATTTGTAGTTTTCATGTTTGCCTGAAGTGCAAAAAAATTCCCCATAAATGGGTTTTAAAAGGCCATTTAATTTTTATGTTCAGTGGTATTCTCAGGAGGTAAACAAAATAAAAGTTTGAAAATTTTAATTTGTTATTTAAAAGGGAGGTAACACTTCATTGAACACTACACTTTTATCAACCATGGTGGACATTTTTGTTGTTGGATGATCTTCTTTATTTAAAATTATAATGGGAATGGATAAAGTAAAGATGTCAAGAAGACAACAATCTCACCAGGATGAAAATTGTCCGCTCAAGGCCACCCTTGGGTCTTCAATGAATGAAGTGGAAACCCTCACACTTTGACCCTGACCCTTGGTTTTATAGTCTTTGTACCCAAAGAATACTTTGAACCTATTCTGGTAACTGGACCAACATTTTTGCTGTATCAGCTAAAAACGTGCACAAAAGTCTAAAATAAAAGTTCTCAACATTTTTGTTTAATGACCCACATATTTTCAAAATTAATTTTTAATGAGTTTTAAAGACATTGGACATTTCATGTCAACTACATATTTATCAATTTAAATAGTTCTAAGGTTCTTACTGATTTCTGTATATTGAATTGTCTTTGAAGTTTGAATATTTGTATTTTGGTAGTCTTTTATGGACAGGTATGCTCTGTTCAACAGGTGTTAGTCTTTACCTTTATCAAATTCCATCAGTCATTCTTTTTATCATATCTCTGTATTATATTAATTGTAAATAAGGACATATTTTATATATCAGTAAGTTGTTATCAATGGTTGATTTTTTGGCACCCAGTTGATACGGTGATTTGGTTTTTCAAGATATAATTTCCATGTTTATTCGTGTTGTGTGAAAGGAGGATTAAGTTGAACAACTTATGCTATTTTCATGTTCATTTCTGTAAATGAAAAATCTAGCTGTACAACTGATGGAGGTATTGGATGCACCGGTAGGGAATTATTGACATTTAATGCTTTAAGATTTTGTGCCTTATGAAGGATTATTTTGTATGGCAGTCATTGTATATTAATAGCAGTAGTAACAAACTTAAATATTTTGTCATTGTAATATTACTGGTACACCCAGTTTGATTAGAGCAACAAATAATTAAATACAATTTAAATTCACAACATTTATGTAGAAACAGATAATTTAGCACTGCTATATGGTTCTTTTGTCATATCCTTAACTTTATTACCCCACCAACTGTTTTTTGGCAGTCTTCAGTATACAGTAAATTGTTGGATGCATTTGCGTTTTTGGTAACAAATTTCATTGTAAGGTGAATGATTATGTACAATTTTTTTACCCCTTAGGATCAATTTGAGTATAATGTTCAGTGTAGACGTACCCTGAATTGGCAATTAGATCATTCAATTTATTTATTTTTTTGTAAATATAGAATATGTAACTGTAAAGAAGGGGCTTTTTTAAACAACATGTATTAACCATTGAACTTAAATTTATCATTCAACAAAATTTCTGTTGACCCCAGCTAAATTGCTTTGTTCACCATACCATTCGAAAAGAGCACTGAATAATTCATTTTCTCTCAATAATTGCTATTTAGGTTTCAATAATTAAGAACAATGGTCATGCAAGCAACATTATCTGTAAAAGGATTGTTATCTTTTATCTGGGAAACTGAATTATTTATGCAGATGAGATGCTGTCCATATCATTATACTAATGGGAATATCCTTTTTTTATTTCTAACCTTGTCTAAAGGGGAAACATCTTTGTTGTTGTTTATCGAAAAGAAATATTTCTAAGAATGTGTCTTTGGTGTGTAATCCTTCTGCATGGATACTTTTTTTTAAATTTGAAGAAGTCCTAGCTGGAGGTCAACCATTGTATTTTCTTGTTTCTTATTTCCTTGAAGTTGATTGGTACCAGTATTTTCTTTATACTATTTAATTTGTATCCACATTGTATCATTTAATTTTGTTAATCTCATTAAATATCAACCTTACATGCATGATTACTTTCTAATACTTGGAATATTATCTTTAAGTTCCAAGGGAGATAACTCTATTAGCAAATATTTATTTACAATAATTTGATGTTTATTTTAATTAGAGGATAACAATATCATTATCAGATCTAGTTTACTTTGATGTTACCTGAAACCAATTAACAGGTGATCATTGTTGTTTACTCAGGTAATAAAACTCATCTCAATTATCTATTCAGCTATCTGATCTTCTCATCTAAATGTTTTGAATACATTGAACAAAAATGGGGGTTATTATCCCTTCCCCAAATGAAAAATATATAAAAAAAAATGGAAATTAAGGACTAGGTTTATGGACAATGGTCAGAAATTCTCCTTTAAGATTTTCAAGTAGATATTTTAGGTAACAGCATATAATGAATAAGATATAAATCAGAATTTAAGAGCTGATAAAGGTGTTCGACTGATTAACTTCTGGGATACAAGTGATTTGTCAGGTACATAAATTTATCATTAGAACAAAGGTGTTAGACAGGAGGAGATAATATTGTCTTCAGGTGTATTATATCTTTATCTGATTACTTTACCTGAAAGGTAATTCATTTATCTTGGACAAAGGTGTTTTTCACATGTATCGACAAATCCAATGTCTTGATTAATTTTGATACTCTGTTGATACTAATGGTGATATTTAATGCTGGAATCTTGAATATTGGCTTCAATTCTATATTTATAGGCACCAATATAAAATTTGAATTTATGGATTAGGTACAGGCTAGCTTTTGGATTAACACCTGTGCAAGGTAAATAACTTCAAAGGGAAGATTCAATTTATATACCTGTGTTATGGACTGAAGTGGAAATTAAGTAAGATGTTAGGGGATTTTAATGAGTAAACTTTGGTATAGCTATGTAAATGTATATACAAATATTTGACTGGAGATTTCTGATCTTGCATTGACTTTTGACATCTGTAGATGGGCTGGGTTTTAAAACAGGATTAAATACTTGGATTTGAATAGTAATATGATTAAGTTATAAGAAGTATGGAATTAGAGTCTGATGGCTTGCAGGTAAAATAATGTTAGGATCTTTATTTTTGTTTCCAATTCTCATTAGATTTTCTGCTCTTTTATTTACACACTATGTAGGGCAAGGACTTCTTTGTTTAAATTGCTTATTTTAGTTTATTGGTACTGATGATATTACATTGTCTGTAAGTCTGTTATATTTTACTACGTTTTTTTAATGTGTGCCTTCCAACAATGTTGTTACTATTTGGAACACTGTATACTAACTAATTTTTTAGAATTATTGCAATAAATTATTGGTTGAGAAGTCCTAATATATCTGAAGTCTTATCGATCTGTTTTAATAAGTAACAAAAGCTTTTTTACTGCAAGTCTTGCAACCAAGTCACATTTTTGTGAAAGAGTAATCAAGGGAACCAACGTTATAGCGGTAATCAAAAGAATGTAATCCAGGGACAAAGACCAGACATGGAAAACAGATATACACAACAAAGAACATAAAGTAACAAAAATCATACATACAAAGTTACAAAAGCAAATGAGCAACTCAGACTCCACTAAAAACTGGTAGTATGGACCAGGTAGGGTAAGCGTCTTCTGCTGTTCTAGAAACACCTGCTGAGTTGCTTATAAAAAGTCAAGTCTGGGGTAGACAAAGGAGGAAAGGAAAACTATGACTCATTGAATAAATCAGTTTTCATGATGCAGATGGACACACCATAATGATCCACAAATTCATGATGATGACCATAAAACTTCTGTAGTGATGACTTCAATCTTGTAGCAACATAACCCTGTTCCAGAAGCCTATTGGTTAGAGTTCTAGCGTGATACAAAAAGTCTGCGTAGTTTCGGCAAGCTCTGACATAACATATGAGTTGTGATATCATAGTTCTTCATATATTGAGAAAGTAATCAAGGGAACCAAGGTTATAGCGGTAATCAAAAGAATGTAATCCAGGGACAAAGACCAGACATGGAAAATAGACATACACAACAAAGAACATAAAGTAACTAAAATCACACATACAAAGTAACAAAAGCAAATGAGCAATTAATACTCCACTTAAAACTGGGTGCATGGACCAGGTGTGATATGAACACTCCATATGCAGGTGCTGAAGGGATGTTGCCACAGATGAAAGGAAAGTTGACAATTCTGAATGAAAAGTCATCACGTTTGTCGTTAAGTTTGGTCAATAGTTTTCCTTTACCATTGATTTCTAACTGTAGGTCAAGATATGAGGCTGACTTCACAGTGTCTGTAGTATCCTTTATCTCAAGTTCTTTGGGGTAGATGAGATGTATCAAATTCCCGAAATAATGAAAATATTGCAATACATGTTCTTGCAGTATTAAAATTTATAGTGCTTCTGTTTCAGTTTTATCATCTTGTACCAAAACAGCACTAGAAATTTCCATATATCCTAATGCATTTTTCTGACACAAATGATTTACATTTAAGAAAATAAACTCTTTATGTTTTTACTCAAGAGATTTAGGTATTATCATATTTGTGAGTATCAGTTTGTCTAATAGCTTAAAATACCACAGTATAACGTGGGCATTAGTGATTATGTTTGATTATTGAATGTTGTGCAGAGCAACAGATGCTTGTCTGGGTGATACTATACAATATCTATATTGGTGATTATACTGTAAAGATATTTCCCTGATGTGCAGGACTGTATGTTTTCATAGCGAATCATTAAAAGAGATTCAGATAATTTTGACAATAATACTATTGAAGTTGTAGAATATTATTAATTTTATAATTCCTTTTTGAGACTATTCTGAATATTGAAACTGGAATTTTTAGCCTGGTTTTATAATGTGACATTGAGACCTTGGTTTGTGCTTGTCTTGTTTTATAATTATTTATTATCTAATTATGGGGAGGTAACTGTATGTAACAGGACTATATATTGAATTTCATTATATTTTTGATAAATGATGGAAGTCTTTAATAAAATTTTTCAATAGGTAGGATGACTTCCTTAAATCATTTCTCTTTGGACAATATAAAATCTCTATTATGTGATAGAAAAAATTTCCTGGTGATATAAAATTGTTTTTTTTAGTGGAATCACATGTTGTAATTGATTGTATAGATCTGAGAAATGGGAGGTGCTTTGATAGTGCACTTGACTTTCTCTGCTGTGTCTATTATAAAAGCAAAGCACCCCTGGCTATTGGGCTATTATCACAGTAAGGAGTTAGTAAGCATAAAGAAAGAGATAAATATATAAGTGGGTTCCAGTGTTCAGACACTGTGCCTTGAAGTGGCTCTTTGAGAGTCAGTCATTAGTATTGGAACAAAGGATTGAGTTTTTACTTCAGTTCCCCTCAGAAAACCAGTACTGCTGCAGAGCATCTCATGTATATTTGAAGTATTTTTTTTTGGCTGTTATTACTTCAATATGTGACAGAAAAATGGAATATTCAGTTTAAGAAGGAAATTAATGATTTCTAGTTTTGATCTTATTGTGTCAGGTTATTTTTAGAAGGAAGTTGGTTAAAACTTAGATGGTTTCATTTGTTGTCTGGCTTTCTTGGATTAATTTTTAAGCTGTGGTTTTAAACCATTGCAGAATCCTTGTAAAAGTGAAGACTGATGGACAGAGATGCAAGGAAGCAATCCAGTATTAAATATTGAAAGAGTTTTCTTCTAGAATGTGACAACATTGAAATATTTTGAATTTCATTGCAACTATTTTTGGTTTTCAGATCTACCCTGATGAGGAACTGACATCAGAAGTGATGAACAGTCTGACTCGATGTCGCTACGTCAAAGAGGGATGTCGCTGGGTCGACAAGCTACAAAATTTACAGGTAGGGTTACAATTTACAAAGCCATAAGTCATTATACAGGAATTACACTACAGCATTAAGACTCTGAATTTCTTCAGTAAATTCCTATAGAACTTATTAATTAGTATGATGAAAACATGTTTTGTTAAGATCTGAGTACGTCACATGTAAGGATACCTACTGACCATTGTGTTTGAAATAAGCAGCTGAATTGTAGACAGTTCTCTTAGTCCATGTCCGTATTGTATTAATGGTTTTTAATGGTTTTTTGTGCCATCTTTGGACACAGGTATTTGCAGCTTTATCCTAGGCTAGCTGAGAAACCAGTTCATTTGTTTGTGAATAATTGTTATTAAAATTTTCTTTTTTTATCAGTGTATTTGTTTTGGGCAATTGCTTTTGATGCTGACTGTTCATTCATGTGAACTTAATTTTGCAATCTTTTCCTGACCAAGTGTGCTTACATTCAATGCTTATTCAATGGTTTAGCAATACTTTTGAAACAGAAACCTATTTTTCATGTAACATTCCTGGTGAAAATAAATACTGGTACAAAGTAACTATACAATTAACAGGGTGATATCATCATACGTTTTAATTCTTCAATACCTGGTAGTTCAATAAATATGTTTTATCACCTATTTCAGGCTCATCTGGACCAGTGTAGATATGAAGCTATATCCTGCCCTAACAAGTGTTCTGCCTACCTCTCTAGACTTGATCTAGATGACCATCTAGATTATACTTGTCCCAAACGGTTTGTGCAATGTGATATCTGCAATCAACAGTTTCCTGGTGATATTTTCGAAAAGGTAAAATTATTTTGACCAAATTGTTTTCACTAGATAACAGTGATTGTAAAAGAAAAACATTTATGTTGATAAAAAATGTCTACACAAAGGATATTGCATTCTTTAAAAAATCTGTTCCATGCTTGAGGCTTACTAAAGACAAAGAAATATATTATTTCAAGATTTTTTTTTACTATAAATGCAATATTTAAAGCATAGGAATTGCTTAGCTTTTGCTTATCACTGATTTATACAAAATGCAGGCACATAGCCAGGAAGGATCATGAGTAAAGTGAAATCCTCCCCTGGATACAGTGAATGTTAAAAATGTTAAAATACTTGAAAAAATTAGCATAAGGAAAAAATTAGCATAAAATTTGATAAGTATATTGAAGTCGAGGAAACTTCTATTAATCTCCTATCCGAAATCCCTAAGAAATATTTGGTGGTCACAGGCCTTGTAATAAACCTTAGTAGTTAGTTCATACTTGTCTTTATAGCAACACTCAGGAAATTGTCCTTATGAAGTGACATGGTGTGAAAACAAGTGTGGTGCCAAACTAGAACGAAGATTTATCGGTAATCACATGAAAAACGAATGCCATAAACGTACAGTGCAATGTAAATACTGCAACAGAGACTTTGTGGCAGAAACACTACAGGTAACTTGACTATTCTGACTAATGTTACAAATAGGTGTACATGCACATGTAGTTACCTCAGTGCAGAGTACTTATCAATTCAAAGATTTCAGACCACTGTGTTGTTTACTGTTAATGCTACTGATCCCAAAGTATTTTGATCTGACAGTGATGTATCCTCTGCAATTTTCAGCATTAATTTGAATACTGGTTTAATCACTAGCCTCATTTGATTATGGTAACTATTGATAATTTGATACATGTCAATGGAATGTTAAAAATATTGTATTCAAATTACTCTAGAATTTACTACATGGTAGTTAACATGAGTTATTGAAGATAGTCATTTAAAACCATACATTTTAGCAAAGCTACTGTAAATAATTATAACCACTTTGTAATTCAAGACCTTCTTGGAACTCAATATATTACTTAATTACTTCATTCAGGTTCTTTGTAACAGATACACAGTTCTAATATCATTTTTTTCTTATGGTAATATCTTGCATGCCATTCATTACATTATAATGCTACTATCATTAATTAAATTCTATTTTATTTCTATAGAATGTTTACAGATAGTTTGTCCTGTCAGTTCTTGTTCTAGTTATAATATATCTAATACATTGTACATTGGCCAAAAGGCCATGATTCATGGCAAGTTTGTACGCTATTTTGAAACAAGGCAACCAAACTTATAATGTCTGAACAAACATTTTTTAAGTTAAAATATTCAGAAATTATGGCATGCTTTTATAACTGTAATTATTTACATTTGATATTTTCCTGCATACATATCAAGAGGTCTGAAAAACAAGTTTTAATTTTTGCAATGACTACCCTCTACTACACTTCTGCAATAATACAAACCTTGCAATATAAATGTCTGATTTTACAATAACTTCAATAGTTTACCTCCCATATAGGGGAGTTATTACCTGTGATTTGGTTTTAGTTGGCAAAAACTCCATTAAGTGGCATGTGGCATCAACTATAAATCATCATAACTTATGATTTTTCAAGATAATTGAAAAATTCTTCTGTTTCCATACCCTGCCAGTAAATCTCTTTTTATCCATTGAATTTTTAAGTAAATATTCAGTAATTAGACAGTATAAAATTTTAAAAATAATTTATATGAAAATAGAGGTTTACATATGAATATCCTTTCAAATTAATTTTTCAAGTAAAAGAGTTACAAATTCCCATACAAAATATGAATTATTTTATCTAAATGAAACATTTTACAGAACCAAAATTGGATGTAAAATAACAAAGTTATAAAGTTTTGAAAATTGGGATTCTAATCATGAAATTGTCAATTGTTTATGTAGTTGTTTATTTGCCAACCAATTTGACACTAAATGATGTGCAAATTAGTGAATATGACATCACTAATGAGATTGGTGAACTCTCCTATTATCAAAAATATTTCTACAGACTTTTTAGTAGCAGAATGAATCTTTTGGATAAGACTATATAGTGCTGAAGATAAAAAAGTGATACTATGATAATATTGTTTTGTATTACATTGCAGACTCACCAGTACCAATGTCCCAGATTCCCTGTGGCATGCCCTAACAGATGTGACCCAACAAAGATTCCAAGAGAAGACTTAGATGTTCATGTACAGGCTGTCTGTCCCTCAGCAACGGTAAACTGTACTTTCAAAGATGCTGGATGTACTCATAAGGTATGGATTAGTCTATGGAAACATCTCAAAACTCAAAAACTTAACAGCAATAAGCCATCAGGGACTAACTAGCCAAGATTTTAATATGTGGACTAAATCTGTTAATGTGTGAATGAAAAAAATAGACAATAAGATCAGCATAATTAGTAGAAGGCAGAAACTCTTTTCAAGACCATTACATTTTCATTGGGAAATGCCAATATATTTCATTGACATTGCAGAAGTCTGATACATTTTAAAAATTATTGTTCTTTCAGTGAAAAAGATGATGAAATTAGAGATAAAAAATCTAAGTGTGAATGTGTTTCATGAAGATAATAAATCTTACTTAGATTTGGTACTATAGTGATATTTATGATAGCTTTAAATAATGTTTTCTTTCTATAACTTCAGTGCCCAAGATTCAGTTTGGACAAGCACATAGAAGATGGAATGAAACAGCATCTTCAACTGATGTGTGGACTTGTCAAAAATCAACAAACTCAGATTACTCAATTGTGCAATGCTTTATATACTCTAACTCATGTTACTGATGGTACATTTATATGGAAAATCACAAACTATAAACAGAAGTTTCTGGAATCTGTGTACAAAAGTTCAGAAATCATCAGTGAACCATTTTATACCAATCGCTATGGTTACAAAATGGCTGCCTCTGTGTTCTTGAATGGGAATGGTGCAGGAGAAGGGAAATACCTCTCTGTGTACATAAAACTGTTACCTGGTGAATTTGACAATATTTTGGACTGGCCATTTAGTTTGCCAATTTCGTTTTCAGTGCTAGATCAAAACAATAACTCAGAAAAACGTGCTCACATGAAGGAGAGCTTTACTCCTGATCCAACATGGAAGCATTTCCTTAAACCCAAGAAAGATGCAGATCATAAAGAGACTCTTGGTTTTGGTTATCCTAAATTTGTTTCGCATGAAATCCTCAAAACCAGAAATTATATCAGAGACGATTGCATCATCATCAAAGTCAGCATTGACAATGATAAATTCATTCATCCTTGACTGTTTCAGGATCTGTTACTATGTATTTTTAAAATGGCAGTCAGTGAATGCTAGATGAATTATTTTGTTTCTGTGGGAGGAAAAAAATTCCCTAAAAAACAACAAACAAAAGATAATGGAAACAAACAAGTAGCACCCCTAGTATTTAGTGACATTGCAGTATTGTTAATTTATTATTGTATATATACTCTGTAATGAGGGCTAAATGGATATACATGTTGATATTTTGTTAAAGGACTATGAGCTTTACATTGATATGTTTTTGTTGGACTTTATAGATGTAAGAATGGCTGATGCGTTATATAGATAGACTGTCATCAAAATCAGATCATTCTATCATTTCTAATTCTTGTTGTACAAGAAATACATGGCATGGATTACACTCTTGACCTTATGCAAGAGTTTAACTACAGTACACATGCACTAGAATTCATTCCCTCAATACCCATCCTGCTTGAAGAAAGTTTCAATCTTATATCTTGTTTTTCTCCAAGCAAAAATGATTTTCATTAAATAAACAGTGCATTGATATAAAGTTTCGGATATTACATAATGTGTTTAGGATTATTATAACAAACACTCCTATTGATTATGAAACAGATGGCTTTTGGATTGTACAAAATTGATAAATAACTATTTGTTGCAGAAAATAGATTTCAGTATTGTTTTTGTTGGAATGTAATGTTCTTCCTAAACTTAAGTTCAGTTTATTTTGATGGTTCCTGCTTGGCAATAATGAAAGAAGAAGAAACCATTTCTTAAAAATTTGAATGTTACAATCTGAAATCCCAACTAATTTTTATTTCTGGATTCACTCAAAAAAACAAAGTTTTGTTGTAAATAATATCTAAAATCTCTTTTTTTTTCTCTAAAAGCTTCTATTCTTACATCATTTCTTTCCATAGTGCTAATCTTCTTACAGTTAAGGGGAGATAATTCAATGTAAATTTTTGTCTCCTTTTAATTACGTTGTCAGTATGAATGGTAGCATGTATGACCAAGTTATACAAGAGCTTCTTTGGAATTACACATATACAGACAATGAATAGAATCATGTATGGTCTGGTATTCACTATTTTAGGTGAAGCTTTGATGTCAATCACAGTTATAATATATTGTGTATAGTAAGAGACCAAGGATGAGTTGATGTTCCTGTTACTGTCTAGTCAGTGTGTTTAATGAACTACTACAATTCCAAACATACAGTTAATAAAGTATTAAAACTTAACTGAGTCTCTTTTACCCCCTCCCACCCTCCCCCACACTGTATACAACAAAAAATTATACCTACAGACATGTCTGTTCTTGAGTGCAACCTGTCCTAAAAGCTCAATTAATACAATGATTTGCAGTATTTCATAAGTTGGATTAAAATTCATTGATAAGGATGGAACTATTTGTTCTGATTTGCCCCCAAAGGGAGATAATCTTTTTTCTGAGTACATTTTGTTATAACCAAATGTTATCTGCATGTACAAAGTAATCATACCTGTTAACCCTCCTAAATAATCAATGAAAAATTTAGAATCTCCCACACAAAAAATTACGATTTGTGAGAGGTTTTTGGTAAAAATGCTGTAATGTAAAACTCCCACAAGAACTGTTCTAAATGATAACAGGTATGACAAAGAGGAACATGGTAACTTTGCACCAGGAAAAATAAATTACAACTTTGATATAGAACAAAAAAACTATACAGTCACAAATTGTATCATCTTTTAAACAGTTGTATCAGTTTCAGTTAATTTTAAATCTGTCCTTACAATGATATAACTTGTATCAAATTACAAATTCCATTCATCAATTTATTATGGAACAACAATTTTTAGTCTATAATCCAAAGAAACATAGAATACAAACACAAAAAATAGTAAACATTAGTATAATAACCTTCACAGAGCAAAGTACTTTATCAAGGGGAGGGAATCTAAGTATTGACACTATGGAAGATTCCAAAGAGAGCATTATTTTAAGTCTAACTATCCTCTTGTGATTACCAGTAAAGTTGGGTTTTATTCTTGGTGTTTGTGGAGATGGGAGGAGAGGTTCATGACTATTATCTAAAACCTTTCTAGGACTTTTCGAAAATCATGCACAATTCATAAAGGCAAGATTTTTATGATTCAGCAAATTTAAATCCTTTTCTTTAAATTCTTTCATAATTAACTTGACTCTACACTATCAATGCAAACTATAGAGTATTCCATTAGCTCAAAACAATGAAAGCTACACACCATTTTACTAGCCATAATCTTTTTTACTAGACCCATACATCAGGCTAGTGGCTGAAGGCAAGAACTGTAAAACATTTGAAATTGGCAGAACACACTGAAAAAATTACAGGAGGTAGACATACTGAGCGTACACCAGTAATGTAATACTCAGCTTTAAGTTTATTAACTCATAAGGAATAAGAATTTTCAATACTACCACTTCCCCAAAAACAGTAAAATTACCATCTTGGATGTAAAGAATTTTACAAGACATGAGCACTACTCATAAAACAATCTTTTCAGCTTATTTTAGTGTTTATCCTTTACTAGTTAAATAATAAGTTGTTACTACTTATAATAACAATTAGTAATTATTTACCATGCATGGCTGAGGTGTAACAGCTTTAAAAAGGTAACTATACCTCGGCACAAGAGGTTGGAAGAACATCAATGAGGAAATCTGTGACAAGGGAATGAAACAAATTATTATTTTCAAATTCATGTACTATGATCATGTAAAATCTAACGGAAAGATGAGTTTAGTTCAATAGCTTCAATTTGTTGTTAATTTCTGTTAGTTAATTCTATTAGGATACCACTAACACCATCCATGAAAAAAAGAATAGGTATGGGGAAACACAACAAATGCATCAGTGAATAACCTAAATCCAAAGTAATAAATCAGAGATCATCATTAAGTCTTCAACAAATATCAATACATCTTTCAGTAAGCTCTGAAAGGTCCTGACAAAAACAGTAATGTAAACATTATGGATGAGTTTTTTACTGATCTGGAACCATTATTGGTAGATCAAAGATTTTTTTGAATAATTGAGGGTTCCACTTAGGACAACTTTTCCTGTAGATGCAAGTGCTATTTTTAGTTAGAATCTGTATTTCTCACTGACTCTGTTTGACAATTTTCTTTGAAATGTTTTTGGTTAAGGCATGATATTTATGAAAGTCTGAAATTTTTTGAGTTATCTCCCTTTTTATGTAAAAAAAAGAGCAAACTATAACAATAACATAGATATAACAATTTTAAATAACAACTTATATATTAATAACAACTTATTGTACATTGTACTTTTAACTACTACCAGACTTTGAGTTTTTACCTGACAATAACTTCTGGTAAACTTTGTAAGAAGCCAAAGCATCTAGAGCTGCATAGTTTTTTTGTTCTTCACTCAGTGGGTAGTTTGTCCAGTTACCAGTTCTAATATCAGGATTTTTGTCAAGTTTTTGATGAAACAAATGTTTAACCAACCCATCCAAACTCCACTTTTCTTCACAACCAAGCACTTGGTTAGCAAACTCGCTAAGATCAACCATGCTGTTTTTGATAATGTCCAATACCTGAATATCATAGTCTCTCTCAAGTTTCCACAGATCAGACTCTATGTTAACACCAACCTTTTTGACATGCTTGCTTGATAATAGATTTTTAAGGTTTCTAGGCAGAGGAAATCCCATATTAAAGACATGGAATAGAAAACAAGTATCAGGGGCTGTACATATTTGTATCAATGCAGTTTTCTCCTCCTTTCCAACTTGGTATTTTACTGACCACTCCATGTCAAATCCTATAAATGCATTGGTCTGATCACATAAACAAAGTTCTATGTCTTCACAAAGTAAATTGCATTCATTTCTGTTAAGAGTGTATATAGTTTTACAGCTTAATTCCATTAATTGTGTTGCTTCACTAAGAATTTGATCAAAGGCTTGTGATGCTGCTATTTTCCTGTCTTCTTTAAACTTTCTCTTTGCATCCTCCATAGCCTTTTCTGATTTTGTACTTTTATCCTTCAAAATGTCTTCAGTTCTCTTCTGAACTTTTCTGTCATGTTGATTGTCAATTTCTTCTTGTTTCTCTATTAGTTTTCTACTTTTACAAACTTCCATCCAACCTGGCAAATTTCTCTTCTTTGACATCTTTAATAGTTCCTGCAAAAGATATACATGAAGTTACATGTACTATTACAAAATTTCCTACAGACAGAAAAATAGAGTATTTAATTTCATCTCTTATACTTATACATAAAATGTATCTGGAAGACTCATCGCTTAAAGCTCTTGCATGTCTAATAGTACTCTCCAAGTACATCTATATACAAATGTATGTCCTGCTACTGATGCATTCCAATTAGAATTCTTTCTTAGTTAATATGTAACACACTATAGACACATATGCACTATGCTATTTTATCATGCACATCTTGCTAAAATTGCTGCAAATCAGCTACTTCTGGCAAGGCATGATTCATCTGAGGGCCTCCCAGATATTTAGAAAATTACACCCACCATAAGTATAGTGTACATATACACTAATATCTACCTAAACTTTCTCCACACTTCACAGAGGAGTTTCAATTTTCCTCTACTGTGACTCCACCGTGTATCCACTAATGGGAAACTGAGATAAAATTGCTTCATTCCAATACTTTTCATTTTTAAAAATATTTTGTCATGTAAGCAGGGGACTTTAAGGAGACAATTTGATTCTGAAGGGGCTCACAAATTTGGTGAAAAAGTTGGGCATCCCCTAACTACTAGCATAATTTGAAATGGTGACTCCACAGTGTTGGGCTGAGACACACTGACCCCACTCACATCATCTCCACTGTGAAAAGTGGGAATATTGTTACCACTTAAGTCAGGTCTTGTGGTAGTGTACCATGTTTTATTACTCCTACAATGTCAGAAGGGAATTCCTTTCATCCATACTGATTACTCCAACCACTTACTTTAAGATTCTTCATATATTGAGAAAGTAATCAAGGGAACCAAGGTTATAGCGGTAATCAAAAGAATGTAATCCAGGGACAAAGACCAGACATGGAAAATAGACATACACAACAAAGAACATAAAGTAACTAAAATCACACATACGAAGTAACAAAAGCAAATGAGCAACTCATACTCCACTAAAAACTGGGTGCATGGAAAGGTGCACCGAAAGGGTAAGCGTCCTCTACTTTTCTAGAAACACCTGCCGAGTTGCTCATAAAAAGTCAAGTTCAGGGTGGACAACGAGGAAAGGAAACTATGACACATTGAATAAAACAGTTTTCATGGTGCAGATGGACACACCATAATGATCCACGAGTTCATGATGACGACCATAAAACTTCTGTAGTGATGACTTCAATCTTGTAGCAACATAACCCTGTTCCAGAAGCCTAATGGTTAGAGTTCTAGCACAATACAAATAGTCTGAGTTGTTTCGGCAAGCTCTGGCATAACATATTAGTTGTGATATGAACACTCCATACACATGTGCTGAAGGGATGTTGCCACAGATGAAAGGAAAGTTGACAATTTTGAATGAAAAGTCATCACGTTTGATGTAAAGTTTGGTCAACAGTTTTCCTTTACCATCGATTTCTTAGTGTAGGTCAAGATATGAGGCTGACTTCAAAGTGTCTGTAGTATCCTTTATCTCAAGTTCTTTGGGGTCGATGCGATGTATCAAATCCCTGAAATTAGGATTGTTTACAGATAATGTCATCTATATAGCGGAAACTGAGATTAAAGGTTCTAGCTAAATGATATTCTTTCTTTCGGATCAGATCAGCTATAAAGTCAGCCTCATAAGAGTGAAGGAAAAGGTCAGCAAGTAAAGGAGCACAATTTGTTCCCATTGGAATGCTGACCGTTTGTTGAAAAACACATCCACCAAACTGGACAAATATGTTGTCAATATATAATTAAAATGTTAAGCAATTTCCTTTTTTTTCAATATAATCATTGGACATCAGCTTTGAAGGAGGTGCCCTTTGGATCTGCCTATAGAATACTTACAAGTCAATCAATATCATTGCTGGAGTACATGAATTATCTCAGAAAAGGTTATACGTTGTAGATGTATTCTACCTAGTTTGTTTCTTTGGTAAATAGAAAGAGCCCAGAGCTGAGGTTCAAAGACTAAGTATGACGGTCTCTAAAAAAGATAAGGTATGATGAGAGCCGTATTTGGAACTATCTTTTATGAGAAAAATGAGTTTGTAGTAAATGACAAAATGTTGTATGTATTGTTTAATGGATGATTTTTTTTTTTAAATATGGTTTGAAATTTTCGCCATTTCATCAGGAAGCAGAAAATCTGCAAAGAGCAACAAACCGAGGGAAATGCCAATTTTCAATGCTAAATTTGTTATTTTCAAAGGGTCTGCCAATGTGAACCTGGGATATCTTATCAGATTTGGACTCCTAACAAAGTCACAGTTCGAAAATATCAACAACAATTTAGGGTCAAGTTGGCCGAGACACTAAAATATTGAAATACAATGTAATGTTCCAAAAAGTACCCAATTTAAAAAAAAGTAGATGGAAAATTCAGAGTTTTGCCAATTTGGGGCATCATAATTTCAATCCTTGAAAGATAAGGCTAAAGAAGATGAAACCTTAAATGCTCCCTAAGAAACATATGACACCTAAGTCCTATGGTTTTTATTGTCCTTATGCATCCTCCTATTGTCATGGTCTGAAATGTCTGGCTTTGGTAAGGTGGGTTGTCATCATCAAAAATATCTTTGGGTCAAATCGTCCGGTATTGATAAGCTAATTACGTCATTTTTGTAACCATCCTGGTGCCACGTTTTGACCATCCATATCTTGGAAAAAGCTAAGTTTCGATTTGTATTCAATCATTGAAGCTAGCTGATGTTCCCTTGACTGGTGTGGTTCTCAATTGCATTTACCAAGTATATGAGAGTGAAGCTGCCAAAACCCTTTTGGGATTAGGTGCTGGAGATAATTTTGTTTTAACCACCATCAGTGCTGGGATTTGGTGCATTGGTGGTGGGGTTTTGGCGCTGGAGATATTTTTTGTTTTGACCATAATCGATGGGATTAGAAGCTGGCAGGATGCTTTTTTAAGCTTCCAAATGTACATGCACGAACTGGATATTGATGGTTTTTCTGGGCATTAGTATACAAGATCCAGTTGATAATACATCCATAAACACTCCCTTCTGACGTGTATAAATGGTAAAACATGCTAAATCACTTATTTGACAGCAGAAAAAAATTTCTACAAATAAAATTTCTAATTTCAAGTCATGCATGGGGGGGCTTATCTGAGGATTCTGTGTCAGTGGGCGGCGAAATCGGAAAACTGACCCGAACACTGTATCCCAAATCTCACAAAGGGATGGGGGGCGGCCAAATAAGGGTCTTATCATTCTACGTCCTTTAGCTACTTCCCAACATATTTGATTTGAACAAAACAAATACTAGTGTTAAATTTTACTTTGTCTGATTGGATGTCGCATTAATTTCTTTTCCTAAATATTACGTTAGGTGGCTTGAAACGAGTGGGGTTGCTTGACAGTAGGGGAGTGAAACGTATTAATCTGAAATACGTTGCGTTCGCAATTTGTACACGATAACTTTTAAACTAACTAAAAATTTACTTACAAATAATCGCAAAATAATTAAATATTAAGTAATTAATTTAAAAATGAAATGTAAGAAGTTTGATAAAAGGTCTATTTATGACATCCTAAAAGGCAAGCGCCAAAACCCTTAAAATCCATTAAAAAAATTCTTTCTTGGTCTGGAATCTTGTGGAGAGATTCATACTCTTTTGCTAAAGTTACTGACAGTAGACTAGAAAATATTAATTTTGGCCCCTCATTTGCCAAATTTTAATCACTCTGAAAATCATGCCTTATGTTGGTTAAATGGAACCATCTGTCTACAATGTCACTAAGATACATACACACACGTGTTATATAGCTATAAAATGTTTTCTTTTGCAAGACCGGGCCCCATTTTTGCCCCTTTTCCTTAACACTAGGAAAGAGTAGTAACAAAACGTTCCTCTTGGGCTTATTCACGTTTCTCCAACATTGTGTTTTTTTTTCACACCTCAGACTAAAACAACAATCAATCAACGATGATATGGAACAATATCATACCATTTCAAAGAGAGAGATCCATTCACCGTTTAACCTTTTCTCTCGCTGTGTTAGAAACATTTGAAAGACGCTTGTCTTTTTTGTGTTTTAGTTTTGTTTTTTGTTTTTGTGTTTTGGTTGTTTTTTTGTTTTTTGTTTTTGTTTTTGTTTTTTGTTGTTGTTGTTGCAATTTTTGCCCTTTTCAATCTTTAACCATATCCGCTCCTGCCCAGTCTGTGGTATAGAAGACTGTCAGTGGAGAGATAGAGATACCTATGTTTATATTTAAGATATTTTTGATGTTTTTTGTTGGTCCCTTTAGCATCTACTTCCAAAACGGTTGAGACCATAAGCCCCAAAATCAATACCAATCTTTTTTTTCGTTTTGAACTTTGTTGTAAAGTTTTTATTAAGATATATCAGCTTATGTTCAAATCATCGCACGAAAAATAAGTGCGTAAATACAGACGACTACGATACGGACGACAAAAGTGCAATACCATCATATTTTTTGTGGTCGAAAAAAATTCCGACAGATATTCCCTTGAAACTATTACTACTCATTATCTGAAATTAGAATTAGATTAGTTGAGGCAATCACAACGGTTAAGATTACTCAGTGTTTTTGTTGTACGTTGAAAAGAAGACTAAAACGGAACCCATCTTAGTTTAAAGCATACACAGTTTGATGTGTTAAGTTGTTCAATTTCAAACATTTATTTATAATTTCTTTTTATTGAAGTGGTAGTGACCAGATTTCTGTCTTTTTTCTTTTTAGTTTTGTAATAGACATTGATATCTTCAGATATATGAATATACAAATGTACTCTAAATTTAATTGAAGTTTGATAACATAGAATGCTCTGTAGAAATTGATATCTAACCATATTTTATTATTGTGTATGTTTCGATGCCAAGTTGAGTGTTTGAAAATTGGGAAAATATAATTGAACCAGGAGCTATATGATAAATAGTCACTACAATGACATTTCTAACATTCTTGTACTTAATAAACCCATAAAAGAATAGAAAATAGGACAAGCCTAATGACGAAGAATAAAAGGAAGATGTTCACCCCACCCTAAAAAGGCAAAACAAAATACCACTCTGTGTCTCATGCTTGATACTACTCAGACTGTGCATTATTGCTCAATCCCCATTAATAATGTCTAAATTAATCAGATACACGTGTTAAAGCCATACTTAATTTCTGATATCAGTAACGACTTTATATGGACTGTTGTTTTTTTTACTCTCTTTTTTTGTATCTATTTGTACACGGCGTGTGTCCGTCTATCAACCAAGCAAGTCTATATTTTTTGCTACAAAAACATCTATTCTTTTGTTAATTATCAATCTTAGGAACTTGGCAAAAAAATAAATTAAGTACAAACTCGACAATTTAAATGTGAAAACATTTCATATAAGGAGGCGCATTTGCAATCGCTCTTTTTTTTGTGAATACTGGGCCTGCAAGTAAATGTATGTAAATAAATAAAAGTTAGTTGTGATGCCGGGACTGCCCTGGTCCGACTTAATTTAGTTAAGGCCCGTTTAGACGATAAATGTTTGTCATCATTTTTTATCCAAAATTTTTGGTGACAACTTCGTCGATCTTGTAAGATACATAATCTCGTGCTTTTCCTTTTTTTTTTTTATTATAGACCTGATTTACGTTCACCCTAGTTAAAAATAAGGTTCCAAGTGTTGAGAGTTTAAATGCTATGAATTGAAGATGTACACGTAACCAGTTTTTAGTGGAGTCCGAGTTGCTTATTTACTTTTGTTACTTTATATGTATGATTTTAGTTACTTTATGTTCTTTGTTGTGTATATCTGTTTTCCATGTCTGGTCTTTGTCCCTGGATTACATTCCTTTGATTACCGCTATAACCTTGGTTCCCTTGATTACTCTGTATATAATCCGTTGCATCATTCTGCAACTACTCACATTTGTTAATTGTGGAGAACTAGGATATTGGGGTATTCTTGTACTTCCGCCTTACTACATTCCCATCTTCAAGTAATTAACCTCGCCTTATGGCAAGGATGATTAGCCAAAACTTAATACATGTATGTTCAGAAAGAAAGGAAACAGTAAATTTAAAGAAATTTACTATCATATAACGCTGGGTTTTCTGAAAGTAATCTATTTGTAAATAAATATTATCAATTAATCAAACAAATTTTATTCAATAAAAATCTGCAAAAATAAAAAATTGTGATGAGAAAAAATATCGTATAACTGATTTTAATATAAAATCAAATGAAAGACATAAAATATTATTTTATCAGGGGAGATAACAAACTATTGCCCTCGCATAGGCAGTAAGTAGTTGAAATGTTTTTTATTCCGTCCGGAAGCACTTTGTGTCTGGTAGTTTTCAAGGTTGAATCAGTAAACACCCAGATATCAACCAATGTGCCCATTTGATTAAAATAGGGGTGGAGTATAGTAATAAATTGTCTGGGCCGAAATTACACTTACTCGCAGCTATGCCAGCTCGGGGATCCGCGATAGGACGCCCCACCGGAATAGGTACCAAATATGTGAAAAAAAAGTAATTATATGATAAGTCAATAAAGTTTTCATTATGAATTATATGGGTAGTCATAAGATATTCAGCACCTAAGATTTACAGTTACATGTAATACATGAACTGGAAGGACCTGTCCACGTATTCAATTTGATTCTTTATTTTGATAGGGAAGGAGCCTGCATGGTTGTGATGGAAATTCGGACCACACGCTCCCCTCTTGTTTGTTATATCTGCATAACTGACCAAATTTTGACCACTTAAAATGCTTGTAACTAAAACATTGAGGAACAACTCATGGATTTGAGGAAATCCTCAGCTTGAGATTATTTTTATGAAACCTCTGCTTGGGGAAATTATATATGTCCGATATATAACTGCATGTAAGCTTTGTTTCAGAGCATAATTTATTTAACTAAATGCATCAATTACGCGCTTTAAGTCAGAGGAAGCCAAACATTTTTGTATGCATAAAACGTTATCTATGTATAGTAAACTATCGGTAATAAACAGCTACATTATTCCTACTGCTATGAATTTGAACAATTCTCTATTTAAAGAATTCTTAAGCGAAGGACAGGTTTTTTAAAAACTAATTTTGTGGGTGAGATGTCTTTATTTTTAGACTGGCAACCATATCACGAAATTCGTTTGTTTGTATTAATCTTGGTATTACCATCTAAATCCAAAGAAACTATTCATGTACATTGTTTCTTTTTTTACAAACGATTTTTTTAAGATTTAGAATTTACAATTACTTGTCTCAAAAATGCTGCTCTGTGAAATTTTCAAAGGCATGTTAAATATAACTCGGTTAAAACGGTTTATTTTTACGCAATACCTTAAAGTTCCAGGAACAATTTTCTTCTGGAATTCACCATAGAATTCTTACATTGGTTAGAACAAATGAAATTCATTAGTCAATGAGTTTAAGAATTGTGACATTTCCAAATAGTTCTTTACTGTGTCCATCGAGGATATTATCTGAATTTGAATGGCACTGAGTTCGTTTCTTCGATTAAAAGGCGTACTTCGAATATGTTTTCGTAAGAATATTCCACGGTCCTTCCAACTTATACACCGAAAGTCAACTGCTGAGAACGAAACGAAAGTCTTAGTAAAGACAACGGTAACAACATTTAAGGATGTTCAGCAGATCAATGGACTTGATGTGACTTTCAGTAATGCTGAAGAGGCTTTTCGTAGTAAAAAGACATGGGAACTCGTTAGAGCTTTAGCTGTCTTCAACTTGTGTTCAGTCAATTTTCTGGTTGACAACAATCGTGAGGTATGTTACGATTACCACTTTTGCCACATATAGCACGTGATAAAGTACATATGTTACGATGATCACTAATTTGTATACTTGTAAAGATTTTATGGATCATTTTCATTCAGTGTGTCGTTACCTTTAGGAATTCCTTGAATAATTTTTATTTCATGAATTGCCGACAGTCTCGACTCACCCTTCCGAAAATGTATAAGGACTATAGCCAAGCATGTCTGTTGTAGATCTAGAGGTATCCTGTAAATTAATGAATTAGTTGAAACTACATCTTGTTTTTGATGTCAAAATTTTGTAGATATTTAAATGGAGTCCTAGAATATTTGGGAAGACATTGTTTACCAAGCTGATGAAAGTAACTTTTTATGGACACTTTGTCGCTGGAGAAGACCAGAATGCTATCAGACCACTGGTTCACAAGAACCTACAGTATGGGGTGAAGTCTATCTTGGACTATAGTGTTGAAGTTGATCTATCCTCGCAGCAGACGGAAGAAGCTGAGACGAAGTAAGCATGAATTCTCCTACAGTTAAGTTAAAAATAACGTGACAGCCAGTCTCTGGCATTGCTGCTGTATCCACATTTAGTGGAATGGATATTGAAAAGTATTCTTAATCACTATTTCTGTCGAAAAGTCATATATAAGCCACGCTTGATAATCGTGAAAAATACGTGTCATACAGAAGTAAGCAAAGCAAAACAGCATGAAAAACAATTCGCAAAACAACAAAAAGTTATACAGAAAAAATAAGGGAGATAAGCATATAACACATTTGTGAAATAAAGTATATTTTAGAAATAAATATGCTCCTAACACTATTTTCCAAAGTGTTTCAAGATACTTATATAATAAAAATACTGAAGACAACAGTTTGTCTTGTAGTTCGTATTGTGTATCTTTGTACTTTCAGAGGCTGTGTTTCAGAAAATCAAGCTCCCGTTGATGATTTAGGCATGTATTTCCTAAAATTCAAAGCTGTCACCATTCTCTTGTTAAATAGATGAAATTAATGTTCATCTGTTTTCGATGAAGGTCACTTTTCCAAAATTTTAATTTTTCAAAGATCTAGCTTTAATCAAATTTGAACAAATCTTTCTACTTTAACAGTGTTCGGTCAGTTTTGCCATCCAATATTTATGAAAGATCAATCTCCGTATTGGTGCTTTGTTCATATGATAAGTGTTCTCAGAACCACTCCATCAAATATCATGGGTTAACATTGAGTTTGAAAAGTAAAATCTTAAGTTG
Organism: Perna viridis; assembly: GCA_037379345.1. NCBI lineage: Eukaryota > Metazoa > Mollusca > Bivalvia > Mytilida > Mytilidae > Perna > Perna viridis. The sequence goes on along the minus strand of CM074519.1, from coordinate 40,651,839 downwards.
ATGAAGGACACACATGATATATGACAAGCCGGATAACCTTAAGTTAAGGAAGACTAATCTTGAGAAAAGGAATAATCTTAAGACAAGGAAGAATAATCTTAAGACAAGGAAGAGTAACCTTAGGACGAGGGGGAATAACCTTGAGATGAGGAAGAATAGCACTTAGATAAGGAGGAATAATCTTAAGAGAAGGAAGAATTACCTTGAGATGAGGGAGAATAATCTTCAGATGAGAAAAAAATCTTAGGACCAGTAAGAAAAACAGTAAGACGAGAAAGAGTGATAAACATCACATGAGAAATAATTACATTGATATGAGGAAAGATAACCTTCAGATGAGGGAAGATAATATTTAGATGAGAATTGCTAACCCCAAGATTAGAGATGACTGCATTGAGATGAGGAAATATTGCCATCAAATCAGAAAGGATTATATTAACATTGAGATATGATTGAGAACCTTTTGGTGAGAGGATTATGTATATTAAAATTAGGAAGATAATCCCAAGAAGTGATATGACTGCTTCGCGATGAGGACAAATAATCCTCAAATAAATGAGGATTACATTTATATGAGGTAAAATTACATTCAGACTAGAATAGATTACATTAGTAAAAGGAATGAGAACCCGCAGGTGAGAGAACTACATTGAGATGAAGAAAGATAACCTCAAGAGGGAGAGGATTACATTAAGATGATGAATGTTAAAGCTGCATTAGCTGTCTTTTTCGTAAATTTTTGTTTCTTATGAAATTAGAATTATTTCTACTGAATTGTACTTTTCTTGTACAATTTCATATGATATCCACATATAAAATGTATTACATACATGAAATAGGTGTCAATATATTTATCGTCTTGCAAGACAAAAGATCGACCTAGATAAATTCGTATGCATGTGACCTCGGGTGACCTTAATCCGCGCATGTGCTGTAAAGGTCGCTTCTTTAATAACAAATCTGATTGCAAAGCGTTTGTTTGTTTGCTTGTTGGGGTTTAACGTCAAAAGCGAAAGTGGTTATTCAACGACAAGGAAGACCGACGGACTCAAACCGTAAAAGAAAAAACTTCGAATACAACGCAAGGATCCTTTTGGAATTTACGTATTGTGATATAATGCGACTCAAATATAGTCATTATTTATCTGAAATCTAATCAAGAAATAGATGAAATGAAAGCAAGACACGTGCTTACCTGTGTATCCGTCATTGTTACGTTTTTTTACCAAGGTTAAAGTATTTTTAACCATGTGAATGTCCTTTCGGCAATTTTTCGGAAGTAATGGCGAAAAATAATTAGATTAGACTTATCGATTTTCTTTGATTAAAAAAACCCGTTGTTTTCACAATATTCTCTTTGAACTATCAACATTTATTGCTTCAATTGCATTACTACAAACTTATTTCATTGAATCAGCCAAATTCAGTAGAATCAAGAACTGAACAAATTTTGCAGCTACTGCAGCTTTAACCTCCAGATGAGCAGTAGATTGAAATAAGAAATGATAACCCACAGTTGAGAGAGGATTATATTGGGATGAAGAAGAGTAATCCTCAGATGAGAGAATAACATTGAGATGAGGAATGATTACCTCAAGATGGGAAAGGATTATATCCAGATGAGGAAATGGAACCTTCATACCGGGAAGGATTACATTAAGATGAGAAATGAGAAACTTCAAATGGAAGATTACATTTGCACGAGGAATGACGACCTCTCAAGAGGAGAGAAAATTACTTTGAGATAGGGAATGATAACCTCCAGATGAGGAAGGTTTACATGGAGAAGAGGATTGAAAACCCCCAGATGAAGAAGGAATACGTGAGATGATGATTGGTATCCTTCCGATGGGAGAAGTGCATTGAGATGAAGAAGGATAAACTTCTGTTGAGAGAGGATTTAATTATATGATGATAAGTAACCTCAAGATAAGAGATGATAACATAGGGATGAACAAGAGTAATCCTCAGATGAGAGAGGATAATATTGAAATGAAGAATGATAAACTTCAAATGAATGAAGATTACAGATTACATTTAGATTAGGAATGATTGGTAAGGTAGGATTACTTTAAAATGAGGGAAGATAGTCTCAAGAGGAGAGAGGATTACAATACAAGGGAATAACCTCCATAAGAGGAAAAATACTATTAAGAAGATGATTGGTAACCTCCAGATGAAAAGAGTACATTAAGATATTGAGATAAGGGTTGATTACCTGAAATTGAAGAAGGATGACAAGAGGAAAGAATTGATAACCTTTAGTTGAGGGAGGATTATGTTGAAATGACGAATGTTAACCTCAAGATAGGAAAGAATTACGTTCAGATGGAAGAGGATATCATTTAGACTAGGAATGATAGATGAATCTCTTGATAAATATGAAGATTAAGAGAATTGCAGAGAGATGAGGAAGATAACCTTCAGATTATGGAGGACTACATTTAGATTATCAACGAAAAAGTTCAGATGAAAAAGATTTCAATGAAATGAGAACGAATAACCAGAGAATTTAGGGAAAATCAGCATTGAAAAAAGAAAATACTGGGATTTAAGTAAAAACATCATTGTATAAGAATTCACTCTCACTTTGTAGATCGCGGTATTAAACAAATTAAAGCTTCTCATGAGTTTCTGGACAGGAGAGATGAAGTTGTTAGTACCAGGACATATTGCTATGAGGATGAGGTGACGTATGATGAGAATATGAAGGCATTCCTCAGATCTGTCGATGCTGCTGCAGGTAAGATAATAGATGTAAGGAGGCTGTCTTTAGTTAGAAACTGAGGTAAAATATTTAAAAAAAACAAGGAACATTTCAATTTCATTTTTTTGTAAAATCAAGCATGGGGCAATCATAGTGCACATTCTCTTTTGATTTTCAATCTGAATCAACTTTTACTACCATTTCAATATTTACTCCTGTATAAGGTACTAACTCAAAATTTGGCAAATATTTTGATGATGCTTTTGTACTTCTAATTTGAAAAAGTGTTTATATAAAAACTTTCGGATCATTCAAATCAATAGAAAGTATATATGTGGATAATATCGGCATAAAACACTGGAGACAATTAAGAAACATCAAAATCAAGGTAAATGGCAAATTAAACCCCGTGAAAACATGATACAGAAACGTTCTAAAACATAATACACTACAACAACATTTATAAATGAGAATAAAGAAAACAAGACAGTTCATAAAACATTTAAAGCATTTACAATAAATTGCAGTATAAATTCCGATAAAAGAAAACAAAAACAAACAAACGAACAAACAAACAAAAAATAAACAAATACAAAAAAAGCGGCAGTATCTCCTGCTCTATCAGCCATACCCGTCACACTGCTAATGGTGAATTTGAAAAGCGTCCATCTGGTAATATCTGAAATTTAACTGAAGAATCATGTCTCGTCTTTCATATCGGTCAACATAATGGAATATTGGAGCGGAATAACCTATGCTCAAATATTTAATTTTTTTAATTTCTTGCTTTGCAATGATGATTTCCGTTATTCCACACCACACAGTCAAGTTTTCAGTCATTGCTTTGAATAAAAACTTGATTTCCAAGAACGTCCTTTCATTCAAAACTTAAAGTAATGGCGGTATGCATTGTATATTGAAAGTAAATGGTCAATCGAATAAATCATGCCTTATTTGTTGGAATTTTGCCCTGTCCATTACAAGAGGGCTGCTATATAGAAAGACAGCAAAATACACCAATAAATTAAAAACAGTATTTTCCAGTAATACAGCATAGGTATAAAAAAAACCAAAATAACCACACAATTGAAATTAAACACACATTAATGTGAAGATAGCTGACAAGTCCTTCACCCTATAGGGTACAAACATATAATCAAGAGTCTATGAGAATTTCCACTAAGTGTGAAAACTTCAAATCAAAAGTAACAACTTCCCGAGGTGATACCGACAGAAAATATTCCTTATGTGCTTCAGTGGTGAATTCTGATCAAGAAACAAAGAAAATCAAAATACTCTTGAATAAAAAAGATGTTTAGATGTAGCAGGTGGATAGCAATTCACTGTCATTCATTTCTTAAATTTCTCTTTGATGTAGAATACGGTGTGAAAGTGCATGAAATGATAATTACAACATAAATAAACCTTAAAATGTGAATTTTTTAGAACTGTCTTAAATTTGTTATGGTTTACAGAAGAATTACAATTAGTAATTAACATTTACCAGGTTCGGCTCAGAAGACAGGATTCATTGCTATCAAACTGACTGCCCTTTGTCGACCGGAGCTTCTGGTGAGTGCTGCTAGTACTCTAACCCAAATAAAACTAAATTTTAGGAAAATAAGTAGTCCTGCATATTTTGGGATAAAGGGCACTACAAACACTATAAAGTCAGCCTCATATCTTGACCTACTTAGTGATCGATGGTAAAGGGAAACTCATACGAAAACTATACGACACACGCGATGACTCCCCATCTAGCATCATCAACTTTCCTTTTATCTGTGGCAACATCTCTTCAGCACCTACGTATTGAGTTTTTATTTCACAACTCATACATTATGCCAGGACTACCCCGGACTTTTTTTAACGCTCTAGACATCTTATACAATTATGATTATGGAACATGGTTTTGTTGCTACAAGTCATCACTGAAAGAATTGTATGGTTGTTAAAGTGAAAGCTTAGATCGTTTTGCTGAATCAATCTGAACCATAACAGTAGAATTGTTCACCTTGTCATAATTCATCTTCAATCTTTCGTCTACTGTGAAAGTACTATTCTTCGTGGGGTACCAAGTTTCCTTGGTTTCAGGCTAGAGCCAGACCACAAAATTTGGTTCCAAACGAAAAGGAGATTCCAATTGATGTGTATACTGAAAACCTAAAAACAACGATTTCAAGAATCCACGAACTTGAGGATCTTCCCTATTCCACGAAAATAGGTATCCACGAATTAATGTCCGTTCACAGTACTTCAAACGTGACATTGTATGAGTAACCCAGTGGGTATTCCTAGATAAGCAGAGAACGCTTACACTACCGGTAATCTGGTCCATAATTCAAGTTTTTAGTGGAGTCCGGGTTGCTCATTTGTACGTGTTATTTTTATAATTTCATGTTTTTTGTTGTGCGTGTTTATTTTAATTGTCTTGTCATTATCCTTGGATTATATTCTTTGGGTTACCGTTTGAATACTAGTTCCTTTAATTACTCTATGATTTGACTGAGGTTGTAAAATAGAAACATCGAATTATATCCTTTTCGTTTTATTTGTTTTACTAGGAGCAGATGACATACACATTTGACTAAAAGACCTATTTCCCCTGTCTAATCATTCACAAAAACTACTCAAAAATATATACGTGTATGTGTATGTTGGTGTCCAATATTTTTGTAGTTGGAAAAAACATTACATGTAATGGATAAAACGAGAGTTAAAACTTACACACTCAGTTTAATGCTATTATTTCTTTTTGTGTGTGCATGTTTTTCTATATTCATATCATACGCATTATTCAACAAAAAAGCTCCAGACCAGTTTAAACCTACAAAAAGTTATTCTTTCACCGTATGTAATGTAAATCCCATGCTGGGTCAAGAACCACGGTACATCATAAGACATGTAGTAAGGACACATGTCATGCTTTTTAATATAGTGTGTTAGTATCTATATAAAGACCCAATGAGCGAATCAATGTTAACACCAAACAAAAAAAAAAAACAAAAAAACAAAAAAACAAACAAAAAAAAAACTTTCTTTAATTACAACTGTGTCCCTAACGAATTAGTCTATTCAACGGTTTCGTTAACTGATTGGATGATTATTGATCTTTCCGTGCTTTGTGCATCCTCCCAAGTCAGAGTTTTGAGTCCACCTTCGCTCTTTAAACATCCTCCCAAGTCAAGGTTTTGAGTCCACCTTCGCTCCTTACACATCCTCTCAAGTTTGGGTTATGAGTCCACCTTCGCTCCTTCAAACCCCTTACATCACTCATACATCTAGTGAGTAACCTAAATTTACTTCCGTAGTGGTATTAAGGCACGAGACTGCAATTAATTTTCAAGTGCATTTCAATATACACATTTCAGCAGATTAAAAAAAATCCACTGGCGCAAACTGAATAAAACTTCTCAGGCCTAAAGATATGTACATGCAGGATTTTATATATAAATTGTAGAAAATTTCACCATCATTTTCTGAAATTAATACATATAATTTGGAGATGGAGTTAAAAGTCCTAAATTTTAACCTTCTTCCACTGAACCAAATCACAACTTTTAGTCAGAATTGATTAATGAAAAAATCTCCCATGTAATTTTAACCTATTTTCTACCAGTACCAATTAGAGGCAAAACTTCAGCAAATAAGTTTCCAGTAAAAATATGAAAAAATGTGGAAGGTACCTACTACCAAAGTTGGAACTATATTCGTATACAATGAAAAACCAAGGGAATTAATTGTGTTCTCGTACCTTATTGCGATGTGGATCCTGAAAAATTCGAAAGATCTTCTGGAAACCCTCAATACAATTCAAGATTATTCTCAGAATACAGAGCAATAAAACCTATGATTTTTAAAACTCTTTATACTTCTATTCCCCATGCTCAGTTAATATTTCGACTCAAAAACATTATACATCGATTTTATTTCAGAAAAGACGGTACACCTAGATACAAATATATAGTTCTTGGTAGAGAATCATCATACTTTGTCCAAAAAAAAAAAAAAATCCAAATTACCCTCCAAATATAGCGAAGACGATGTTTTCTAAATGCTGGAATTTATGATCGACAACATATTTGTCCAGTATGGTGGACGCGTTTTTTTCTGATCCAAAAGAAGGAACATCTTTTTGCGAATTTCAGTTTCCGCTACATAAACGGAATTTCGTTAAACAATCATAGTTTCGGGGATTTGATACATTGCATCTATCCCAAAGAACTTGAGATAAAGAAAAACAGACACTGTGAAGTCAGCCTCATATCTTCCCCTACACTTTTATAATGACGGTAAAGGAAAACTTTATCATTCCGTATTGTCAACTTTCCTTTCATCTCTGGCAAAATCGCCTCGGCACCTGCGTATGGAGATTTCTTACCACAACTCAAATGTTATGCCAGAGCTTGTCCTAACTACATAGACTTTTTGTATCTAGATATACTTCTTACAATTAGACTTCTGGAACAGCATTATGTTGCTGCAAGATTGAAGTCATCACTAAAGAAGTTTTATGGTCGGCATTGTGAACTCGTGAATCGTTATGGTGTATCCATCTGCACAATGAAAATTGATTTGTTCAATGTGTCATAGATTTCCTTTCATCTTTCGTCTACCCTGGACTTGACTTTTCATGAGCAACTCGGTGGGTATTTTTAGAAAAGCAGAGGACACTTACTCTACCGGTGCTCCTGGTCCATGCTCCCAGTCTTTAGTGGTGTCTTAGTTGCTCATTTACTTTTGTTACTTTATGTGTTACTTTGATTATGTAATGTTCTTTGTTGCGCGTGTCTGTTTTCCATGTCTGGTCATTGTCCCTGGATTACATTCTTTTGATTTCCGATAGAATCTTTGTTTCTTTGATTACCCTTTTACGACCATGTGATATCGAAACCTTGATGTTGTAATTTAATATGTTTCGTTAAAATTCGAAACATTGTTACGAATACGAGCAAATCGAACCATATGAAGATGACAAGGGGATATCACCATCTAAAAACAGACAGTTAACAATAGGGTAAGAGAAATCATCCCTTTCATCGTAAATTGTAGTACAAAGTTTACCATTGTAAATATGAATACTTAGATCAAGAAACGGACATTCTTTTACGATAAAGTAAGTATATTCAACTTGATCTACATTCATATCATATTTCCGGCTTATCGTAGCGACTTCTCACGTTATGGCATATATTCCTGTCGTTGAAATATGACTGACCTGTTATTCTGTTTCAGATGAGGTTGTCAAATGTACTGATATCCACTAGAAAAATATTCAAGACACTGGCAGGTGAACAAGACATTCTGCTACACAAATTCCGCGAGAAAGATTTCTACAAGTCACTAAATGAATTGGGACTGCCTATATCAAGAGATGCAGCAAACACATGGTTCTCTATTCTGGATATTACTTATGATAAGTAAGGCCAACTAAGAGAATGTCTTGTTTTTTATTCCATCAACATCTCTTTTAATGTTATCAATGCCACTTCTACCCACACTCAATACAATTGAGCTCCTCCGTGTTGTGAAAAGTGTCCTCTTATCTTATTTTTGCATAAGTATAGTAAAACTGCTTCTGCCCTACAGAATTGGAAAATGACACGACGTCTAAGAAAGTCACATTGAATGACGAAAGCCAATGTCTCAGATAGCAGTTTTAACATTCTTCATTTTAATAGTGGTCATCTCAGCACTAAGATTTATGATAAAAGAGACGGCTTTAATTTTAATCATAAATTTTCCTTACCTGTGCCGCAATATTCCTTTACCTCCTGCATATAGTGTTTATACTTCACAATTGATTCGCAATGCTAGAACAAGTGCTAACTACTATAATTTCCTTGAAGGCCATAAATATCTGCGTAACAGAATCCTGAATCATGGGTATGAAGAAATACGTTTCAAAATGTCTCTTACCAAATTCTTCTTAGATATCAGTCTTTGGTCGAAAAATACCTAGTTTCTTCTTACATAATGAGTAATGATGTTTTTTTTCACGCCAGAATGGTATAGGGAAGTTTAGTATCCTGTAAAACCTAGATTTAACCCACCATTTCTTTAGCTGCTCTATTTTGCCAGATTTATTTTTGACTTGACTTGATTATGTATCAAAGGTGTTTGGTAATTTTGTTTCTACCCTTATTCCGCAAACGGGTGATATATAGTCTTCATTTTATTCATCCATTCGTTCGTCCTCAGTTCTAATCAACAGTTCCACTTAAACCGCTGAATGCAATGATATAATTTTACACATTCTTTATTGTATGATGTCATTGTGCACTTCAAATTTCATTTTTCTATCTGAATAGTTTTTGGGTTCCAGATGCAAAACATTGATTTATTTTATTTGGGGTCACCAAATGAGCTTCTACCTACCTAACCTGTTCGCTCCGGTCGGAGCATAAGGTCAACACAAGGTCTGGTCAATCAATTTGTCTATTTGTCTTTTTCTCTGCCTCATCCAATGTCATCTTCAGTTCCTTGAGTTCGTGTTGTACTGTCTTTCGCCAAGTTGTTTTGGGTCTTCCTCTTGACCTTTTGCCCTGTGGTGTCCATCGCAGTGCTGTTTTGGGTAACACTTAAGTTATACATTCTGAAAACATGTCCTATCCAGCAGAAGTGCCTCGATTATTTTTTTTGTAATATACAGGTGACTCTCTCATTTTCAGTATGTTAACATTGTTATTTGTTATTTTTTGGGCCAAGATATCATGCAGATCGGTGTAAAAGTACATGTCTTCTGTTTTCTTTGTGTTGAGTTTGAGTCCAACTTGGCTTGCAAAATTGCTGAACCACCAAATGAGCTTCTAGATTCATATATTTACATTGATAAACTAAAAATCTAATTCATACTGCAATCATTCTATTTGAGCAGCCCAAATGTGCTGACTGTATATTTATTGGTGATATACGGTCACTAACAGTATATCAAAGATTGAAGTTTTCAAAGTGACTAATCGTCAAATATTCTCAGTCACTGATTTTGGCTTACTTTCAACATCCGAAATGGCACGAATGCGATATGCTCAAAAATCGGGTGACTTCCGATAAAATCTTGGTTCCCTTGATATTATTGCGTACTCTTTGGTAAGCGTGATGACCTGAATGTTTTCAATTACTCAGAACCAGATTAAACAACTGGCAATGGCTATATATAGATATCGGATCCTGAAAATCTATATACAGGCGCGTAGCTGCCGTTAGGCAAAAAAGATTTTGCCTGCACTTAATTTTGCCAATTTTTTTAAATGCATCCAGAAGAGGCATAAATGATGCTCTAAAACGCTATGTCCGCGGAGCTTCGCTTTAAGCGGCCCCCAGACCCCCTGCCGTAATTTTGCCGACACTTCAATTTGGCCTCAGCTACGCGCCTGATATATGACCTGGAAACTGGATTATATTACATGAATTCAATGCTAACCGACCATTTCGTCTTTTAATGTAAACTTCCCGTTCTCATACAAGGAGAAAAAATACACATAGACATAAATATGTTTTTTAAAAGGTACTTTGTAGCGATATCTTTAGGTCGCTTATGATGTTGACCAGGGAACCAGATTAGAAACCAGATTAAACAACTGGCAATGAATATTCATAGATATCGGAGTCGTGCAATTGTATATGACCTATACAGTCTTGTATAAAGCCTATGTGCATGAATCGGAAACTGGGTAATGTTCAATGCTAACCAACCATTTCATGTAAATTTCCCGTTCTAATGCAAGCAGGAAACACACGTAGAACACATGTGTATGATATTTAAGAGATACATTTTTATCTCGTATGAAGCTAGCACTATGAGTCTATGGCGGTAAACACGGTGAAGATGTGCAGCATTAAGTGGCGTATAACTATATATTTATGTAAATCGTATGCGAATACATGAATGAAGTACTGAAGTTACCAGTCACTTTGGCCTCTCTTACTTTCGTACCCTTGCATGAACAAACTGTTTACCGTGGCGTCACTATCGGGGGCCACAAGTAGGGATGAAATGTACAAAACACGTCTATGTATAAAATATAACTTGATTAAACAATGATAAAGATTGTAGTATACAGACAATTACTGTATATTGACTATAAATAAAAACAGTATACGAATGATACCTGGAATCCACTTGTGTCCAAATGTCGGGCATCTGTGTCTATTAGTGTCCCAATGTGACGGCTTCTGTGTCAACTTGTGTCCCAATGGTGGGATTCATATGTCCATTTATGTCCAAATGTTGGGGCTCCTGTGTCTATTTGTGTCCAAATGTTGGGCTACTGTGTCCACTTGTGTCCTATCAATAGTGTGAGAACGGATACACAAAGCTAGGATATAATGTATATCAAAACAACCACAAGTAGGGACTGTATAACGGTTTTATTCTAATCCACAAAAAAATCGTTAATCTGGTTGTTTCTCTGATGTCGCAACGGTTTGTTTTTGTGTGTATGAATTTTTATACTAACTTTAATCTTATTGGACATTTTGTCTTTCACATTTTAGGGAAGTGGATCTATGGGATTGGGATAACTTACTTGATGCAAACCTCAGTATTTTCAAACTTCTGGCCATACCTCACACTGCAGTAAGTTAAAGTAATAAAATGAAAAGTCACCAAAACTACAGTAGGTCTTTATGGAATTAAGATTGCCATTGTGGCGTGACTTGACATGAAAACACATTTTTCATAAGAAAATAGGTGCATGCCTTTAGGATGAAACAAAATTAGAACATCACAAGATCATATGTCTACGATATCTGGATACACCATTTCACCTACTACGTAACAGAAGTCAAAACTGTTATTAGTAAATTCTGCAGAGTTACCAAGCTATATTTAACGAAGGGAAACGTTGGAATAAAATGAAGCTGATAAAAAAAAATCTGTAATAATGTTGTTATTTTGTGGTCATAACATATTTCAAGATGCATTAGCTGTCAAATTTGTTCAGTTTTGATTCTACTGAATTTTGCTGATTCAATGAAATAAGTTTGTAGTAATGCTGTTGAAGCCATAAATATCGATAATACCTACAGAATATTGGGAAAACAACGTTTTTTAATCAGAGAAGATCGATAGCTCTGATCTAATTATTTTTCGCCATTACTTCCGAAGATTGCCGACAGGACATTACCCTGGGTTCAAAATACTTCAACCTTGCTTAATAACAATAACAGATACACAGGTATGCACGTGTCTTGTTTTCATCTCATTTCATTTATTAATAAATTTGACCATATTTGAGCCACATTATATCACAATACGTAAATTTTAAAAGGATCCTTGCGATATGTTCGAACTTTTTTCTTTTACGGCTTGAGTCCGTCGGTCTTCCTTGCCGTTGAATAACCACTTTCGCTTTGCAATCACATTTGTTATTAAAGAAGCGACCCTTACAGCACATGTGCGGATTAAGGTCCCCAGAAGTCACTTGCATACGAATTTATCTAGGTCGATTTTTGTCTTGCAAGACAAAAGTACATTGTATATAGACATCTATTTCATGTATTTAATGCATTTTATTTGTGGATATCAAATAAAATTATACAGGAAAAGTACAATTTAGCAGAAATGATTCAAAGTTACTTTAAGGTATATTTCAACAAAATAAAAAATTTACGAAAATGACAGCTAACGCAGCTTTAAAAACTAAAACAATCAGAAACAGAAGAAAAAATCCAAGGAAACTAAAGGGAAAGGCTTACCTGGAACTTCCTAGATACTCGTGTCATGTCCTGTGTCTTATGAATAAAGAAAACTTTCTATGATACATAACTTCAGAAAGGACTACAAGAATCTACGGCACAGGAACTGACAGAAGAGGAAGATCTGTATATGCAAAGTATGATTTCAAGACTTAATAAAATTGGCGAAGTAAGTTTTAGGGTTAAAGGTTGAATAGATCAAAACAAATAAAAGATTTTTTGCTTCCGTGACTAAGGCACTATTGATATTTCTTTTCCATAAAACAGGTTTTTACAATAAAGATGTTGCAAAAGGACTTGGAATAAAGGACTCTACAGACACCATATGAAGTCAGCTTCATATCTTAACCTACTCTCAGAGATTGATAGAAAGGAAAAACTCATAACCAAACTATACGACAAACGCGATTACTTCTCATCCGGGTTGTTTATTTACTTTGCTTATTTGTCCTTGTTATTGTGGTTAAACCGTTTCTTTGTTTTGTGTTTTTATTTTCCTTGTCTTGTCTTTGTTCTCTGATTATATTATTTTGGTTAACATTCAAGTCGTGGTTTTCTTGATTACTCTGTAGATATCCCTTTGACTTTTAAAAGAAAAAAAACGTAATAAATACATGCAATATTTACCAAACCAAAAAGTATTTAGTATATGTTCTAGAATTATTGCAGAAACTGCTCTTCTTCTATGTCAGTATGCCTCAGAGAATGGTGTTAGGGTTATGATTGATGCAGAACAGACATACTTCCAGCCAGCTATTAGTAGATTGACAATAGAAATGATGAGAAAGTTTAACAAAGACAAAGCTGTTATCTTCAATACGTATCAAACTTATCTAAAGGTGAGATTCAATCAATCAGCGGAAAGTTAGACAAAAAAAAGGGGGGTGATTTTTTTTTTTTTATAAATTCCAAATTAGCTGATTAAGCTTTTTCTTGGAGTTATTGTGAATTCATTTATAATATATGTAGTGTAAAATATAGCAATTATTATAAAAGATATACCTACTTAATCAATTAGTACTATCATGGAAAAGGTAAGGACCCGCTTGAATATCACTATCTACGTGGTTTTACAATGTTCACATGTTTTAGATACGTATGGTTATTACAAATATATTTTTTCAGAGCGCTTTAACAACACTGAAAATAGACTTGGAATTGTCAAGAAGAGAGAAATTCTATTTTGGTGCAAAATTAGTCAGAGGGGCATACATGGAACAGGTTAAATAAGTGGTTTACTTGTGACATATTTATGTTTTTTTTTCAATTACCAGAATATAATACTTTAGTACATCTGTTTGCTTATAATCTGTATTATTGGTTAAATTTTGTTGACGGAGACAAACGTCGACGTCACATGTTTACTTGCATACTAAGTAATTAGAGAATTTATTCTTGAAAAAGAATAAAAACAAAAACAAAACAAAAAATAAACAGACAAGATTTTTGATTAGTAAATCATCACGCATAACGATACACACGACGTTCAAGCGATACTTTCAGCGTAACATTATGTACATATGGTTTATTATTAACTCTGCGTTTATAGGAAAGAGAAAGAGCAGCAGCCATTGGATATGTAGATCCTATAAACCCTACATATGAAGCTACCACTGCCATGTATCATAGCTGTTTAGAAGAAGTTTTCCGTCATGTGAAACATCGCTCTCTAGGAGAAATAGCTGTCATGGCTGCTACACATAATGAGGATACTGTTAGATATGCAGTAGAAAGGTTTCAATATAGTTTATTTTACACAGAAAAACATTTATAAAGACAGGCAGTCAAGACTTAAAATTACTATTTTGAAGTTATTAGCTGTTAAAGAGTAATCAGGGGAACCAAGGTTATAGCGGTAATCAAAAGAATGTAATCCAGGGACAAAGACCAGACATGGAAAACAGACATTCACAACAAAGAACATAAAGTAACTAAAATCATACATACAAAGTAACAAAAGTAAATGAGCAACTCAGACTCCACTAAACTGGGAGTATGGACCAGGTGCACCGGTAGGGTAAGCGTCCTCTGCTTTTCTAGAAACACCCGCCGTGTTGCTCATAAAAAGACAAGTCCGGGGTAGACAAACGAGGAAAGGAAAACTATGACCCGTTGAATACATCAGTTTTCATGGTGCTGATGGATACACCACAACGATGCACAAGTTCATGATGACGACCATAAAACTTCTGTAGTAATGACTTCAATCTTGTAGCAACGATCTTTAACATTGCCAGGACATAGTTTGCGTTTTATTTGACAAAAAAGATTCCAAGATGCGAACTGGTGCAAAATAACATAGTGGTCAAATGGCAGGGTTTTTTTTGGCAAAATCACTAAATTAGGGTGTGACTATATTCCTTGGCTAGTGGGTTTTCTTCGAGTATTTTTTTGTTTTTGTTTTTTTTTTTTTGATTACCCGAATCCTGTTTCCCTAAATTTCCCTTCCAAAGTTATAGCCAAAATTAATTATTCATAGAAAGGAGTTGAGTCTTTTGGAATGTGGGTTTTTACGGTTTGTCGCACATATCTTGAAAAATAAAAAATAAACATTTGTACATATGAAATATGAACACGAAAATGATCGCTATGTTATAGTTTACTCAACATATGACAGATTTATTTTCCTGGATTTTTTTTATCTTTAAGGCAGATATCTACAAACTGATCGTACGTAAAATTGAGAATGTATCGAAAAAAAGGTTATAAACACAATGTATCAAAATCAACTTCCATGTAATTTCATAAAGGCGCCACTTTTGAATAAAAAACTGCAAAATTAAGAAGATAATTGGTTGTTAAAAAGAAAGCAATTGATAGCATATCTTAGAAACAGGAACCTGAGAATGGTTATGGTAAAACGCAAGAAATGCACTAGCGTATAAACTAAATACAAAATAGTAAATACTTTCAGAGATCACCAAAAGGTCTTCAACAAGTGTACACACACCTTTAAGTAAGATCTGTAGGGCCCCGACAACAAACGTAATAAAATTCAAGGTACATGCAACAGATCGATGACACTTCTTGAAAATAAACTAAAAAGTAAAATGACGACAATAAGGCATATTAATGACCGATATCTCCTGCCTATAGATAGGCAAGGCGTGATGGGTATGGTAATTGCCTTTTATGAGTAAAAAACTTGAATATTGAAAATATATTTTTATGCCAATACCCGATGATGAAAGTTTAAATGATGCTATGTCTTATGTCTTTTTACATTTTAAGTATGGAGCAGCATGGAATAAAACCGTCAGATAAGATTATTTGTTTTGGACAGTTATTGGGGATGTGTGATCAGATCAGTTTCCCACTGGGTAAGGAATACTTATCATACATTGTTACATATGAAACTGTTTTATATCATGAGATATCTTTTATCAGGAAGTGAAACCAGTTGATCTGCGTTTGGGTGCTCTTTCTTCCTAAAAGGTTGATTAAAGACGGATTGACAAACGATAAAATTTGGAAATTATATTCCGAGAGGAAGATTACGGTTAATTTCTGTATTGGAATTTTGTACATTTTGAGTTAGATACATGTAGTAACTAGATTCCACACTATACACTTGCCATTTTCTACACACTACTCAAAATAAATTCACTACTTCAATTCTTAAAATGGTAAACAGGATTCAATGTAATTTGATGTTTTATTCTTGTTCCTCTAATTTTTAGGTCAGAGTGGTTATTCTGTGTACAAGTATGTACCATATGGCCCTGTAGAGGAGGTATTACCCTATCTTTCTCGTCGAGCCCTGGAAAATAGAGGGATCTTAAAGAAAGTCCAGAAAGAAAAATCTTTATTGTGGACGGAAATAAAAAGAAGAATAAAAACAGGACAGGTCAGATATGATCCTCTTAGGAGTGGACCTTCTGAGTGATGATTTGTGTAGGAAATGTTGTATAATGGTATTAAGCGCTCATGATTAACCAAAGCGTTGTTTATATTACGACAGAAGATTGGTGCAGCTGTGATCATTTTAAAGTCTTTCATTTTTCCTTGCAGAAATTCTGTACGGCACGCTTGAAAAAACTATTACACATGCCCTTTTTACGGGGTATTTTGATATCGTTTTATGTACATATACTGTAAATTTGAAAGCATTATATATTCCAATGTTCACTGCGATGAAATGTCAAATTCGTGAGTTTTATTTCTATTAAAAGAACTTTTTCTTGTGTTTTACACATTAAGTTACAATGAAAACTTATTTATAGATTTATAGATATGTACATCTATGTTTGACTTCTTTATTGAACATTTGCAACACCTAATACACATTTTGCCTGATTAATTATTTTAATGTAATTCTTGTATTGATGTTGACTACGTATTTAGTTATGTTTATTTATTTATTTATTGTCATTTTTTGTAATTTAGTTGTTGTTAAGTTGTAGAAACAAAAACTTGATATTGATTGAACAATGTAAGGTCATTTATAATAAAATTAAATTGCACGAACGGACTTTAGAGGAATAACATGACAAATAACTTTAATTAGATTGATTTTTAGGTTGGTCTGACTTTTTTGTCTTCTGTCGAATGTGTACGAATATGACCGGATATGCAATTTGTCATAAAAAGTGTCGCTAACGAATGTTTGATAGGTATACAGAAGTTAACTTCAGAGTAAGCGTATGCTTGTTATTTAACTATACATTATTCTAAGAAACAGCTGTATTGTGTGTCGGGCAATTTAGCCTCCTGTGGCGAAGCGCAAAGGTTCCTACTATCGAATACCACAGCAGGGTTCTTTAACGTGCGAGGAACGTGGCATCTTTCCCAACACGGTGCACCACTATGGTTTGCGAACAGGTTTTCCGTAAAATAGCCCGACAACTCCAGCATGTAACACGCCAGGGGTTCCCATTCCACCACCTGGGGCACACAACCCAGTTGCTCTGTGGGCAGAGCGTCCTAGCCCCCGGCTAGGATTCTGAGCACTGTTAAGTCGCTTTTTACGACAAGCTTAGCGCTGCTGCGGGCCTATTCTTTTGACACCCGGACCTGCACAGGGAATGCTGGTACGAAATGTAGTTTTGATAGAAATGTTGTTCTTTCATATCTTCTGAGCTAGCTTTCAGTAACTGCGAGCGTTCTTTAAGTGAAAATGTCATTTTTTCTATAAGGTGTACGTTGAGATATTCCATTGAGAGAATCGTATGTATTAAATGTATTTTATGACGTGTTTCTTTGGTGTTTAAGATAATTTTTGGCCTTACATTAAAGGGGTGGTTAAGGCCTTATAAAACTAGTTTAACCCTACCGCAGATTTCATGCACCTTTCCACAGTCAGGAGATGTGGGACATTAATGTGTCTTTGTTATATTACATGTGAAAAAAAACGAAACGAAACGTTAATACAAAAAAAAAAAAAAAAAAAAAAAAAAAAAAAAAAAAAGAGATGGTTGTAACTATCAGAAATATTAATAAAAAAACTATCACTTTCATAGCGTCAACTTCTAACACGTCTTTGTTAAGAATGAAATAAGGCCTATATGGAGATTGGTATCTTGCACGAGTCCATGTATTTTAACTTACAGTATTAAAACTACCAGACGCGTCTAAAAAATGTATGTTTTTTTAGCATTTTGACTTTTTAAAGTTTTTTTTGTATTATGACAAATTTATATAGATCTATAAAGTTTTTGACGTGTGTCTTGACGTGAGTTTACATAAACTTGCAAGCTCAATGACTGGTATATATTTGCTCCAATGATTAGATCAATTAACAAATAATGTCATTGTAATTAAATATTGATTATCATTGCTTATGTCTATTAAGGGGATTTACATACCGATTCATTGATGTAATTAAAGAATCGATAGATTTATAGTAGATAAAACACGAACAACGACTTCTTACAGGGCACTAACAAAAAAAACACACAAGTCAAAAACATAAAAGTTTAATGTTAAGTTCTATGCCTTATTTTCCTCTGCGTTCACTTTCATTTGGGATATGTACAATGTGTAGTACATGTAACAGTCAATACACACTTCAGAAATAGCTTAGACACTCAGATTGTTCCATGACTTAGCAGGTTTTAGATTCGAACGCTCCTGCTGAGATCGGGACCTTTGACCATTTGTTACATAGATCTTTAAAAGATGGATGGCCAACTTAAAGACAAAAGCGAGGAGGAGCTGAAAGAATTGGTAAGTTTAACTTCATTTATCGTTTTTGGGTCGCTCGTGAAGAAATTGTATTTTTCAAATTGATCAGGGCCAACACTATTGTAAAGCAGCTATTCAATGCAACGTGTAGGGTCACTAAAGTCAGGGAGAGGGTCTTTTCCCAAGGTCTTTTTGTGGTAATTCTTCTTACTAACTAGTTAGATTCTTAATTCATCTGTATCTAAACTTAGAAAAAAGCCTCAGGAAAGATTTTATCCACAATTCTTTTTAACATAGGTCAGCGGTCAATTTAATTGTTTTTGAATATTTGGTAAAATTGTATTGAAAATAATTGTTTCATCAATGCTGATTTTTCTAGGAGAATGTGGAAATTTGATTTCATGCAAGGTTTAATTTACCCCTTAAAACCAAATTTTGGGGAGTACATAGGATTCACCCTGTCTGCCTGTCTGTCCACATTTTTTGTGAGGGGGAACTACTAAATTGCACAACAAATTTTAATGAAGTTTTGCAGGAAGATAAGGGCAACTAGAAATATAATTTGAGCATACACAAAAGGGAGATAATCAAACTTAAAGAAATTACTCAGAAATTACTAAGGAATAAGCAACGGAAACGTAATAATTTATATCACCCATAATTTAAGAAAATAAATTTTTTATAAGTGATATATACATGAAATATGTACACAAATAAATATAAATTTGACTCTCACTCTTTCTCACAAAACAATAAATCAAGCAGGCATCAACAAAAATAAAATGTGCCTTACAATGAAACAAGTACTATCTTTAAAGCAAAGACTGAAGTCTTCAAAGTCGCTAATCGTCAAATATTCACGGTCACTGATTTTCGATTGTGCAAATCATTTGCGATATGCTCTAAAATTGGGTGACTTCCGCTAAAATCTTGGTTCCCTTGATACTAATGGGTACTCATTTGTAATGTTACGACCCAATAATATATATATATGACCGTTATATAATCAATTGTAATAAACGCCTGTGTTTGAAATGGATACTGGGTAATATTACATAAATTCAATGCTAACCGATCATTTTATCTTTAAATGTAAACTTCCCGTTCTAATACAAGCAAAAAAACACACATAGACATGTGTATGATATGTTTTCAAAAAGGTATGTTGTAGCGATCCTTGAATCGCTTATGGGGAACCAGTTTAGGAACCAGATTAAGCAGCTGGCAATGAATATTTATAATTATCGGGGCGGACTAATGTATATGACCTATATAGTCTTAAAACTAGCCTCGGTGCCTGAATTGGAAACTGGGTAACGTTCAAAGCTAACCAATCATTTCATGGAAACTTCCTGTTTTCGTACAAGCAAGAAACACATGTAGAACACACCTGTATGATACTTATGAGGTACATTTTTATCTCGTATGAAGCTAGAATTATGACGCTATGGCAGTAAACATGGATGGGTAACTCATAATATTTTCAAGCACTAATTTTAGACAAATAAAATTTACTTACCACCTCATTAAATATTCAGGTGACCCAAAGGTCAGAAACTCAAACAGGTACATACGTGAATAATTTGACCTTTGAACTCATAATTACTTTTTTCATGTTAAAACCTACATGTAGTAAGCACAATGCCTAAATGGCTTACAGATTTTGATGAAATTTTACAGAAAGGTTGGTATCATATCAAGATGTGGATTAAGGAATATAATTATTATAGAATGTCCCCAAAGGAAGGTAATCCCTACTTAAGGTTTTTAAATTATATATTAGAACCTAGAAGTAGCCACAACTCAATGGAATTTGATGAAATTTTATAGCGAAGTTGAGCATCATATGTAGAGGTGTATGAAGAAGTGTAAGAATTGTCTTATGACTACAAAGGGAGAGCAAAAATTGGGGGCAGTAATTTCTTTTCACGATACTAGTAGTGTCTGCCTGTGTTGTGATTTTTTTATGTATTATACATTTAGATGTAAAATTTAGCATGATAACAGCAGTTTTTGTCTTGCTCTCAGTTTATGAGTTAATAAATCAATAGAATATTTGATCAACCCCACTGTTAATATTTTATATACTGTAGTATTAACTTAATATGAGAGGACTTTTTATTTATAGCCCAAATATATATATTTGACTGGGCTCTTGAGAGAGTGTATTTAAAATAAATTATTGCACATTTTACTGCTGTATGTTTAGTATATGTCTGAATAATTTCTGGATTTATTGTGTGACTGCAGAGCCAGACATGAACAAAAAGATTGAGGTAGGGTGATTACATACTATTTACACTACAAGACCTTTTGAAATGGTCAAAAATAAGGTCAGCTTCAAGAATTGTATTAGTGACTATGAATAACTAACCCTTTTATTTGATGGTCCAGTTTTAGTGTGGTACATTTTTTTCATCAATGGAAAGAAGAACAGATATGGTAAAAACAACAAATGCACCAGTGCATTATGTAAATCCTATTAATAACTGAACAACCACCAATAGGTCTTGAGAAAGTATTAACACACACATCTAAGTAAAAGCTCTGAAATATCTGAGTTTTGATTTGAAATACAATTAGGTGTGAAGATAAAGTATATTAAGTTAACTAAACAATCCAAAGAAAATTTTTTTTTTCTTCATTTTTTTGCTCAATCTTAAATTTTCTGTTAAAAATAACATAATTAATAAATTTTTTTTTTACTCTGTAAACATGGTTAAATGTATTCAGTTTTTGTACTCTGTTGTTTTTCTTAGTTTGTTGGATAAAGGTTTCTGCTTTTATAAACCAAAATTATCTACCCATTAGACTATATGTAGCCTAGTTGAACTTTAAGCACTGTCTTTTTGTCTATTTATCAAATTTAGGGCAATAAGATGATCCAGTATTAGAAATATTAATAAAAACTTCTATCAAAGTAAACTTTCTCAGGGAATATTCATGTTCGATAACTAAATGTCAATTCTAATCTTTCTGTTTTGGTGGGAAGGTTTTAACAAAATTAACAGCTTATGCACTGGGAGGTAGGAAGGCTTTAGATTCAAATGCCCTCTGCCAACCACAATCTTGTATCTCAGCTGGAAGTAAAACTCAATTATTTTTGCATTTAGGAATATCTTCCCTTGCATTTTCTCAGATTACTGCTACTGCATTTAGATAAAGAAGTTATTTTTATTTAGAAACAAATACAGTATACAGGTCTAAGTAGTAATTTCCCATAATTTTTTTCAATAAGTTTATCAACAGCTGCTTTTTTGGTATCAGTGAGTTACCTCCCTTGTTAGATAATCTAAGCAGGTGATGGAGAATGGAGATAACATACATGTATATAAGTATATTTGACTTAAACACCAGTAAACTAGTAAACTTAAAAACAAATTACTTTAGTGTAGAATGAGCAAATAATACCAAACAGGTTTGCTTAAGTGTGAGCATGTTAATTAAAATTGGCTTAAAAGTATGCATTTTTCTTCAAGTGCATTTAATGTGTAGAAGCCCTTCAAGATTAAAATATACCCAAGGTCCATGAACACAGTTGAAGGCAATATGGCCAATTTCAATAGTACTTTCCAATATTTTGTTGCAGGAACATATTTGAAGACAGTTGAACTTGAAAAATGACAGCTTGCATTATATATACCAAGTGATTTGTAAGACATAAGTCTAGATCTATTATGGTACATGTTTTTAAGTGTGGTACTGTTTGACATACGAATTTGACAATGAACACTTCAAGTCATGGAGTATTTATTCAACATCAACTGCTGAAAACAATTTGTAGATATAAAAAAAGTTCTGATAACATACTTTTACCATCTTTTAATTCTTTGTCATTTGCACATACAATTAACTATATTAACAGAATACAAGGTAAAAAAGTGTATTTTAATGCATTAAATACCATGCACGTTACTTATAATAAAGTAAAATTCAATAGCTGAGCTTTGATGTGATGTATTGAAGTGGTATATCAAGGTAATTTGAAACCGATTCTTTATGTCACATAATGCAATACTTGTAAATAGCTGTAAGCTTATGTAAATACAAACAGAGTGAAAACCTCTGTCATTTGGTATGCTTCAACAAAAACACTGTTTACTAATGGCTATGGCCTATAGATGTCGGGCGAAAAATTTTGAATTGTCAACGAATACAAAGATATATTATCATAATTGAATATTAATTAAATGTATTTATGTAATACTTGGTTTACATACATAGAATACTGAGAGGAAATATTTGGATGTTATCAATAGTAACATAACTAGCATAGGCTGAAGGACAAACATTCCATGGAAATGTAGTCATAATAAAATGCTCTGTTTGTTTAACTCCCTGGTCAAACTGACCAACTTTCAATTAGTGACATTTTGTCCAATTAAGAGGGTGTTGAGAGAAAGGACTCCAATTTGATACTGTTTATAGTGGTAAAATTGTAATTATTTTAAATTGTAACATTATTCCATCCTGCATTTTTATGCATGTTTATTGGAGTCTAACTGTTGAACCTTTCACACTTTGGTATCTTTTTTGCCGTTATTTACAAATAAATTGAATAGTTTTATCAACAGTTCTAGCAGCTCTTTGAACTTCCAATAGAATACAGGTATTTGTTTTGTTGTAATTATAAGAAAGGAATTTGATTCCAAAATATTATTCAAAACTCATTGGAAGTTGCAAGATTTTATTTTTTGCATGAACTCTACAGAATTCAGAGTAAGGCCTAGAAATATTACTACTCGTTACAATTAGATAATATTTTGCTCTATTACATGAAAACACTGTAAGTCTAGTTTAATTTCTACATACAGTAGTAATATTAGAAGTTGAGAAATCTAAACTTTAGAGTGTATAATAGGATGTATAGCATATCCATTCATGGAGTATACTTATATAAGTTTAAAACACTTGACACCTCGATTATCTCCTTAAACTCATATACTTTGTAGACTTAATAGTGATAGCATCAAAATTAATAGGCTCATTTCTTTGAAGTGGTCTACTAATTCGCCCAGTTTCAGTTGAATGGGTTATAGTTATTAATTTTCTCGTTTTTATGCTCGATTTGTTATGTATATTCTTCGATAAATTACCATTTAGGCATAACAATGGGACAGAAAGTGTAAAGACACAAGCCACGACATGATGTTTACCTTGTTATTTAAATTGTATTGTTTTTACGAGATTTGTTGTTAACCGACCAATGACACTGTTGTTTGTCTGTGTTAATTAGTGTAAATAAAACTTCAAAGGGATTCTAAATTAGGCAAGAACTACTGTTGTTAATGATGATACCTGGGATGATACCAACAGGTAAAAACCACAGATTTTTATGATGATACCTTGGATGTTACCAACAGGTAAGGTTTATTACTACTACTATTAAAGTTGTATTGTTCTGTAAAAAGTGATACAAATTACTGAAGGCAACTGCTCTATTATTTATTTATTTATAAAGTAGAACTGTATGATAACTGGTGTTATATCTCCTGTTCTACATATCATTATTTCCTCAGAGGGAATTGTAATTTTTTGTAATCTCTGAGCATCTTTGTCAGTAGCGTGATATGACTAATGTTTATCTCTGTACCTCAGCTGGTCCGGCCCAATACAAGACTTGTCTTCAATCATAATCTATACCATATATATTTATCTTTCATTTTGTTTCTTTGGACCTAAATGTTGGAATTAATCATGCTGTTGGGCTTTGAAACAAATCAATTGTGATTGATACAGTAGCTATCTTTGGAAGTTTTGAAAATTTACTAGATAAAATTTTTGAGAATATTTGATTTCTTCTTACCATGGATGACAACATTGAAGTAAGTTAAGTTGATTTATTTATTTGTACATTTTGTATGATTTTAAAATGAAAATAATATAATTATTAATCTTCCTGATTTTATTCTTATGTAAATATGACAACAAATTGTACATCTACCATTCTTTGAAAACATGTCTGGAAAGTGCTGTAAACGAGCATATTATTTTCGTTAATTTTGTGAAAAAGTTACAGAAAAAATCTCAGCACTTATGTCTCTTTATTATGGAAGAGATGTGAGTCACATACATAAATAGCAGTCAAATTAACCTTAGATCCTGACATGCAAAATTGAGTGGGATAATTGTATATGAAGAGACATAGAGAGATACGGTGTATATCATATTGCCTGGTTATATTTTACATCCTGACATTTTTTTTCTGTTATACTAAAAGTCTGTTCCACTTATTTTGATAATAGTATTGCAGCATCTTTAAAATGGATTTATGACCTTGTGAATATTCAGAATACATGTGCATTTTGTTTATACAATAAAGTTACTGGTAATTAGTTGAAGATCTGCTGTACAATAGTATCTTTCTTGTGGTACACATTGTAGTGGTTTTGGTGGTTAATTTGAATAATCTTTAATATGGAACATATTTATTTAATTCAAACAACTTAAATTATATTTCAAACCAAGGTAAACTTCCCTTAACCAAGACAGTTGATACCTCTGTATAAAAGAACTTTCACATCTAACAGTTTGTTCAAGTCCAGAAAAATAAAAAGTAGCCTCTTTCATCAATTTTTCTATGCTTATAGCTATTGGTAAGTTTTATGACTTTTTGATTGTCTATTCAAAGGACTACTTGGTAGCTCTGATTTACCATTTTATTCTCTTTTAATGAGGATTCAAAATTTATTTGTGTTTAAAAATCTAATTTTCTTCTTATTTACATATTGATGTTGGTCAGTGATATGGGACCTTTACACTTGAAACTGAATACCCTTTCATTTTAACTTTTTCAGCGACTTCTCATTCTTGATTCACTTGTAATAGTTTTCCCTGTGCACCTTCCTCCAAGGGGAGGTAATTCAGTTTGGTAAGTCAGGCATGGAATGATGGACATTTATCTCTTTACAAAGTCATGATAAAAATCTGAACTTTAGTGACCCTAGTGTTGGAGGGAAATTTCGTTGTTAGCCTTAAATTAGCATGATCTATGTACAAATACAAGGCTAGAACAAGGTCCAAGAATTATAGCGTGACCAAATTAGCCCAGCAGACATTCAATTTGAATATTTTATAAACACAGAATGTGGCTTGTTACATGTAGTAACCATAATATCAGTATCGAATAAAAAAGTAATTTGATCAACTTGAGTGTGAAAATATTTCCTTTGTAATGCCAATACACATTTGGGAATAGTACTGTAAATATTTGATGGGGATTGGATTATTTTTACATTAGTGTAACAAGTACTACATGAATTATTCAACACTATAAGCTATTGTTTCAGAATTATTATGTTGTAAAAGGTGTGAAAAAGCTGGTTATTTGTAAACAGGTATGGTTCTTTATTTATTTGATTGGTTTATTTTAAACAAGAATTCAATATATCATAAAGTACTTGATATAATGATTCTACTAACGGCACATTCTAAAACTGGTAAAATTTCAATCTTTAATCAAATAAAATCAAAAAGTAAAATCATTTAAATAATCTTTATGTATAGATCATTTGAATCTTTTTCTTTAAATGCTTGTCTCTGTAAGAATCAAGTAAAATGAATGAAATCTGAACCATAAATGCTAACAAACCACTGATCCAACCAGACATCCTTACAGGCCTCATGGTCCAAGAACTTGTTTTGAATGCCTTGAAATTTCATGGATGTTCTCCACCAATCTAAGGAAATTTGGATTTTTCCAACGTAGTCGGTATAGTTTCGTTTTTTATCTTTTGACCTTAAGGACGCTCTTCTATGGAAACGCAAATCACCTGATCGCAATTCTGTTTTCGAATTGGTCAAATACTGATAACTTAGTGGTGTTAGGAAAACCTGTATCATAAACTTGTCATTGCATGCCATGTGTTATTTTTTGAAAGAAAGTAGAAACTCAGAAATAAAAGGAAGAAAATTTTACTGCGTCAGCTATTTTTTTTTTAAAGATAGTACTTGTTTTTAGTTAATTGCTATTAAGTTTTACTTTTTTGATTGAGTTATCTAATTCTGAGTTGTTGTTTGAATTTATATTATATTCTGCCAGGGGAATTTGGCAAAGCCTTATATATTTCTGATGATAGTGGTGTTAAAAGCTGCAGTGTTTATATCCATCTGCCAGATCTTACAAAGATGTAAGTTTCTTTATATCCAGGTAGATCCCTGAAGTTTATCATTGTCTGCACATGTGACTTTTTCTGTATTTTTTTTCTAAAATTTCCCACTTCGACTAATCAAGTGTTTGCTCATTTTAGTTCGTAACTTGACTGTAGTCCCTGAAAGTCAGGACTAAACAAGTTGGGTCAATTTGTATTTTTTCTATCTGTCTGTAATGCATTGTTACAGTGTTATAGATAACCAATTATTTCGTTGGAAGTCCAATTAATAATTAAATTGA
Organism: Perna viridis; assembly: GCA_037379345.1. NCBI lineage: Eukaryota > Metazoa > Mollusca > Bivalvia > Mytilida > Mytilidae > Perna > Perna viridis. The sequence goes on along the minus strand of CM074519.1, from coordinate 40,624,918 downwards.
TTTCTCAGATTCCTTATTTCTATTAGAATAAAAAGAAATGCAGAAAGTTGATATTGATTAATTGATAAGGTATGAAATATGTGAAAATTGTAAAGGAAATGGCTAATAGGTGGATGACAAGACTGGTTACATCCTGGCATGTAATCAGCAATAAAAGTAAGGTAACATTTTATCATATATTTTTTTCAGAAAACGCATAGGATGCTTAGGGTGATATTAGTTACAATCAAAAGTATACTTGTAGTGGATTTCAATCATTGATAACCATGCAGAGAACAATTTTAAATCTCTATATTTCATTATTTGTTGTGAATATGAAATTTTTCCTTATCAAACAAGTGCAATTCTTCATTAAATGATCATGACTACTGATAATTGACAGGGTAAAAGTGCTATGAGAATTAACTGACAGGAGTGAAAGGTCCTGGACTTTTTCACATTCTCCATAAGTTATGTGGAGGGTCCTCAATAAGTGTAGACATAAATATGGTAGGTCCAGCTCCAAAGTCAAAGGTCCTGCATTAGAAATCCTGGACCTTGGATTACTGCTAGTTTGAACCCTGAGATCTCTCCTCCAATAATACCTTAACAGCCGGACCTTGGATTACTGCTAGTTTGAACCCCGAGATCTCTCCTCCAATAATACTTAACAGCACTGCACTTAAATGGTCATGTTACTACATTGTGTTCAAAAGAATTGGGAATAAAACACATTATGTTTTCATTAGTAGAAAATTGTTACATAAGTGGATCTACTGACCCCTTGAATTTTTTACATGGTCACATGGCCTGATATTCTTACCTTAAAATGTTGGTGGAATCAATGGCGGATCCAATGGGAGATTTTCTAGTTAGAATGCCAATTGGAAAATTTTGTCAATTGGCGAAATGAAATTGAGCAAATGATAGCCTTTTACTTCCTGTTATATGTTATTTTAATGCATCCCTGTGAAATTATTATGAGCTTTGATTGTTGCATTGTGATTTGAAGTTCAGCAGCCTTTCCATTCTACTCTTTAACCCTACTCTTATTTCAACGGGGCAATGATTATTTACTAGATCAATGCATTTATTTTATGAAAAACACTTTGATTTCATAGCTTTGATGCTTCATCAAAGTATAAAAAGTTTTTTAATCATGATGTGCCATCTGATAGGTAATAATAGAATGCCATTTATATGGTAAGTACTTGTGGAGACCTCCACTTGAATTAAAAGCTGTAGTTTTTTGCTACATCAATTATATTAGATAGACTCTTAGTTTTGGTTAAGTAAGCTTGATTAAAAGTTATATATATACCAGCACTTCTACTACACTGTAAATGGTTGGAATTACAATCTTACATACTCCAATGTGATGACATAAAGGTAGCTATCAACCTCTATTATGGCAATACATTCATTGTGAGCTAGATTACAGGCCTCAGTATGAAATTATGAAAATAAGAAGAGTATGTAAAAATCAATTTGAAGGCTATTAAAAGCCACTGATCAAGTAGAACAGAAAAATAATTTTCCCCTGCTCAGTTCATAGATCAGTGCTCCAGAATGAAAAGTTTCCCCTGCTCAGTTCATAGACCAGTGCTCCAGAATGAGAAGTTACTTTAGATGTAACTGTGCTCTAATTATCTTTAATGAATAAGTGTTTGGATGTAAACAATATGGAGCTTATTATTCTGCTTATCTGTGGTTGAGTTTTTTATGTTCAGTGACTTGATTTATTTAGATGGGGACAAAGTTCAGTTACTTCAACTTTAAGTGAGCGAACAAAAACAGTTACTCCAACTTTAAGTGAGCGAACAAAAACAGTTACTCCAACTGGGAGTGAGCAAACAAAAACAGTTACTCCAAGTTGAAGTGAGCAAACGAAAACAGTTACTCCAACTTGAAGTGAGCAAACAGAAACATTTACTCCAACTTAAAGTAAACACAGGGACAGTTGCTTCAACTTAAAAGTGAGCATACAGGGGATGTTGCTCCATCCTGAAGTTAATACACGGGACATTTTCATGCCTTCAGGTTATGGAGGGTGATTAAAAATATTTTTGGGTTGTAATGCATTTTAGTAAAAGTCAAGATCTCATGAACCACACATTCCAAAGATTTATATGTATAATGATCTGTAACCATTGAATCTTCCCCTGTACACATTAACAAAATGTTTACAAATTGTATTTCATTCAGATGATTCAGTGTTTGCCATAGTTTGATTTTGATGGATAATGGTTACAATATAAGTATGTGGCTACTGGTATTTCAGTTACATGTATTGAATTATATTAGAAATCAGAAGGCGGTCCAGTAAATGCTGCTATTTGAGAACATTTGAAGATGGCCTTTTTTTATCCTTTTTACTTCAGTCCAATAGAATCCAGATAGTGCAGTCATATTTTCCAGGTCTATGTCGTATTTTATCGAATGATTCAGTGTTTAAAAATTTACATTAAAATTTATGGTATTTTAAAGTTAAGTTATATTATATGGTGATTTTGATAATAGGTCGAGAGTTCAAAAATGAAACAGGTGTGTCATGTAGATGGGGTTTGTGGTAAAGTAGGCTAAAAATTGATAAATTTCATTAAAAAATTAGTTATAAAATTTTAAAGTAAATCAACTTTTATGATACTATAAAGTAACAACACCTGAGTTTTTTTTTCTGTCTGTGATGAGTTGTTGTTGGTAATATTGTTATTCAAGACCCTTGTTAAAGCAAGAACTAAGGTAAGAAAGTATCATTGCAGTGGAGCCTGTCTAAACTTTAAATCTGTCTAAACCAGACAATTGTTGAAGTTTCATATCCGTTTTAATGTATTTTCAACCTGGGTAAACTGAATACCTGTGTATACCAACCAAATTCTACAGCTTGATTTACACAGGTTACCCCGTATTTACTTCCAAGTACATGTTACTTTCCGCTTCCAGTTTAAGGGAACATCAAACGAGGGCAAAGTTCAATGGGGTATAACTCTTAGAATTAAAGATTTCATGTGAAAATTCCATTTTTACCTGAATCCATCTCTAGTAAAAGGAATAGATATAGTGATACCATAGTAAGCATACCTAGTAAGTCCCAAATAAGAGACACGATTTGATAGTTCCAGGTCAAGGATATATGTTGTCATGTTACTAGAAACTTGCCTGTAAATCTACCCAATAATGGTCCACCCAACTTTTCCAATAAATGTGAACATAAAAGTCAGATGAGGTCAAATTCTGAAATGAATTTCCCTTCTTGTCAAGATATATCCTGGACAGATCATGTTCCAATTGCTAATTATCAATTAATAACAGTTATTATGGTGTTTTTTCTGATAAAATATCAATATTTAATTGGCACTAGTGGGTAATCTGATCAGGTCCTTGGTTTTTTACCCTTCCTGATCAATATTGGGGTATCGGGAATGTGTCAATAAATCATCACTTTATATATTTTATAACATCAATCATTGGTTTCTAAAGCACATGACGACCAAATCTATACTCACAGGATGAAAGTCTTGAGATTTTGATTTTCTTGCCTTTGAAAGTCTCTAGATAAGGAATTGTGGTAAACCTTTATGGTTTTTAACTTACACAATCATGAAAGCACACATCCTTCAAGCTCTTTTGAAGTATTATAAAACTTTTTCAGTTTCTTATATGTAATCTGTTTTATTTGGTTTGCTACATTGTATATATAGTCTTTGTTTTCTGTTTTCATGTTTTTGCCTTGTAAGTTGACCTATTTGAACTGTCCTATTCTAGGCTATTATTTACACTTTGGTAATTGTTGCTGATGTGAAGTTCTTTTCTAATATTTTCAATATGGTTGATTTTAAATGAAAAAAGATCCAATTAATTGATAGATGTTAGTTTTGTTTTAAAAAAGTCTGTACTTTTACCCCTGAAATGTATATTTTCATTGTATTGTCAGTTTTGGCTGGAGGCTTTGTATATTATAAACTGTTTCACAATATAACTGTCTGTAATATCACATAAATGACCTGAAGATTCTAATATTACATTGTGATTATCATCAAAATAACATAAAAATCAGGTCAATTTCACTTCAATAGGGGTCATAAAGGGTCAATAGGACACTTCTATCCAATTTTGATTGTATTACCATTAAATGAAGTAATTTTGAAAATGTATATAAGAGTGATCTGTTGTGTTGAGCCTGCAGAGATTTAATACTTGTTAATGTGACTATGGTTATATTTCTATGTCAATAGGTTTACTTGTAAATCTACATGTATTCAGGAGGGAAATAACATCTACTAGAGAGCTTTTGATTGGGAATAATCCTTTGTGAAGTATTAAGGTAACCCATTTTGAAGGTTTGAAATGATATATACTTTTAATTACTACTCCCCAGAAATAAGATTTGTATCAGACTAATATTCTGGAAAGGGTACTGGTAATATTATTTCTTATGTTGTACAAGACAGCAGTCTGAACTTCAAATTAATGATCCACAGAGGAAAATTGAAAGTCCACAATACAGTGTCATTTAAATGACCAAGCTAACACATTCCTTGTATTACACATGGTAGAAACTTTTTGATGATGGTTTATGGATTCCTATTGTGATAGTTTTTGTTTTGAATATATGTACTTCTTGTATGCAATTTTTTGAATTAAGGTCATCTTAGTTATTTGATGCTAATGTTGCGAGATGAGATTAGAGGTTACTCTTTGAAGCACATGTAAAGCATATTGAAATTAGCAATACTGGTATACATGATTGATATTTTTTTTTTGTAATTTGAACAGATTTAAGGTCCAGGACACAGGTACATGAAATTTTGATTCAAATTTAAAAGTCCTAGGTCAGAATTTAAAGATTCCCAGACCTCATACTACCACTCACTCCTGCAACAACTAAAATATTGATATATATGCATTTGTTTTTTTTCTTCTTAGAAATTCTGTGTATTAAATCTACTTGCATGCCCTCAGCATTTGAATTAACATGTTTCATAAATTTATTTGAATAAAATATTTTATGCAAATTATATGTAAATGAGTTAGTTTTGAGATATCATTGTAGCATTGTCATTACTTGATGTGCTATTAACCTGTATATATTTAAAAGGTTAAATTGGTTCTCTTTGGCTATTGTTTTGCCAAAGGTCATCAGATTACTTCAAGGTGAACATTTTATCAGAATTACAGGAATTATTCAAATGAATGAGCCATGTAAATAGATGGGGTAATTATTATATACAGATTATTCACACTTCTGACTGAGGCAGGCATCCTGCCAGATCTTGTCTACTCAACATCGAAGGAGATACTAGAGTATTCATAGTACCTTTCAAACTTAATGAGATTAAAAATTTCCGATTAAAATTTAATTCATTTTATTCTTTTCATTCCATTATGAGAAGTATGATGAGTTGAATTTTTAAATATTTTTTCTATCTGTTGTGACCTCACACATTGATGTGTGAATGAATCAGGTTGGCCTGAGGCACAATTACATTTATTTCCTCTTTATTTTTTTTTGTGTTTCATTTATGACTTTGTTATTTATATTGTGACAGGGTTAATAATTGTTGTAATATACAATGCTGTAATTATGATGTTAATTACATCTTTGACAAATCTTGTCATGAATGGTCTTGAGAGGGTAGAAGGTTATTTCCATTTTGTTTGGGTATTAATGGTATTTAAAAAACTTTGTCAGTATATGAAGAAAATTTTTTAACCCTTGAAGTTTGAAAAAAACAAAATGAAAATGGCCAACATGTTATCAAAGTGGAAAGTCTATTTGCTGTGCAGGAGAAGAATAATAACAGTATTAAAGAAAAGTCAATTTCCTTTCAACTAATGTCATTATTAAAAAAAAATAAACTGAAAACAACATCAAGATTTTCTGTAAACAACTTGCTGTACATGATAATTAAATCTATATGTAATCAATAATCAATGATTGATAAGACCCTGGTGGTTTTGGAAGACCAGTAAAGTATTAGATTGATGATAATGGACCATGATAATTCAATCATAGGGATGATCAAAAAGACCAAGAGACAAATGAAGATGAATTGAATTTGCCGTATATGTACTATAAGGCCCGAGGGCATGTCTGAGGTCTATGGTGTTATGACCTTTCTCTACATCTTTATACTGGACAAGATGTGTACCTTTGGAGTGTAGTGATATACTGAAGAATTTATTTAGATAGTTTTCAAGTTGTTAAGTTTGGACATTTAATTATTGTAGGAGTTGTCAGCCTTAGACATTTCAAATTGATTGCAGTTGGTACAAATCTTAGGAAGTGATTCAAATGACCATTACTATATTGTGTTTTGCTAGTATTAGTTAAATTTCTGTCCTGATGATGGATTCTTGAAGTAATAGTTTTCATGTGATGCATAAATATGTGTTGAATTGAAGACTTCAAATTGAAATGGAAAATTTTATGCAGCTTGATCAAATTCAACAATTGGTAAGAACATAACTTCCACTCTTTGAAAATACAATTATTCATGATACCCAATAAGTTGATTAATCAGATTATCTCAGGAAGAGTTTTTCATTGATTGGTACATGTTATTTAGATTACTGCATTTAAGATTTCACTGTAGGAAGGATTTATCACAGCAACCAGAAATATGACAATAATGTTAACTCAGTAATAAGTGGTGTATAAAATTTTCTATGTCCACGAATGGTGTGTGAGGGGATAATAGCTTTTTTGCTCAACAACCTGGGCTTTCTCTGGATTTAACCTGAATACCGGTAATAGAAAGCTGAAATAATGTTTTTAGATGGAGTTCGAGCCTTTCAGTGTGTATCGCTGAAAATGATAATTGGATGTGATTATTGATATTTGTTTTTAGATGCCATCATTAATCAACATATTGGTCTTTTTTCTCAATTAAGACTTTATTTTTACATGATATAAATTATCTATATTGAAGTAAGACAAGATGATTAAACAGAATTAAAAATATGAATTTGGTGTCTGGAGTTCAAGTCTGTTGATTGTATTACATTCTGCTGGAAGTTAAGTTTCAAATTTACCTAGCTTGCATGACAAATTGCACACATGACTTAAACCATGGCCTGCAGATCAAATTTTTCTAAGTCTTAGTCACTTTCTAATTCCCATTGTGTCCTGTACAGATTACTGAACATGTATTGTTGTATGATACAAGTTATATTCAGATTACCTCATTCACAAATGGATTTGATCAGATTTCTGTCAGATTTAATTTGTACCCATATTAAATTTTGATGGATTATAAATCATATCATAGATTTCAGACCCTTTACAGAGTTAAGCCAATGGAGTCATAATTTGGGAATTAGGAATATTATATTGAAATCTAAAGGTCTTTGGTTCAGGTGTTATAATGTGTGTTTTGTTAGCTTACTGTTGGATATTAGTTTCTTGAGTGTGCATGGTTTTTTTTAAATTGCTGGACAAATGGAGAATTATGTCTCCTTACAGTAGCAGCTGTATAGGAGAGGGTGTGTATACAAGGTATGGTCATTCTTAGTTATTTTTTTATTGCTTAAAATGAGCCATGGTCAGGTCTGCACAATGTTATATGTAGCCTAGTAGATAAAGGTTTCAGTCAGGAGATGTTGGTCATAAATGTGTCTTCGTTTGTTATTTGACTTTTTAGTTTATTTTGAAGAAATGTCATCGTTCTGTTACCATGGATTTTATTACTTTTGTTGTCAGGGACTTTCAGAGCTTATTTCACTTGTTAACTTGTGAAAGACCTTTTGATGATCACTGAAAGTATTCACTATTTTGTATTTGGGTAATATGCTGGGGAATGTGTTACGTTTCACCTGATTACTGTTCCTTCTCATGTCCTGAATCTAAAAAAAAAATGATGAAGTGTGTGCACAATTGTCTTTTGGCTCTTGTTTGACTAGTACTGTTATATTTACATGATGTAAGGCAATGCCATTTTCAACATTAACTGCATTTACCAGTAAGCTGACCAGACCAGACAGCTTCAGATGTGAGTATCAATATCCTGTTGTAAATTTGAGATATATAAGGTCAACACCCTTTGTAGCTTGTAAATGAGCAATTAAAGATGAAAGAGAGGTCACATCCATTATTTTATACTGGATCGCTTGCCATAACAATATTATATGGATGCCTTAAGTAAAATTTTTGGAGGTTTATAGAGTGCTACTGAGATGACCTCAGAGGTGATAGACCTCTCTCTGGACTACTAGTCAATCAGGTGTTTAAATAGCTTTTTCCTCGCTTTTGATCATGCTATAATTCTTGTTTTAAATATAGTTCCATCTAAGAATTGTGCAAAATCAGGCAGTAAGTGATCATACTTGTTCTTTTGCACAAAACAAAAAAAAAATTGACTGGAAGCCCTTCAAAAGGAAAATACTGAAAGTTGCTTTAATTAGATCTTTAATATTAAGTTTGAGTTGAATTCTGGGAGAAGGATGGAAGTACTTCCCACCAGAATTTGTACACCATTTAATACTATTGTAACCAGACAAAAATATTATCAAGTAGGTGATGAATTGCTTCCTGTCAGATTTTAAGACAGAACCATACTAAAGTTAGGGAAACAGAGTAGTAGAATGACAAATGACCCCAAGATACATCCTATCTAAGAATTAATCTTCGGGTTTATATAGTAGACACTTATGCTGCAAAGTGAAAAATTTTAAAAATACATGTAATGGTACAAGACCCAGTCATTTGTTTTGCTTTTCTTGTGTGAGGTATGGTTTCTATGTTCAATTGAATATCTGATAGAAGTTTTAGGCTCAAAAGTGTTTTCTTATTGCTACTCTGCCTTATAAGTGAAGAAGCAGTCACTCTAGGTGATGTCATCTTTTGATTCTATTAACAGTTATTCAAATAATTTTCAACAATCACCAAGTTCATGTGTGACAAACTCTTCCAGGGCTGTCTATTACTGTGCTGCATTTATTCATAACTACTTTTGGTGACAAAAATGTTATTTGATGTCCCATATCATTATTGTTAATAGGTGCAAAACCACAAATTACACCTCACGATACACAGGTGATCCTTGTCATGTTAAAAGTATCATCAATTTTGACTTACTGTTTAGGCTTACAGTCATTGAACTTAAGTGATGGTAGAAGGGTTCATGCAGAGCATAATCATCTTGTTTAGGAAAACATCTTCTTTTAGTTAATATCATTCATTAGTAAGTACATGCACTTAAAATATATGTATATAAACACAAAAAATATTTGAACAATACCATTTTTTAAAAATTTTGAAACACGACTTGTATGCTTAAGGCCTTCAATAAAGTTTCAACTTTTTTTTTTATCTTAAAATTAAAGAAGTATGTTTTTTTTTTTTTTATCAACAATGATAGTTTGAAACCACAAATGTCACCTGAGTTATCTGCCCCTGTCAAGTAGATATGATTTACCTTTAACACAAACCATGTACTGATGCAATGAAGTCAGCCTGATATAATTAGTCTATGCACACTGTTTATAAACTTATTTATCCCTATAAGGGAAGTAATTCAGTCAATTTGTTCAAAAATATTTTACATTTATTTTCTCTGTGGATAATCAGGTATGTTTATTCCAATTAAAGCAGTCTGTGCATCTTTCATTTAATGAACAACTCAAATTCCACTAAAAACTGGGAGAATGGATCAGATGCAAATTGATTCAGGCTGTAGGTGTTGTGTTTTACGATTCAGACTAATAGCTGAATTTGTTTTTGCAATTTTGGCACAGGCTGTTAAAGGGACAAATGAAGAAGACAATAGAAGCAGTTAGGAAATCATTCATTATGCAGTCTTCTCTCGTTCAGTAACACTTTATTTTTACTCCTTGTACAGTTGACCATCCCTACTATTGTGACAGTTCTAAACATGTAATGAGGTTTGTGAAATATCTTGTCAAAGACTTTCATTTTTGGCTTCCCACACACTTTACACAGACAGCTAGTTACTTAATTGTATAAGTAGTATAATAAAATTACATGACATTTTTTAAAAGGTATAATGTTTAATGTTTGTCATTAAAAGCTGGTTTGTAAAGTACATGTCATACTTGTACTGACAATTCATGAATGAAATGACAAAAAACACAGTCGCCTGTTTTCTTTGTTGTAAAAATCCCAAGATAGATTTATTTGTTTAGCCTTTACAAGTGAGGATTCATTTATATACCTTATATCATAAAACATAATGAGAAGACTCGTTAATGGTGTTTGAGAACCTGATGTTTTCATTGAATGTTTCATATTTTTATAGTAAATGGGTACAAGACTACTAATTTCACCTTCAGACATATTTTCGATACATCAATTTAAGGAACAGTACCATTTAACTTAACATACAGTATAATTGTGGTTTGTCAATACTAACCATGCATAGAATAAAACGCCTTTACAATAAATGATATATTATTAAGATATTTTGTTCGTCCTTATTTATTTTCTGCTTTGCTAGTCATCTTTGGATCAACAATGGGTTGATCGGAGGAGCGAGGTATGATAGATTAGTTGGTATCGTCAGATTGTCAGGTTCATGTGAGGCTTGTCTTGTTAAGGTTAATCAATGAATATGCTTACATTGTCAAATTTCTTCATCTTCAGAAAACAATAGTCATATGGTGTATTTAAAGGACACTATTGACAATGCTTATTAATTAGATGGGTTCAAGTTAAAAGTTCAATTTAATTTTAAAGTATCAAATTGTTACATCTTGTCCTGTCTACCATCAGTTTAATACAAAATGTATACCATCAGTCAAAAGGTCAAAGGTCAGGGTCTCAAGGTCATGGTCAGTTAATCCCCACACTTAAGAATGACTGTTCACACTCCTAACTGACTGGTTGTCTATTATGAAGTTGACCAAATATTGTTCCAATCTTCAGGTTTATTATTGGCTTGAAGAATGTTGAATATCAGGCGGGCCGTGTGGAGAAAATATTTTCGTAACACTTTTATTAGCAGCTATAAATCAAGCCACTAGATATATTTGGCACTCAACTTCAACATGGTGTTCCATATTGTGGTATGTGATTTCAGGTTCTAATGCAATATTCTTCAGTGGTAGCAAACTAATTTTTAAAATTCTAAACCTTAAAATTCATACCTTGGCCGTTTTTATGACTCATGTATGATACATTATTAATTACAATTATTTTTGTCACAAACTTTTACACTGTTTAAATATTGTGTTCACATAGAATGTTCGACATAAATCCCAAGTTGAAAGTGTATTGTGATATCAGTATATACTGGAACTCTGTTTACTGGTAACCCAGGAGTGTTACTCTGTCTATTCCTTAGTTCAAGGAGGCTGATCTCCTTGATACATATTATAATGTGACATCTGTTATGCAATGTACTATCAATTAATGTCAACTTGAACTTATGTTTATTTAAACCGAGATACTTATAACATTGACTACACCCTTATTATAACTTTATCATTATAAAAATATTGGAATAAATTGCCCATCTTTGCTAATTGTCTACACCCTCTGAACTTATTATTGATATAGAGTTCATAATGATATCAACATTTACATGGAGACTGCATATCAATGTTTTAACAAAGCAGTAGAGTGCTCCCTATACTCCTAAACAATGGAGTCAATGGAATGAATTTGGGACAATTTTGCAATGATAATGTTCTTGAGCTTACTTTTAAATCTTCATTTCCATCTGACAAGATAAAGCAGTGACATAGAAATATTAAAGAGAAAAAATGAAATTAGATTTAAATTCTGATAATAGTTGACATCAAGAGATTGGATGATAAATCCAATATTTCTGGTTGAATTCAGTAATCTCCGAAGGGGGTAAGGGCACATTAGAAAACATTTTATTTATCCATTGACAAATTGTATGAAATATGAAGACTATCTTTGATGATATATGGGAGATCTAAAGAATTGAAAAGATGTTTTTTGTTACAAAGTGAGACCAAGGATTAATAACAGTACTTATGGTAGTTGTTTAATTTGTCCTTATGATGAAACAGGTTAATGCATAGATACTATTTATAATACAGGGGTGTACGGACTGTGGGTCAGTATCATTTGTTTTTATAGATGCTCAAGAAACCAAAATTTCAGATGAGAGTTCTGATATTTTTTTTCCAAATTCTGAACATTACAAAATTATGGTTACAATGCCAACCACTAACCGTGATTACATATAGATAGGAAAGTGCACATTACTTTATGTAGATTTCACATGATTTTCATCCTAATGAAGCCATTAAATTTTTAGCATAAAAGTTTAACATGGAATAAAAATATTTCAATTTCCATGGGAGATTACTCTTACATTTTTATTTGGTCATTTTGTACGAGGTTTTCATACTACTTATTGGTGATAATTTGAGTATATATTGAAAGGTGATCTAGTCCTTTTTAATAGGACTTCTCACATATAGACAACTGCAGAGATAAATGAACTTGGGCCTGAAATATTATTTTTTAATGACCAGCAGTTTTACCATAGTATCTAGATATTTGATTGTATGAACAGTCAGTTACTATTATAAGTGCTATGTGTTTATTATCTTAACACTTGACAGACATATTTTTAATCGCTTAGTTTAAACTTTGACAAAAGTGTATTATGCAATGCTTACAACTAATTAAAAAGCTTTGAATTTTCTCTTGTTCAATCTATGAGAAGATCTTTCTGTTCAAATTATTTGTCAAGTGATAAGTGTAAATTCTAATATTTTAATTACAACTAATAATGTTAATGGCCAAGGGCGTGTTCATGGAATTTTAATTACTGTAGTAGTATAAGGGTGCATTTGATTGCTTTGTCCTTTATCATCGTCTCCCTTTATCTGAAGTGTTGAACACATCTTACATGGACAACTTGATCATTCCAGACAAAACTCAAGTATAAAGTTATGGTATAATACCTTTGTGTTACAGAGAGGGGTTGGGGATCACGAACACTTGAGAATTTTTCTTTATCTACAACACTTCCCTCCTGATATTTTAGACTTGTTCACAAAGATTATTTTGTATGTAAGTCAAACTTAACCTGAGTAAAGTTATGCAATGGAATTTTTCATCTTTTTGGTCACAGACAGTCATTGAAGAATTACAAATTTATCTGATGAACTTTGTGTAGTCTATCTTGAACATGGAAAATGAACTATTGTAAGTCTTCACTGGACGATATAGTAATGAATTAATGATCTAGATCATTGCAGATTGTTTTGACGGGGAAATAAATCTTATATCCATTCTCTTATTATCCTGAAAGTAAGTTAGTCAGATCCTCAGTGATGAATGTGGACCAATTATTAGAATTATGTAAAGAAGTCATGTTCATAAATTAACTGATGTTGATAAATCATGGAAGGTAAGTTAAGAGACTGTCTTTGTGACATTGTATATTCTATTTTTACTAAAATACTTGTTTTTGAAATATGATATTAGACTTATATTAAATGAAGTATAAAGTTATGACAATATGGAGTGTGATTTAACTATTTGTTTGGAAATTTATAATGTATGGTCTTAACAGATAACTGCCATGCAAGAATGCAAAAACTAAAAATTTTGATGTGGAATGGAAGTTCAATTACATTTGATGTATAAAACTTAAATTTTAAATATTTAAACGTAAATATAATTTGACTTGTGATGTTAAAAGTGATGCATTTACTGGACACCATGGACTATTTCAACAGACCTGTTTATACACAAGCAATTGTGTTACTATTTGTACAGTTAGTGCTAGACCCAATTTTGTAAAGGCTGTTTAGGTCCATAAGAGTGATAATATTTTCATGCATGCCGTCAACTTTCACCCTGTTTGTGTTACATCTAATTCTGTTAGTATCTTAACATAGTTCATTACAAATTTCATTGCTTGGAAGAATTGTGTTACTTAGATAGGTCAAGCATTTTTTGCCTTCCTAATCCTTTGTTTCATTAATGTTGGGGAGAGTTGATTCTCTAGATTTTGTTCTTTTGTAGCCGAGTTCAAGGTACCAGTTTGTTTTTAACAACATCCTAATGTTTGTACTAAATTGACAGTAGTCTAAATTATTAAGATGTTTTTTATTGATGTTATCATTATGACATTATCTATTTTATTGGTCTATTACAGTTAAATGTGATTATTATTAATATGTTCCATAAAACATAAATTTCCATATTTGACCTAAATCTTTACTGATAAATTCAATGGTGGCTTTATCTGACAATGTCATTGGATGTTAGATAGTACCAGCATATTGTGTTGTGTACACTACCAGTGAAGTTGCTCAAGTCCTTGAAGTTTTCTCATCTTATCAGTCATGATTTAAAAAGGAAAACACTAATTGTAAGGATTAAACTTTGTTCGTGAATTCTACTGAATTTCCGAATTTCAAGGCATTTATGCTCAGTGTTGGAAAAATTCTTGTTGTATTATTGGGGTGTACAACTCAAGAAATTGCTATACAGATCCATCAATCTTGACCACTAGCATTTGCTATACATGGATACATAACAATAACATTGTCAATTTTTTAATTATTTCAAAAGTTATCTCCCTTTGTCTTTGCAGCTTGCCAAGTGTGTGAAGTTTGAAGAGAGGAAGAGAATTAGGAATGCTATACGTGAAGTACAGGGTCTAAATGGGAATAGTATTGGTGGAGTTCAACCATTGTCATTCCGTCCTAGAAATGTGAAAGCCGTGTCATCATCATCACAAAAGCTTAAAACTGCTGAAAATGATTCTGAAACATGCGTTAATGTTTTCTGTACTGAGAGTAGTGATAATAGAAATGGAATTGTAAAATGTTTAAATGAAACTAAGTGTTCTGATAACCATATATTACTGCCAAATACATCCATAACATTATCAGACGAATGTCAAAAAATTTCAGGGGACACAAAATTTTCATTTTCAATTTTAAATACTGATAACAGTGAAGGAAGTAAATTAAATCAAGCTGATTGTTCATCTGAATGTCTTGAAAGTACTGGTGTTCAAAACTCATCTTCATTTATAGAAAAAACTTCACCATGTGACCAAAATTTGAATGTTATATCTAAAAATAGATTTGATAGTACTGAAGTTACTGATAACAGTCATAAATGTGACTCTAACAATTCAAACCATTCTGACTTGAAGGAAAATAGTGTAGATGCTACAATAAGAAGGAAACGAGTATGCACATTCTTTAGTTTTGGAAAAATCACTTCAAACATACCTAACAGTGCAATAACATCTCCAAGACAGACTGCCAAAACATCAACAAACATGGAGAGTCAAACTAAGAGCTTCCGAAGCCAGTTGGTAATCGGTAGCATCGGAAATCCAAAAACTGCCAATTTTAATGATGTGTTCAGTCACCATGATGATCAGGATAACAAACGATCAGGAAGTCCTGTGAAGAGAACTCATTCTTTGAAAGTTCTGAAAAATAATCAGTTCTATGGGCAAACTCAGGGGCAACATGATGGGGGTACTGTTATAACTGATGAAATCAGGAGAAAATCATTAGAACAGAACTCCATGAACTATGGTAAAGATGGAGGCACTGTTATCACCGAGGAAATGAGACGTAAATCTCTCAGCATTGTTACTTCAGAAAATAATGTACAGAATTTCATTATAGACAATAGAAAAGTATCTAGTAGTGAAATAAATGGTAACTCTATAGATATTGACCAAGAACCTAATAATACCTCATGTTTAAAATCAGAAACTAATACTGATAATTCCATTGATAGACAAAAAATGGACTCACCTTGTTATGAATCAGAGTCCCACTGTAGAACAAACAATACTATAGTTAATGTTTATGATGTGGATAATAGAAACATCTCATCAAATTGTTCTCAGTTGATGTCAAATGATCAAAGTTCGCTGGAAGAAAATAGTGAAAATTCAGAAGAAAATAAATTATTCAACATTGACCAAGTTCAAGATGATTTTAGGAGGAATTTAAATGATTTTAATGCAGCTGAAGGGTCAGCTAATGGACAAAATGAAAACCTTAATAGAGAAAATAGAATAACTGATACAGTTAGGTCAGATTCTATGGAGGAAGAATGTAGTGATTGCCTAAGAGACCAAGAGTCAAATCAGGAAGGATCAGTTGAATTTTTGACTGAAGGGGAATTTACACAACAGCTGCAAGCTTTACAGACACAGGTAATCTTATCAGTGTAGACTATATAGGGTAAAATGATGGGTAAAACAGACCCAAAAGAATACTGTTGTCACAGATTTTAAAAACACCATAAGCAATGGGGAAGGGGACATAAAAATACTGGTGTCTGTGCGTCCATTCATGCATGCCTGTATCCACTCAATGGATTATGTTGAAATTTTATTGGATTGTTAGCCACCATATGTAGTTTATCATATTGCACCTCAATTATGATTCAATAAATTCTACAGGAGTTTTGTGACTTGTTCCATTTGTACATACTACAGTTTAGGAACACTTTGTGGACACAACTCCTTGGAAACCACTCAGTGGATTATGTTCAAATTTTGTAAGATTGTTAGTCACTATATGTAGTTGTCATATTGCACCACCATTTTGATACTGCATATTTTACAGGAGTTATACATGTAGGACTTGTTGAATTTATACAACTTACTATATAGGAACACTTCATGGACACAACTCCTTTGAAACCGCTCAATAGATTTTGTTCAAATTTTGTAGGATTGTTACTCACCATGTGTAGTTGTTTTGATTTAACAAAATTTATAGGAGTTATTGGACTTCCACACTTCCAACTTTTTTGCATTGGGAGGGGGCATATAGCTATGTAGTCTTGTTCAAACTGATTTCAGTAGCCCTTTCCAAGATAAACAAACTAAAAAAAAACTGTTTTTGTCAAATTATTGCAGCAGCATTGGAATGAAAAAATGAAATTGTTTTCAACTAACATTTATCTTTAACCATGGTATTAAAGGAACTCCCTGGTCACTTCAAAAGTAATGTCCAGTTATAAAACCTAACATAGGAGTATTAACAGATAAACTACAAATGGAAATTGAAATAAGGCCAAGACTAGTATAGATATCTGACTAAAGTTTCTATCTTAGACCAGAGACATTCAATGATATTTGGAACTTTCCATTTTTATTGTCATGAAAAATGTACATTATTATATAATTATTTTCCTGTCATTAAAGTTGAAAGAATGCAGTGACTTTACAAAGAGAAGAAAGATCCGGGGAAGAATCAGAAAGCTAAGAGAACAGTATGAAGGTATGGTGATAAACTATAGGATTATAGTGAGGATGAAAGGAAATGATAAAACTACATATATATTTAGATTTAGTGAAGGCAAGAGATAAAACTACTTGTATTGGTAGGAGCAAAGTAAGGCATGGTTTACTTAGAAACTTGAACAACAGTATTTTCTTTTGGAGAGGATAGGAGTAGGCTTATGCTAAACATCATATTTTGATAATTATACTGTTACATATTCCTTCCATGACAAGTTGCTGCAGCTTTTGTTCTGTTAATTCGGATTCAGTTTTATAATTGCTTGTAGAGTTCTACAGTTTACAATAGGAAATTATTGAAAAGATTAAATTACACTAAGTAAAATGAATAAAAGAATACTTCTCAGATAATGTTATGATCTCATAAAATAGAAATATTCTGATAAAGCGGTCCATTCTTCCACTTTTCTCCCATAAGAGATGAATTGGTTAAGAGTATATAAATATTTTCTATCTTCACACCATTAATATTGTAATGTCCTGCAGTAGACTAGTTATCTTTTAATATTTAACATCAAATTTTATTATGATGCACCTGGTGCACTTGGCCAAGTTTCAGAACATTTTTTATCCTGCTACTCGATATCTTTTCATAATTTCATTCAGAAATCTTCTTGGTTTAGAATGGATTTAAATGTCACTTTTAAACTCATGTACCTTTGTACAGCCCAGTATAGGAGTTTGGCTTGAGGAAGAAAAAATATGGCACACACTGTTTTTGTCCTTTCAAAATGTTCTAGTGGTGATTTAAATAATTTAGTATGTATAAAACCATTCTAATAGTAATTCTAGAAATGATGGAATGAAATGCATCTGAATCCTTCAGCACCCCAATCCTTCAGCACTCCAATCTTTCAGCATCCTAATTCTTCAGCATCCCAATACTTCAGCACCCCAATCCTTCAGCCTCCCAATCCTTCAGCACACCAGTACTTCAGTACCCCAATCATTCAGCCTCCCAATCCTTCAGCATCCCAATCCTTCAGTGTCACAATCATTCAGCATCCCAATACTTCAGCATCCAAATCATTCAGCCTCTCAGTCCTTTAGCATCCCAATCCAACCACTACTGTTGATACAATGGAAGTTCCATACCTTATTAGTGGCAGGCAGAAGTACAGGACATTCAGTTTCTAAGACTTTCAAATATTATTTACTTGGGGTCTTGGACCTTCAAACCTTTTAATTGGAACTTTTGATGACTATTGATTTCCCTCAAATAGACCATAGGTTTGAAACCTAAAAAAGTCTAGGACCAGGTAAATTTTAAACCAGATTTTGTAAGATTTATTTGGATTTTGAAATATAAAGCAGTTTTTAAAGATATTTTGTGGTAAGAAATAGGTGCAGAGGAAGAAAATGATCTTGAACATCATAAATGCTTTAATAAATGCATTGAAAGTTATGTAAGGATAAGCATTAATTTTGGTAAGATCTGTATTGGGGTTTACCTAATTGAAAATTACTTTTTTAAATGCAGTTGTTCATCTTTCATATTATATATCATGACATAAGGATCAAACACAGATTAGAATGAAATTGATAAAGGTCCAAAAAAAATTTTTATGATCATATTTCAGTAGAAAAGAAATATAATGCACCCAATCTCCATTAAGACTAGCCTTGTATGAGTTCTGAACCGGAGTGTTCAGTTGAAATATGATAAAACTACTTCTTAGTCCTGATACATGATATGGAAACAGTTCAGCTGGAAGTATGAAGAGAGAAATCCAGTGTGTAGTGATATATAAATACAAAATACTCTCCTGTGTCAGTCAAAAGCCTTTGTATTTTTACTTTCATGAAAATATTCATATTTCATTTAAGTATCAAAATTTACCTCTTTTATTTAAAGAAGCAAATTTAATTTTGTCATAAAATTTATGAGAATTTGATTTACCAGTAAGATCAAGCCACCCATGCAGACATAAATGATGAATTTTATGAATTTTATGGATAATAATACCTACATTTATATTTTTAGTTTAAAATACAAAGTTACCTTTTTGTATTAAGTATTTGAATAATATAAATATTTGTAATAGGGTATGTAAGTCTCGTCATGTGACCCCGTGATTTCACGAGATTGGGTCCTAGTCTACCATTTGAAAGCATGGAAACTTGTCATTTAGAGAGCGTTGAGTTCACTGTTGAGGGCAAAACATCTTTCTGTGTAAATAATACTGATAAAAAATAACAATTATCTATTTCTACACGATAAAGGTATTAAGAAAAAATATAAAATAGAAGATTTTGCATTGTTATACAGCATTTCGAGTACCCGGAAATAAACAATAAAATGCAGATTGATCCTCGGTTTTCAATATGTTCTACATCGTAAATTCCGGTAAAGAAAATGAAAGTAGAACGAGGCTTGCATACCCTATAATAGTTGTCTATTTTTGTTTCATTTAATTCTGGGATGTTTTTTATTGAATGTGAATTCATTAACGGCAGTTTTTTTTATTGTTTGTGACTTTAATTCTTTAAGGACTATTTTTTTCCTGTATGTTCAGTTTAATGTTAAGAATTAGGACTAATTATGAGATTTTTCTGCACTAAGAATTAGGACCAGTTATGAGTTTTTTCTGCACTAAGAATTAGGACTTAATGATGAGTTTTCTCTGTACTAAGAATTAGGACTAATGATTAGTTTTTTTCTGTACTACAAATTAGGATTAATGATGAGTGTTTTCTGTACTAAGAATTAGAACTAATGATTAGTTTTTTTCTGTACTACGAATTAGGACTAATGATGAGTTTTTTCTGTACTAAGAATTAGGACTATTTATGAGTTTTTTGTTTCAGAAATACATGTATATCATTTACCACAGCTTCACAAGTACAAGCCTGATTCTTTAATTGTAGTAATTAAAAATCACTTAAATTTTTTAATCATTTACCCTTAGAATGTTGTTCTTTACCTTTGACTTTAATTATAATATAAGAAATTAGGGGGAGTAACTGCACTTCCTACATCTATGGGTAACATAAGGGGGAGTAACTGCACTTCCTACATCTATGGGTAACATAAGGTACCAGTATCGTATTGCATATCCCTGAGTGGGTGTACGTCAAGACATGGATGCTATAAAAATATAGTGCATTTTCTTTTTGCCTCCCTACAAACTAATGTTTTGTCAAAAGATATGAACAATGAATTATAAAATAGAGCAAACATCACACTGTAAGACGAAGAACTTTTTAAAAAGAAAATCTAACATAATACCATAAAAATGTTCCACTGAAAAAGGTTGGTTTGGTGAGTGCAAAACGAAAGTGAAAGTAGGGAAAATGGCTATTTATAGTTCAAGACTACTTCTCTGTCTGATCTTCGTGTACTCACCCTATTTTCTTTGCGGGAAATTATTTTTTCTCATGTCCTTAGAAATGCTACACAAGTGAAAGTTTTATTGAATCAATTTACATATTTTTTTTTAAAATCCTAAAAATATGCACTTCACTATAGAAGTCTATGGGAAAATTAATACAATACTGAGACCTAGTAAGCCAGTTTTTCAAGTAAAGTTGGATATTCAGCAAGTGGTCTTTACCAGCTGAAAAAGTAGTTTTCCAATGCAGGTAACACTTTTAAGATGAATTAGCCAACCTTTGAACCTGATTTTTTGTGGTAGCTTTGGTTTTTTGCATTTATGGTTAATCTTTACCAAATTTGGAAATGCATTTTCTTTTCATGAATTTGTAGGATATCATTTCAATAAAATTATTATCTTGACTATTTATGATGAGCATATCTATATTCAGGTAACCTGAAGCAAGTAATACTCCTGCATAAAGGATAGTTTTCAAGTTACAACACATTTTAAGTATGTAGTTAGGACTTGAAAATAGTCATTTTCCATACATTGCCTCTTATATATGAAAAGATGAATATTTTTTTTTATTTTTTGTTTTTCTTTCAAATAAATAGCTAAAATGAGTTGCCATATTACTGTGTGATTGATTTAAATACAGAAATGTCACAAAAAACAACAGCCAGTTTTTTAGTGGACTCTTTGTTAGTGGTTCAAATGGACAGATTCTAATGCTGCAAGAAAAGTAATGGTGTTTTTTCATATAAAAACTGAATTTTTTCAAAAAGTATCTAAAGCAGACAAATATTATTACAATATTTATACCAGCAAACTATTTTTCTTGTATCATAGCCATCTGTTTTAAAGAAAAAATCCTTTCCTGTCATATTGAGGTCCATTTGTATCTGCCTGGGATACCAAAATGGCTTAAAATCTGTATTTTCTACATATGAAAAGCTATATTTTTTTAAAACTATGATATTGGTATAATTTTTTCTGGATTTATTATAATTGAAATGACCATATCTATAGTTTAGAACAGTTGGTTGTACCGGTACATATACTTTACTTTAAACAAGAGGCTCCCTTGAGTTAAAGACAAAAAAGGAGGTTCGGATATTAATATTTCCATATATGGAACTCACAAGTGGGGATTAAATAATGATTTGGAACTCATAGTACAGCTCATGTATCTACCATGTCAGAATAAACCACAAATTTGCTTAGTTTGACTAATGCAGCAGCTTTTTATCAAAAGTAATATTTTCTGGCTAACACTGAGATATTAGTCTTATGCCTGGAATAGGGTACCTATATAAAAATTTTACTAGAAAAGTCATGTTTGTAGCAGGGCAATGATATTCTGAATTTTCAGTATGGAAATGAATACTCTAGAAGAAAAAACAACAACTTTTATGATTATATTGAAATGTTTATTAGTAATAGGTACCAGTATCGTATTGCATATCCCTGAGCGGGTGTACTTCAAAACGTGGATGCTATAAAAATATAGTGCATTTTCTTTTTGCCTCTCTACAAACTAATGTTTTGTCAAAAGATATGAACAATGACTTATAAAATAGAGCAAACATCACACTGTAAGATGAAGAACTTTTTTAAAAGAAAATCTAACATAATAACATAAAAATGTTCCACTGAAAAGGTTGGTTTGGTGAGTGCAAAACGAAAGTGAAAGTAGGGAAAATGGCTATTTATAGTTCAAGACTACTTTTTTGTCCGATCTTCGTGGACTCACCCTATTTTCTTTGTGGGAAATTATTTTTTCACATGTCCTTAGAAATGCTACGTAAGTGAAAGTTTTACTGAATCAATTTACATATTTTTTTAAAAATCCTAAAAATATGCACTTCACTATTGAAGTCTATGGGAAAATTGATATGATACTGTGACCATAAGTGTAATTTGTCTGGCTTAAGATTGAGTCAAAATCTTTGAGGTATAATGAAGTCAGAATTGGTGCATTTATTTTGTATACATTCTTTACATTGTGGTAGATTGCATAAAAAAGTTCTGTACCATCTTCTTTTCCAAAACAAACCGGTCAGTGACCTTTGAAGGTCATTACATTGAAGATGATATCAGTGAATATTAGATTAGCCAGGTTACAGGGTAGTATGTTGACTATATTACGATTAACATATTGTGCCAGCACGTTATTTTAACTTCTTGAAATGGTTTTAGAAATATTTCGCCTCCTCTCAGCTGGATATTGTATCTCTTTCATACACAAACTGAATAGGAATCACCCAACTGTCAAATAGGAGTTTTATACAAGAAGATTAAAATTGAAATCATCCTTGATGGGTTTGTAAACTTTGATAAAAGGCTGGGCTTGATGTTTTCTAGGTCTTTTGTTCTGACTTATGCTATAAAAGATTGATGGCCAAATATTTCTCCAGATGTGTATTGGGTGTTTTTTACCTGTTGACAGGTAACAAATTTCATCTTTGATGTGGTTTGGATACTTATTTCTTTTTTCATGATTTTGGGGATTTAGGTTATATCAAGGATTTTTTTTCCTTTTTGCATGGAAGGTTAAGGTGAGACAAAAATGTTTTTGATTTACTTCGTTTTGTGCAACATAAACTAATATGCAGCTTGCAGATTTCTTTTAAATTGATTTCATTCAACATTTTTGCAATAATAATTCCTTATTATAATGTTACAATAGGAAAATCAACAAGTCATTTATTTATCAATATTTTATACAAGCCATGATTAACACCTAAATCCATATATATTATTTGCAAGCTTGTCAAATAGGTTGACAAAAAGTGAATGTATGGAATGAAAGGCCGACATAATCCAATATCCATACTTTTCTTCAATGAGTTATCCTATGTTTTGTATAGGTAAACAATATTCTTTTGGCTATACTAAATGCAGGGCAGAACTCTGCATGGTTTTGACAAAGACTTGCACTTCAAGAATTCGGGTAATTACTGTAAAATTGGAACTTATTTCAGGACTTGGTAAACATTGTTCCTTTTCCCAGGTTAAAGAATCTTTTCTGTTGAAATATATTTCTTTTGAAATTTTCTGTAACAAATTTATTGGATTAAGTGAAGGATTGTTTCCTAACCTTAAAATGTTCTTATAGAATTTTATGTAATTAAGAAACAATCCATATTGAATTAAGAAACTGACAATTGTAGAGGTGATTCAGGGTGCAGAAAACCCTCTGAACAAACAATGCTTTTTTTTTGCATGCAGATCTGTACTTAGGGGAAAACCATACATTTGTCTTCCTCTTAAATCCACCAAATCTAGAATGATAACTAGCCATCTGCCAATTTCATGTACAATCTACCGGTATATGATTTTAATATCAAAAGTGCAACGATTGATTGAAAAACTAAGTTTAGATCAGTGATCTATAACTGTTTCTTAATACAAAAAATAAAAGTGAAGTTTGTGGGTATATGACATGCATGTATTACTTTATGTTTGATGTTTATAATGACTGAATACATTTCATTGTTACAACATTTGCAGTGGCAGGTATTATACTGTTGTATCTAACTCCAATAATCCAAAAGCGCCAGATCATTGAAAAAACAAAAAAATCAACTAAATTTGAAAATTTTACAAAGAGAATGTCAAGGGCATCTATATTTTTTAATATGACCCACATTAAACACCAAAGATTAATTAATCACAGGTAAAATCCCTGTTTTAACCTTTGCGGTTAAATAAATACTTAATAATTGATAAGGAAGCAATTTTATCACCTTACGTGGTCATTAGGGATTATGATTATCTCCCCTTTAAACAGAGATTTCTGTACAGTTGACTGGAAGTAAAGGGTTCCTTCATTGATTTGTAGAACATTATTTCATGTCTATATCTCCCCTACATTGATATAGGTATTTGATTATTAGAGAAAATATCACCTCTTTGTTTGTGCCATAGAGATAAGATTAAATATGCTCTGTGATCTTTCTCTACAAAGATTTCTGTCAACTTGACATGTATAACAGATTCTGGCAATAAATTGGAACAGTATCATGACATAATATGCATTAATAATATGGTATTCCTATAGTGTAAATGGATATCTATACATGGTTAGAGCCAAAAAATGCAGACTGATCATTTTTGTAAGAGTTATTGCTCTTTGAATTTAGAAAATCTAGCTTAATTTCATCTGTATGATATTGCAAGTGCTGTCATACCTGTTATTCCATGGGATTAATACAGAATCTGAA
Organism: Perna viridis; assembly: GCA_037379345.1. Lineage (NCBI taxonomy): Eukaryota > Metazoa > Mollusca > Bivalvia > Mytilida > Mytilidae > Perna > Perna viridis. The sequence goes on along the minus strand of CM074519.1, from coordinate 40,600,159 downwards.
TTATTTTCATTCATGACACAGTATATGCTCTCATGTCCTATGTTTATAAATTTTCATGGAACATGGAGGAGAAGGGGGGACATTGTTACTTTGTTCTTTTATCTCAGTGATATTTTATTTTTCTCTATTTCATAGCAACTCAACTGAAAGTATAAACATGAAAAAAAATTATATAGAGTAATACACATTATAAACATTTGATGCCAATTTACTTGAGTTATTCACCAAAGTGTGGATAAAACATTACTTGGTCAGATTTAAATAACACACAATCAGGAATCATGTAACTCAAGACGATCACGGTATTTTTCTATGAGCCTGCTGCGACCTCCCTAAAGTTGGCTCTTATTTGTAGCAGTGATATTCAAATTGCAGTGTGATATGGTTTACAGTGATATAAGATAGTCGTGTGTTAAATTTTATAACCCTCTTATTAGGGCGATAACCATCAATGATTTAATCATAACTAATCTGAAAGGAAACTTGGCTTCAATAACCTTTTTATTCAAAACTATACTGATAGCAATCAGACTGAATTAACATGAATTAAAATATAAGCCTTTATAAGAAAATTGAAGAGTTGTCATATAATGTATGATACTATAATTGCCCACAGAACCGAGGTACGGTTTTGGATATCAAACAAATTACAGAGTACTGAGTTCATGTCTTGTCTGTGAATGTTACTTTACAGTTGTAATACCATGCATCCTCTGGTACCAACAAATATAAAAATCTATGTTATCATTAAAACAGAACTAAATCGTTTAAGTCCTTAACAAGTTCACTTGAAGTCCTTTTATATTTCATCGCCATATCACCCATCCAGCCATGTATAAGATTGAGACTAATAAGTGACCTTCAATGACTTTCATCATAAGGTCAAATCAGGTGTCAATTTCACAAAAAACTTGTAAGAATAAAGTTGATCGTATTTTATGACTTTACTGTAGAAAATAGCTTTGTGACTTCAAATTAATACACAATGATAAATTTAACACTAACAACTTTTTGTGAAAGCTCAGCTGATTAACCTATTGTAAATATATTATTTTTTGTTATTACAAATTTGTGTAAATTCTGTAAAATGGCCTTTATTTCATGGTATATAAAATAGTTTGTGCTTCATAGTTGGATAGATGAGTTACACATGTTCAATTTTAAGGCTTATTTGTTCACTGAGAAATTAGCAAAAACAGATATATTGCAGTACACGCAGGATTGATGTAACGTTTAACTGAGCACCTCTTCCTGATAAAGCTTTGTCATGTTCGGGTCTAAATAATTCTAGCTTAATCACCCTTTCAATATTATAGAAGGAACTTCATGGAAGAAAACTTGATTAAAGTATGTTGTTAAACTCAGGAACAAAGTATTCAATGTAATATAAGTGTAAATAAATCATTATTTACTAGTTTCTATAATCTTTGGTGTATAAAATTGAAGGAAGTTCCTTGTCTTAATTGTTAAATATTGGGTTATTGAATCTTAAAATAATACTTTGAAATATCTTCAAATAATACCTTCACACGAATCAGATATCATAGGTCTTTTAATTTGAATTGTGGTTTTGAACCAATCAAGAAGAATTTGACAGTATGACACTTGCATATTTTAAATGTTCTAACAGTTGATATGATCATTCTATTGTTGACAAAATACAAAAACTTTAAATGAAGGATTTTTGACAAAGTCAACATGACAATGACTGCAGCCCACTCACATCACACGTGCAAGTCGTGGGGTAGATTGCACATGCAATCTTTGACCTGGCTGCCAGTGCGATGTTAAAACTTTAGACATTTCTGATATATGTTCTGCGGACCGTGGCCCCAGCAAATGGAAACAGCTGTTAGAGTTATTTAATATGTGTACACTTTATGAATGAACGATAACCTCTTTTAATTTATTCAATAATGTTGATTGTTTTGATTAAGGTAATATTCCTTCCTACGTATGTCTATATATGTATGTGGTTGGCCTGTTCACATGTTCAGGCAATCACGCTACAATTTTTAAAAGGAAATAAACATCATTCAGAAAGTCCAAACTTAGTCATCTGTCTTGGCACAGTGTAGATAAAGAACTCCAAGTTACTGACTTTAACTTGTAAACAGGCCCTTTAGAACTTTGAACAAAAGAGTTTAAGATACCGCCCTATACATAAAGTCAGTGTTTTCCTTCCCTTATTAGATCATAGTATTAGTAATCTACAGTTAAGACATAACGTTAGTGTTTTGATGGTGAATGTGATACAGTGTTATAATTCACTTTATACCAAAGGAATTATGGGAATTCTCAGAGGTTTGTTTACTATCTAGTGAATTTGGAGATAAGATTTCAAACTTCTCATTTAATTTTTAATCATCCATTTTCATTAGTCTTGATTGAAAAAAAAAAAAAATTAAGTCATATAAATTTCTCTGCAAAGAAATTGTGTGTTTGTGAATTACAGTTGTTGATGATTTCACAAAACTTAAAAAAAAAAACATAACAGTAAGTGAAGAGCACTGCTTCAAAATAAACATGTTAGAAATATTGACCTTTTCATCAATACTTTCAACTTATTTCTTTACCTATAATGCTTTTAGGAATTTTATAAGTAGTGTTACAGTTACCAACATCAAGTTTGAAAAATAATGATTTCTCTTCCTAGTCTTATATGGGAACATTGGAATTCCTAAACTCTATCCAGACATCATTGTTGAAACAATAACAAAGTTTTAAATTGTCATATTTACCAAAATATTTCGAATTGAAATGTTAATTTGGCACGTTTTGTACAACACGTTTATTGACCTGATGTTATGCACGTTTGTGATTGCTATGTTTGTCCTGACTTTTGACTCTACATGTTTATATTGGATTTTTGGGACTAAAGTAGTATATTCTTACCCAGTTTGATATTCGTAAGGAATGACGTGAACATGTGATAAATAGGTCCTCCACTGAAGACATTTTAATGAAAAGTCATTGCCAAGTATAGCGTAACAACATGAACCAGCATTTTAGAACTTATAGCATCTAGTTCACTGAGCAGAACTTTAGGATATGTAAACAAATGCAGCTTAAACTTTAAGATTTCTGAAAGTTCACAAAAACATCTTTAATCCCAGGGTATCCTTCTGAGATATGTCAGTAAGGTTGTCTGGGTCTTGGAAAAAAAAACAATGGTTTGTGTATTTTTATGGACCTGGGACTTCATATGACACTAATATACACTCCTTGTATGGACCAATAATTTTGTTGACTATCTGTGGACCACACATATTTCATTCAAAGTATTTATGGGTGATTATTACCGGTATATTTCATGAAAGGACAATGATTACATCTTATTTTTGTGTGTTAATTTTTCAATCAGCCAAGTAATTTGTATACTTTCACTCAATCCTATTGAGTATTCTGACCTATTGCTTGTCCTGTTAATTTTCATTGTGATTTCTGGTTTGGTCCTATCGTATCAGTTATGTACCCAATCCCTTGTTTAAAATAAGTAATTTCTCCCATGTTTTATCCTGTTTACTGACCTTTCTGTCAAATGTCAAGTGAATACTTACTCTCAATTCTAGCCACTGTTTTGACAACGTAATACTATGCGCATCATGTCTACAACTCTGTGTTTTGGTGACGTTTTATGGACTAAAAATTTGACGCAGTTTTTCCAAATTATTTTTACAAGATTGACATGTTAGCCTTGAACAATGTCTTTCTTACACAAATGTTTATCAAAAGTGCTAAATATGTTTCTTGAACTTTCGTCATATGTCATAGCATTAAAAGGTATTGAACGATGCAACATTAAAATTTGAAGGAGAATTTGAGCGATAAACTTGATATCATGACTGCGTAAATTACGGTCTTCAACTTTTTATTTGCATGAAATTCTTTTTATTTTTTCATTGATATGAATGGCTTGCTTTACAAATGTGGTTGGTATTTGTTTATTATTATTACTTTCTTAATAGATTTGTTTTCCATTAAAAGAACGATGCATGATGATGTCTCAGATAATGGCATGTTATGTGTGAAATTAATGAAATGATTTAAAGTATTTCAAATCTCTTACACCACATGTAGCTTGTATCGAGGCAGGTTATTGCACTTTTCATATCAAATACTAGGGTTATCAATTTATAAATATTTCTTTATTGTTATATTCCTACTTTGAGGTGGTATTTAGTGATCATTATGTTCATCATTCTTTGTCCTTCCGTCTGTCCCCAGTTTTCATTTATTTTAAATTTGGTTTTACAGCTTAATTTAAAGTTTTATATTTGAAAAGTTTCAGAATTTTAGGTAGACCCATTGAAATCCTTAAACAGGTGCAAGGATTGAATTAATGATATTACCTTGCTACCCTATTTGAAAAAAAAAACACCAAAAAAAATTTCACTGAGTTTGATAAGCACTGTTTAGAATTGCTCAGAAAATGTTGTAAATGACTTGCATACATTATTGGTATATATATATTGGCTATCATTTTTTAAGGTTTTTACAAAACTGTTTTCTGTAAAAACATCATGTATCTTGCAATGAATGGCAAGATCAAATTGGTTCCTAAAAATGCAATATTTACTGAATGAAATCATATGTACTATTTATATTTCCAGCATTTGAAACAAGAAGGAAGCCAGTAGCTCACCAGTTTGTAGAAAACTGTACCAGAGCCAATGGTGTGTCAAGGGAAGTAACTCAATCACAGCAATATTACAACCAAGTTGACAGTAAAGACGAGCTTAGAAAATTGGTGAGACATATTTTAATTTAATATTCTAAAAATCTTTTTATTTTATAAATATGAGCTGTTGTCTCAACCCCCATCCAATACACACATTAAGTATATACTGATCATGGTGTCTGTCTGTCCATACATTTTTTGTTCCAGTTTTCTCTGCAACTACTTGTCGCAGCTGCTTGAAATTATGACTGAAGCATTATATTAGTATGTTGTATCATAGGATTTGATTTCAGACTGTAAAGACATCAACTTCCTGTCTGACGCTTTTGTTTATGTTTTGACCATATTTTTACTGGGTGGGGAGAAATGGAGATATCCTTTCATGAGTGTTTTTCTAGTTTTAAACTAAACTGATTGCTTTTGTTTAAGCTCTTGGTTGAATGCTTCCATATTTTTTACCTCAAGTCTTTCATTATTTAATATCATATTTGACATCTGATGGGTACCAACTACTTGGCTGTCACAAATCGATGTCCTGAGGGCAAGCCTAATTGAAATTTTGATTTGTTAATTAAACATCTGTGTGATGCCATGTACCAAAACATCTTGAATTGCAAAATAAACATCTATTTGAACAATTTTATTATGATATAAGGTACAAATTCTGATGATTCTTTTCATTTGAAATTTAAAGGAAAGCATTTTGAATTAAAATAAAACTTTCTTGATAATCCACAGGAAGAGACGTGACTAGATTTAATTATTACGACTTATTTGTCGGATGAGTCCTTACGAACTTGTTAATGATTTTTGCTACTAAGTACCTGACATTGTGTTTCTTGAGTTGACAAGCGCAAACAAAAATATTAGAATGTGAATTACAAGATTGATGAATGCTCCTGTTGAACTTGTTAATATAATGTTAAAATTCTTTTATAACTCTTTACTACAATACAGTATGTGATTGATCATGTAGTTTACCTAAATTTGGCAAAGAAATGGATAGTAGTGTGAAATTTAAAATGGGAAGTGAAAAAGGTGCTAAGCCAAAAAAAGTTACTCACCTTATCTTTATCTTGATATTTAATATATTTATATCTTAAGGTTTATGTAATTGTCAGGGTAGTATGGGGATAGCTCCATTTCATAGGTGCTACAGAAAATTGATTCCTTAAACAGGACCATTGTACAAAAATATCACCACTGATTATAAAACTATATCTATTTTTAGTCAAAAAGAGACATAGAGATTAATAGTTTTTCATGTCAAAAAAGCAAAATAAATCAACATTTTAATTCCATTATGTAGTCAAGTATTGTACAAAAAGTAAACAAATTTGATGATTTCATTTGTGTTATAAGTTGGACAACTACCAAAGTGATAACATCAAAAGTTTCAGACATTTATTATAAGGCACGATAGAAGTCTAGATCTACTATTCAGAGTAAAACATTACCAAATATATGAATGAATTAATGTCATGTTTGTTTCTGTTTTCTTCAACCAGTCTGTATTAAAAATGGTCCAACTGAACTTAGGGTTTAACATTCATTATTGGAATCTTTTAAACTGGTACAAAAATACAACTTTTGTTATTCAAACTGAAAGTTAGCATGACTTTATAGAAGTTGTTTATACAGCCTTCCACTGAGTGCCAAATATTATTTTCAGTAATAGTATGTATTTTTACACCATCTAGGAGGTCTTAGCCACTTCATATCACCTTAACATATATATTTTGTACCAATAAAACAATGAGGTGTCAAAAGACAGGTAGCATTACTTCAAATGTTTGTATTCTGATATATTTTTGTATGTTTTCTACTCCTCTCGGCTTATAAGTTTGGTTGTGGTATTTCAAATGTCAATATGGTTTTAAATATTTATTCAGTAATTTCTTTCAAGTGCATGTATTTGTTTTTGTGGAAAAACAGGGTAGATTTCTTGAGCTTTTGATTTTCATGGACTTAGTTTTAATTTTGATAAATCAATGGTTTTTTAAGTCTCTTGATTATGAGGCAAAATGAAATCTTAAAATTTTGCAAACTGTCAGCTACTGTAAACTCAATCCAAATCTCATAAGAGTTATTGTTCTTGAAAGGCCAAAATCAGCCATTGTTAGTAATACATATATAATTCACATCAGACCACAAGTTGCCATTACTTGTGTCAAATCCTTTTTTTTTGATAATGCACCAATAAAATATGTACTGTTTTAAACAACAGACGTATACAAAATAAAAAATCTTAGCTGTCTTTTCTTTTGAAAGGAGCTACCCCTTGACCCTTGGTCCATGTATTATGTTGTGATTTTCAAAAACTATACTAAGACATAAGGAAGTAAAATAAAAGATGCATTCAGAAGATACATGTATCAGAAACAATGGTGTTAGCTAACATTAAGTTATATTTTTTCATTAAGCAATACGTTGATTCCTGGGGCTTTTGACTGTGACATTTAAAGTTAGATGGTATGTACAGCAGTCAAACGTCGTCAAATTGTCTTCATATGAAAAAGGACCAACGCAGATTAGCGGGGAATACCTCCATTTAAAGATTAATCATATCTATAAATAATGGATTCAGATTGTTAAGAATAACAGATTAGTATCTTTTTAAACTGTATAGATGATGGCTTACATAAGGATATTATAGAAGAATTTTAAAACTTTGATTACGTAATTAATAGAAAGAGAGGCATATATTTATAATAGACAAAGAATTAAATATAAAAATAAAGATGGAACTGTCTTAACCTTCTTAAACCAGGGTGCAAAGGGGTCATATAGTATTACAGAATATAATCAGCTGGGTATAATATGATTATGCATAATAATAAATCCGCTCAATTTTTTTTCTTTTTATTGATACAATTTAAAAATTGTCTATGGACTTAATTTTTGTCGCAGACGTAATCCCAAATTGATTACAGTCTGTCAGTGGAAGGATATTGAGAAAACAGAGGCATTTTATTCAATGGAACGATAAAACAGGGTGTTTACTTTTCTGTAGAAATTCCATTCAAGTATTGGTCGAGCTATATAAACTCTATCTGTAATTTGTCAATACATTCTTACCTATTTGTTACAAACATGGATAATACTGATCGTGTCAGAGACAGAATGAAAACATGGATAATACTGATTGTGTCAGAGAAAGAATGAAAACGTGGTTGTGCCGAAAATAATTCTGATTTCATTCCGGGACTTAGTTATGTTTGTTGGTGTAGGCTGATTAAGGTATTTTCTTGTTTGGTACAATTCAATCTTGATATGGAAATTCTTCTGTGAAAATGACATAGCAAATTCATAGGAGTACTATGGATGTGATATTAAAATGACAATATTACATGTTGGAGAATTAAAAGCCTGTGTGAGATCAGACAGCAATTCAAATAACCTTGTATTAGAAATATAAATGACGAATTCCATTGAATTACTTTTAATTCGTCTATTTACACAAAGTTTAAATCCAAAGAAGTAAATATTTTGAGTGGGGGCAAAAATCATTCAACTTTTAATTTTTCCCTAGGACATGTGACCAGTTAAGTAAAAGAGGAATTACAGTGACATAAAAGACTGGCGTTATGGATAGTTTAATACCAGTTATTACTGAAGGTTACATATCCCTTCTATATATGTGTTGTCATTAAGTGGATTAGAGTTATGATTTAATGTTGGGAATTATACATTGGCATGTAGGTCTTTAGTCTAGGTGATGTAGTGTCAACTAACTGTACTATGTTTGTCGGTTACATACAAAGGAAATTAAGTTTGGATCTAAATTCAGAACTTCCGCTTCAGCAGCGGAAATTAAGTCTGGATATGGATGTGGAGGCAAAATCACAACTTTTGTGGTCAAGGTCACAAAACTTTATAAATACAAAGGTGAGATAGATATTAACAGGTATTATAATGATGAGTTTAGATGTATCAGGAATGATGGGAACTTTGATGGATGTATGTTTGAGTCATTAAGTTTTCTGAACTTCTTTTACTGAATTTACTTTTTTCAAAGTGATAAGCTTAAAAAAATATTTGAGAATCTTAAGCCATACTTAACAAGAATTTGAACGGTATGTATTTTGTAAGATTCACCAATCAACTCTGCACTAGAAAATAAGCACAATCATCTTGTCCCTCTTTTTAAATGTTGATTCATTTGGTCCTGTCATTTAACCTTACACCAGTCATCATGGTTTAAAGGGGAACACAATCTGAAGTTGAATGTTTGATAAAGTCCCCCCCCCCCCAAAAAAAAAAAAAAAAAAAAAACAACTGCAACCCCAGGGCCACAGTAGGGTCCTGAAAACCATTATAGACGTATGTGTTATATAGTATTTGAATTTCGATGGAAACCCCCTGTTAGTCTACCATTAAAGTACACGAGTATAGAACTATAGAATTAGGTCTTGGACCTGGATTGTAAGTTTATCTTTACCTTAGATGTATCAGATATGTGACCTGGCATTCTTCATAGTATTTAATAGATTCCAGATAAAATAGATTTAAGGTTTTAATAGATCAATATCCATCAGGTGTTAAATCTATCCTACAACTTCAATATCTGATGTAAAACACTGCCCTTTTGATTAAAATAGGGATCAATTTTCTAGACTATTTCATAGATATACCCATTATAGCCTACAGGAACAAATGGTAGAAAATCACACCATTAAAGATAAAGAATGAGAGATGGGCTTATTTGTTGTATTTCTTGTTACAATCTTTTAAAGATAAAATATTGTAGTTGTATGAGGTTGTATTCTATGTACAGCATGCATAACAGATGTAATGAACATATTAATTTTTTAATCTGAAAATTTGAAAACAAATGTTAGTATATTATAACTTTAAAATGAAGAACCACTGTTATATAGAAGGGATTCAAATAAGCAGTGGTTCAAGATCTTGGATTGTTTAAGTTTTTGTCAGAGGCCCTTTGAAATTTTAGGTACCAAGGTCAGAGACCTTCAACTATAATCAATGACACTTTATTGAGGACTTTATATTTTATTCAAGTTGATTTGAAACTTGTAATGTCCTGGACCTTCCTCTCTTGAAATTTGGACCCTTGTGATAGACCTTTTTTTTGTAAGAATAACAGTACAATTGAAATCTAGGGATAGTTATCCCTTATAGCTTAAAGTACCTTAAAGAGATGAATGGTACTCTTTGATCAAACACCATATATAACTTATGGGATACTTACATTGTAAAACAAAGAATGTGGACTTCTATATCAGCATGAGAGAAAAGGTACTGAGTCTCTTGCATACTGAGGTAGGACATTTGTGTCCATACAAATGTAAAAAAAATAATATGGTTTTCAGACCTAACTATTATGGCTAGTTCAATGATTCTGGGGTAGTGGGGAGGGGTTGGGGGTCCTATTCTGGGGTAGTGGGGAGGGGTTGGGGGGGTCCTTATTCGACTTTTAAGTTACTAGATTTCTGTAGGAATCAAGCTATCCAACTTACTATGTCATGGTATAGTGGAACTATCTTGTTTGGTTATCCTATGATAAATTCTGCCAATCTAATAATTAAATGGCATTGCTCAAAATGACATTCTTGTTCTTGTTCGGCTTTCTATCACTTATTTCTAGATAAAAACAATATTTTTTCATTATTTACAAATCTGACTGTTTTTTTGTACTTGCAGTTAACCCAGACCAACGATTATGAGGAGAAGAAACAGATACGATTAGCATTACGACAGCTGAGACAAAGAGATAGAGGTAAGCTGGATTTATTATTGTGGCTGTTTATGGATATTTTACTACAAAGTTTACTGATGTAGTTGGTATCAACATTCTTATCATTTGTACATATGTATATCAGAAAATCTTAGAAGTTTTTCTCAACATTGGAATACTTCAACAAAAATGTCACTTGGTTTTGTCATTTTTTTTCTGAAGTGCTTTGCTCATGGAAGTCTTAACATTGAAAAAATCAGTTCTTATTGAAATAGTGTCTTAGTACAAGGTTTAGCATTAACAACTTACTGGTAAATAAATTTTATTGCTTCTATAAACTTTGTTAAGATGAAAAGAAATTTGTTTTAAGAATTCTGTTTTATTTATGCACTGGATTTATCGAATTTGTTAGTATTTTGCCTGAATATTGTACATGTACTTATAGTAGAATAAGGCTGAACATACATGTATTGGATGTAAAGTATTTGCTTAGGTTTTGTAGGAAAGTACAAATTTTCCTCTTCGACTTTTCAAACTTTAAAATTTACATTATTAATACAATTAACACAAAACAGTAGATTTGGTGCTGGCAGTAAAGTTCAGAATAGAACAATTGACCTGAATTTTTGTTTACAACAAATAATCATGAGTCTATACTATGTACATGGAACAGCTTCTGATAGCATTAAACATGGATTATAATGTGTATATGGAACTATAAAGCAAATGATAGAATTATACAGAATTGTATAGGTGATTTCAGTATTATATAGAATTAGACAGTTTAAGTAGATAATACTCCTAGGTTGTCTGAACAGGACATGGAATGCCTGTGGTTTTAGACCTTACCATGTGATGTCTAGTTCATCGATTTGGGGTGCTGTAATTTGACTTGAAAGTTACAGCTAATCTCTTAAGCTGATTTGGCTGTTTCTGTCTTATGAAGAAATGTTTGTAAGCCTGTTCAGTAGATGCATGTCCATAGAAAACTAGTCTTGGTGTGTTCTGGGTGGGACTTTTTAAAATCTGGGAATACAGAATATTGATGTTCTAACTACTGTACTAAACAGGGGTTTTAATTCCAATTATATTCAATCTTTTAACATTACTTATGCAAGATATTTCTCAATATCCCAAAAAATGATAATCTTCTTATTGTTTAAAAAAAGTAAATTCACAATGATTTCTGATATTTTTTTTGAAGCCTCAGTCTTCTACTGGTTTATCATGAAGACTGCCCACATGAAATGTTTGACCAAGCAAATCACAAAAATAATGCCTGGCATGAAATTTTCATATTACAGAATGTCTCTGTGGTGCTACTCTGACCAAATAATTCTAAATCTTACAAGTTGTAATGGTTTTTCCTTAGTTGACCTTGAAAATTTTGAAGATACTATTTAAGGCACATGTTTCAAAAGACCTAGATATAAAGAGTTGACAAAAGACCCCCAGCACCAAAATCTTGAATTAAGATTTTCTCGTTAAATGGCTTTAGAGATATTTAACACAACATTAAATCTGTGAGACATTCAGCTTGGAGTTTTCTTTTTTGACTTATTACATAGATTTAATGGCTCTTTCTACATTCAAATATTTAATTAAGAAATAAAATTTGGAGATGTATACTTCCAAAGAAAGGGCATTTCTGGACCAGGGTTTAACATATTAAATCTAATTTGTTCACCAGTACTTGTTGAAATATTTGCAAAAGTTACAATTGAAATTTTTTATTGACATTAACTCTCTATATATGTATTTATGCAGATAATTGAAATCGTCTTTGCTCAATTTAAATATTGATAGAAATATGATATATTCTGTCCACGTTTGAAATACATAATCTGGTTTATACGAGTAGCCTGACCAAGATATTTATCCTTTGTGCTGATGCTTGCTATTTCAAGCTATTGAAATAGATTTGACTGTGTAGGAAATTAAATGCTTACTTGAAAAGTTTTTCTGTTATTCAATGGGATGTATGGTTTGGGAGTTCAATTTTTGTCATTCTGATAGCATGCATTGATGATATGACAAACATACCACTACATCGTAATTTATTATTGAGACATAGGTTTCTCAGTAGTTTTTCTGTGATATGGCTTTATTTCTTCCAGTATCAGCAGAAGTTCAATTAACATGAGATTTAATTAAAATAGAGAAAATGTCAGGAAAGTTAATTACCATGAGGTAACTCTACCAATAATACAATCCTCACCAAAATGGAGTTTTACTATTTTTTTTTAACTTAATATATATTTAATGGTGATGTTAGGATAATTATAATCTTACTCGTTCAAGCATGTAACCTTGAGAAGTCTTCATATGATGCCATGCAGTATGAATGCCTTTTACAGGGACGATTTTAAGCCCATCATGCGATGTAATAGTGGTTTGTTGGTTTATGAGAATTATATTTCCCAGCTTATCATTGCCATGATGAGATTGCCAAATTTGAACAATGACAGGACATTTTAACACATTATATTTGTCTGGGACACACTTTAGGTACAAGAATTCTAACCCGACAAGCGTGTCAATCAATTCATTTTTCATCAACGAAAGAAATATCATCTTATATTACAAGATCTTGCCAAAATTTTCCAATTTAATAAAATTACACAAACAATACTGTGATAGAGGGTTACAATATCATGGCAGAGTTATCCATATTAAGCTTGTCAACAATTTATAGATCAAAATGGGCTGCAAAAACAGATTAAACTCTGCTTTATTGTTCCTGTTAAGATGAAATTTGTTTACTTACGCTTCATAAGGAGTTATAAAATATCAGATTTGAAGATGTAAGTAAACAACACAGATGGGTTTTGTTTATGGGTTAGGGATATTGTATAACAATTGTTTGATCTTTTATCACTATATATTTCTTGTCTTATTATTGTGCATTTTATAAGAAGGATTTTAGCATTAAGGTAAGTAAGAATTTTGTATTAAATTTGTTTTGGATAAGTCAGATCTTTTTTCAGTTTTCTTTAAATTATTATGCTGCATCATACTAGTACCATTTTATTATGGTTAAATCTCTGTAGACTAAAGGCTTTGTAGGTTTTATTTAGATGTTTTGTTTGTTAAGGTTTAAAAAAGTATTGAAGGACTTTAATTGTTTGGTTTACACTGGTCTCTGGATATCTGGATATCTGGATATGGACTCCAGACTTCAGGTTTACACTGGTCTCTGGATATCTGGATCTGGACTCCAGATTTCAGGTTTACACTGAACTCTGGATATCTGGATATGGACTCCAGACTTCAGGTTTAGACTGATCTCTGGATTTTTGGATATGGACTCCAGACTTCAGGTTTAGACTGATCTCTGGATTTCTGAATATTCACTCCAGACTTAAGGTTTAGACTGATCTCTGGATATCTGGATATTGACTCCAGATTTCAGGTGTAGTTTAGTCTCTGGATTTCTGGATATGGATTCCAGATGTGTGGATCACTCGAGGCGTCTGTGGATTGATACATATTTTTGTATGGAAGTTTCTTGTGAATATTGTGAAACAACTTGAAATGTACCCAGAATTTACATTATTTTGTTTTGTTAACCATTTCAACATAAAAACATTTATGTTAAACCAATGTTGCATTCAATTCTTATGAGTAATATCACCATTACTCAACAGAATGTTACACAATTGTATATAAAATGCAAAATATTTGATCATTTTGTATCTATTCAATAAGGTCTATTTAACAATTTATCGTTGATCAGAGGATAGGAGCGGGTCGTCAATTAAATATCGTAGTGGGAGAACTCAGTTTCTTTTTCTTGTATTCTTTTGATATAATATCTAATTTCCTAAAATCAAAGTTGGTTGTCTGACCTGAGAATATTGATATGCTACCATTAACCTTTATCTAACATCATCTGATTTATAAAAGGAATTAATTACCTGAGAAAAGGTTTGACACTTGAATGTTCCAAAAATATAATAATATAAGAAACAAATAGTTCCACACCCTACTAAGCTATATGTTGTCAACAATTCAGAGATTTTTAAATAGAGCTGGTTTTTGACACCTGATATGTTTTAATGACTTTAGTGAATGTTTTTTAGCATGTTGCACATGTACTCAGTGAAGTCCTCCTTGTGGTTAATTTGATTAAAGTAGCATTATGTAGAGATGTCATATGCACTTGTCACATGGTATGGGTTGCCAAATAAGATAAGTTTGATTGACAATATCTAATGATGGAGGTAAAACTCTTGTAATATAACAAAACATGAAGGACAAAAGATTCAATAACAAAATCTTTTAAAATCTTGAAACTCATCAGATTCTTCAGAAATAGTAAGGTAATGAAAACAAAAATTGTAGTAAAAAAAATGTTTACCTTGTTTTACTGCAGAATATGTTTCTGATAACAAAATATATAATTATAATCACACTCAAGGAAATTGGAATATAGAAAGTCTGACATACCTACATCTTGTTTAATAAATGTTTGTTCCCGCTATATAATAAATGTTTGTTAAGTTCACTTTGGGATTTGTCTTATCAGATATTAACTGTTGCAGCCAAAATAGAATGCTGTTTTCTTAGAAAGGTGTGTTGTGACCAAGAATTCAGACCAGATTCAAAATTACAACAGTTATTGAAAAGGTCATCTTAGGTCAAATGTCAAAGTTAATGGTCTTAATCCTAATTTGTATGGAGTGAATGCCTTATCACATTTAAATGCTAGACAGCTGATTATAGTTCCACTAATTTTCATTTGTAATGAGGGGAAAATGATATACCTAATTAACTTGTTTACAAAACACTAATTATGATATTTCGAAGATCAAAGAGAATTTTTGTTGCATATATACATATTATTATGTATTGAAATTATGATACTTGCAATAAAACCTGTCACATGACATTCATTTGGCGCATTGTAAAATATGTTTTTTTCTAGTCTGGTTTTTGAGAGGTTTGAAATAAAAACAAGACCTTCCTACTGCTTTTTAATTGGGCTGCTGTATTTCTGAAATGAAATTTAGGATTTTGTTTTACATTTATAAAATACACAAAAAATATACACATATATCAAAATTTTAATTGTGAAATTTTATGTAAAATGAAAAACATGAGTATGTATACCTGTTCAATCATAGACAAAATTTGACACTGTGACAACCCAGTCCATCTTTGACAAGACTTATCCATGTTTTACAATACACCTATTGGTTGACATTCAGGTAATGCTAATGATAATGTGTAATTTATATAACATCACATGTAATGACAATTTAATTCAAATTCATAAAAAAAAATGTTTATATTTTTCTCTTGCGGACACATCTGTCGGCAATCGTGTATTGTGATAAAGATTTGAATACTAGGATCAATAAGCTGATCGCTACTATAATTTGCTCAGCTGGTGCAGGCTAGAGAACTTAAATGTTGCTTGTGGACTTACCCTTATTAGGTTTTGTGAAATTTAAGGGATGAACTAAATTCTGCATATGGCAATAAGTTAAATAATTTGTTTGTATGGAAATATTCAAACCCTCAAGTTGGAGTAATATGAAAAATTAACTAAAAAGTATGTGATGATATTAAAGTTTTGCCTATGCAAGCACAATTTATCTAGCTTGTTATGTGATGCATTCTTTCAACTGGATTGTTTCCTTCATGATTATTATATATTTTGAATGAATTTAGTACTTGATGAAGGGATTATTACAGTTTTAAGAACAGTATGGAAAGATTTGTGAGCCATGCTGAGATATATCTTACTCAGGCGGTCAGTGAGTAGATTACATGAGTATATAGAGTGTGCAGTAAGAGTAAAGACATCAGAGAACTACATATTATTTTGTTCTAGTTGTATTTTTATAATTCTTCCAAACTTGATTAGTTTATGCTGATTTTTATTACTCATATAGGCATTTATCTCCAAGGTCTGATGAACTTCTTATCATCTGTTTTTGTCACCAGTCAATTAAAACTCAATTAGTTCACTACCCAACAATGTAGTTGTTTTTTTTAACTCAATGATAGTTTTATCATGAATGTTATTTCTTCTAATGCTATCAGGATTTTCATCTCATTGTTAGTGTGAATAGTTTGAACATTAAAATGTATCAATGCTCAATTATCTTTTATGCATTTTGGAGTAAAGCAAGTTCTGGTCCAAGGACATATCAATTTCTTTATAGATTTTAATGTAAGTTTTATTACTCTACAAATCAGCCAAAACAAGACTTCTCTTGGACAGTACAGAAAACAGTTTTATTGACTAAAAGAAGGTCAATTAATACAAATCATACTATTTACCTGAATCAGGTCAATTTAACTATACAAGGATAAATCTTAGGCCTTATTTTTCTAGCAATGTGTTAAAATATCTTGGTTGTAAAAACATAAATGTGGTGATTTTCTGCTCGATTTGACAATTGCCAAGTAAAAATAAGCCATGGATAAAGCATTTATATTTACTGTATGTAGACATTAAAAGGAGGTCCCTGTGGTAGATACATTGTATAAACATATATGTTTTAACAATAGTAGAATGATATGGACCAAAATACCTTAAAATGGACAGTGTGGGTGTTCTCTTATATTGACCTGCACTAACATTGGATAATAGGATAATTAATTGGAAGGAGTGAATAACCAATTAATTATCCTATTTATTACATAGATTTCCTCTATTATTTGTTGCTATTTATAAACATAAATTTCAAGTTTTGTGAACGGCGGAGTGATTTCAAAGTTGTGACGTTAATGCCTGACTGAAGGGGTTTTTAACATCCTTGACTACTCTTTTGGGTCTCCTATGGATGGAAGCATTGATGCCTGACTGAAGGGGTTTTTAACATCCTTGACTACTCTTTTGGGTCTCCCATGGATAGAAGCATTAATGCCCGACTGAAGGGGTTTTAACATCCTTGACTACTCTTTTGGGTCTCCTATGGATGGAAGCATTGATGCCTGACTGAAGGGGTTTTTAACATCCTTGACTACTCTTTTGGGTCTCCCATGGATAGTAGCATTGTTGTTAATTCTTACCGCTATTTATAGGGTTTACTATCTGACAGGGGGGTAAGATAGTGTGAGATAGAATAAATTATTGACTTAATGTTGGTCAACATATCTTGATACATGTAATTTGTTCTTTACAGATATACAGATATAGTATACAGTAGGTTATATTCTGTAATTTGACATCCTCAACAAAATTTTGAAAATTGGTGACACAGAATTGAACATATGCATAGCATAGTGAAAGATTTGAAATATTACTATAGGATTTGAAGGTCTGTGGTAGACAATCCTTGAAATTAGGTATTTTGAAGGTGGTCCGGTAAATTTTAAAGGTCTCATACCTTCAGCCCCTAGTGATATAAAACATAGGATAGCTCTGCTGATATTTGGAGGTTTAAGTCCTTGGCTCAGTTCTTATCTTTCACAAACAGTGAAAATTAATTAGGAAGATTTATATTTTGAAGGACAGATTTCATAGGTGTAGCAAGTCCTTTTCATTTATGTATTAAGGTCATATGTCCTTTCTGAGGGTTATTTTACAGATTTAGTATAACTGAGATGATCCAGTTTCCCTCCATTATTTCAGCATCAATGAATCTCATCTCATATTTTACTGGCAGAGGCATGTTTGCTCTTTATTTATGGGGTAGAAATAGTTACTTTGTTACTGTATTGCAGATGCCATTTTAAAACACTTATATCGATATATGGAAAGTTTAAAAGGTATAATGAGTGATTGAGTAAAATATTGAGATTAGAAAGAAACATTTTAAATATTTCTTATATTGGAAAGTTTAGGGAGCAATATGTAATGAGCATTATTGAGAGTTGTTTAAGGGTAGTTCTAAAACTCATGATTGACTACATGTATGATAATTCATTTACAAGTCAAATTTTTCTTCAGACTTGGAACAAATCATATCATCAAGCAAGTATGATGACCAAGCAGAAACATGTCTGAAAGCATATTTCAAAAGGTTTTAGAAGTTACTATCCTGACATACATACACCATCTTGGATGACCAGACAAAGGACTGACAATTGACAAATCCTTTTATGCCTTACTTTATAATTTCAGACTCCTTATATTTAAGACCTGTTTGACCAATTTAAAACATATTTGCCAATTGCCATGAAATTCAGTGGAAACTGACAGAAGCTGGTGAAAGGTCATTTAAAAATGTCTGCCACCAATGAAAGATCTCTCCAATGTCAGCCACCATGAAAGATCTCTCCAATGTCAGCCACCATGAAAGATCTCTCCAATGTTTCAATTGATATAAATTTCTTAGCAGTGATCAAGTCAAATTCTGGTCTGTTTTCTTTCATCACAATGTGTCCAATGTTATGTCAATTGAGCTCAGTTGACATCAAGGTTCTGAAATTAATCTGAAATTTGTTTATTGATAAATAACTCATTTATACTATCTAATGTTGTGACTGGGTTGAATGTCTTATTTTTAATGTATCATATTGATGCATTTTCTTTAAGACGAAAGATATGTGTAATTCAGTGGCTTACCTCAGTATCAGGTATCTTAAATATTTCACCATTGTGTGGGTGAACTCTGTGTGGATATCATCTAACATGAATAGTTATGGTAGGGTTTGTTTTGTTTTTACTCCTTTGGTGTCATATTTCTTCATTTTGTTGAACTCTGACCACGATAGATCAGAAGTTGGTATGGTCTGGTTAGTATATATAGAGGTGGCATAACTGTCAACAGTTAATTTAATAGAACTTTGGATCAGTATCTTATAATATACTATTGTATCTGAATGGCCTAATTTTGATGAAGAATTGACTCTGGTAAGAAATGAATTTATTTCTGGAGAAATAGGTTTTTTATGTTGT
Source organism: Perna viridis (assembly GCA_037379345.1). Classification (NCBI taxonomy): domain Eukaryota; kingdom Metazoa; phylum Mollusca; class Bivalvia; order Mytilida; family Mytilidae; genus Perna; species Perna viridis. The sequence goes on along the minus strand of CM074519.1, from coordinate 40,580,923 downwards.
TAGACTTTTGTCATTCTGTTTTATATATATTTTTTCTTTCCAAACACAAAAAATATCTTTTATAAGGAAACTACATAGAACGTGGTAAGTTCTGGCTCAACTTGATCATTTATAACAAGATGTTTTTATGACCTTTAACTAAAGGCTAGTAGGTTGAAGGGTAGAGGTACATGTAATTTACATAATTTTTTAATTAAATATTTGATTTCTATTGAAGATATATTGTTTTTGCTTTAAACTGTAAGGGTATATCTATCAAAAATAAATCAAAATTGAATCTGTCCTCATATTTGAAGCTGATTCAACGTATATTGTAATCTGTACTTTATTTGCAAGGATATAAGCAACATTTACAATGCAAATCCGTCAATGTGACAGATTTTACCAGTAATTACTTGTAACATTTTGAATAATACATGTTCTACCACACTCGTATCCTGTGCACCTACGCTACCTTGTTACTTTTTAAATAAACGATGATATTTAGTTTCTAACTGATGAATAGAAAGTATCAAAATGAATAATTGTAGGTTAAGATACCATGTATTAAGTAGATATGGAGTTACATAATAAATAGGTAAGCCTTGTATAGTGAACGCAAAGGCTTTGTATGAGGATCGGTAATATAGTGATGGGCTGTGGAGGAGTTTTTTTCTGTCGTCATTTAAAAAGCTCTTGTCAATCTAACTATGATCTCCTTGTTGACAAAGTAGAACTCAGCATTTTGATAATGGACAAAGGAGTTATTTGTTTGGAAATGTCAACTTCAGGACAAACCAGATTTGATCTAATTCTCTGTAATACTTGTGATACTTGCACTTAAAGTTATATAGGTTTATTATAAATGTGTTTATAATTATCTTTTTTTAGAAGTGAAATTGGGCAATACATCTTAAAACATTTTATTTTGTTAAAGCTTTATATTTAATATTACAATGTCATTACTACACATTTGAGAGTATTGCACACTAGATACTGAAAACAAGATATAACCTCTCTAGCAACATGTCATGTTTACATCCCCGCTGATAAAAACAGTTATATTGAACAGAACTATTTTATGGTATTCCATTAATTTCGATTAAGAGTTTTTTCTACGGAAATTGCATATTTCTCCATATTTAAATGCCATGCGTGAATTGTGGAAAGCAGTTTAAATGACACAGAGATTATTTGTTCTTCCCAAGTATCTGTTTGATGTGTTGACAAAAGATCGTTAAAGACTTGTTTACCTGAAATAGTTGCAGATTGCCTGTCCAACTTAGAAGACTGAACATGTGTTGGTTGTGATTGACCATACTGGATATTGTCAGACTTGATTTGTAAAATCATGCTAAATATATTGTAATGACAGTGGAATATAAGTAAATATTGGTGAATAAAAATATTCTTAATTTGTCACGAAGCATCAGTGTTACACAGGTGGATTGTCAGTTTTGAAGTGAGACACATTTTTTATAATTTTATCTCTATAAGTTTAAGTGATTGCCTTCCATGATAGAATGCAATATAAGGATCAGAATCATTGATATATTTGGGGATATGATATCACTTGACTGTTTAGGAGACATTTAATAAGTGTAGGTCACTTGAGAAAGAATCATCCAACTTGTGATTTATTCGATTTTTTTTTTAATGATGACTTTGTTCCTTGTTGTTATTTTAAGGATTTCTTATCTGTAAAGGCTTTGTCATTCGTCAAATCTGTCATTTTTTTAATACAATGGAACATAAGAAGTTCCTGATTTCAAAGTGAACGGATTAATTGAGATGTTTCTGTGGAAACCTTTTACAAAATTTCTTGTCTATGAAAATTGAAAAATATTAATCCATTATGACAGTCATGCAGTTGGTTACCTTTTGGGCTATTTACTTTGAATAGACCAGACATTTAATTTTTCTGTACTCCACAGATAAATTATGTGGAATTTAAGGATTAATGTGGATTAAGTAGCTAACCACTTGTTGTGTCAAAGTTATTAAACGTAAGTGCAAATTGTCTGGACCCGTCCAGATTACCAGCGTGACTTCAGCAAGACTCCAGCGGGACTCCTGGACCATTGTCATCATGACTGGCATAAAGAAAATTATAGATAATCATAATAACCGCAGGACATTGTAGAATTTTAAAAAATATTAAATTTGACATTCTTGTGGGATTATTATTTTTTTTTAAACTGAAAGGTGCAGATTTGATTATTTATGTGGAAATTAATTCTAGAATAGGCCAAAGCTTGAACTCAACTTTAAATAATTAAGCCATGAATTTTGTCAATAGTGCAAGGCATTGGTATACATGTACTTGAGAATGTCACTTTTTTGGAATTCTTTACGTATCATTGGAAATACATAGAAGATAGTAATTATGGTGCATAGCATAAAACTGAAATAATGACTTCCTACGTATATATAGTACTGAGAACTGATTTGGAAGGTAAGCGATAGAATATTGCTAATCTTTGTCTTTAGCTTAGCTTCATTTGTTTCAATTAATTTAGCCTTATTTGTTTGCTACATGTATCACTTACATGCAAGTAGAATAAGTTGCATTGGCAATATAATGATGTTTCAATATTTTTATATTATGCTAGCTGGAATACTATAATATTTTTGCTGATATTAAATGACCACTGAATTTGCCATCAATCTGAATAAAATGTAAACAAAACTCCATTTATGGCTATGTGGTATGTTACTTTTGTAATTGTTCTATAAAAGTGGACTACTGTTTTTACAGTTTTGATGTAACTAAAGTAATATACCCATAATGGACCAGAGAAAAATATAGATACCAATCATGATTGCCTATAAAATGTGAATTTCTGAAAAATCATTAAGTTTTGAGTAATTGAGAAGCCTATGTTTTCTGGTCAGATCATGTTTTATATGCCATCAATATTTGATATGTATTTGATTGAGAAAAATCAATATAAACCTCAATATAGCATATCAAATATAACAGAAGCTATATATGTCCCATGTTTATGATATACCCCTTTAAGAAACAGGCAGATGTAAGTTACTGATATTTTACCACACTTACTCTTGTATTAGTATTGTACACTTAGTTTGAATAAAAAATCACGTACTGATGGTTCAGTTCTATTTAGATATTTACCAGACAGGTTGATATATAACTATTAAAGTCTGTACATCCTAACCTTGACATTGTAAGGTAACCTCTGCATGACCTTTGATCAAGATCTATATAGTGCAAACAAAAGATATAAAACTTAATGAATATTTCACTTTCTGTTATAAACAAATGAACAAAAACTCATCAATTTATTAAAATGTCTAAAATGACCTTCCAATGGAGAGCACAATCATGATCACATTAGACAGGTGGTCAGTATATACACCGCATTAGACAGGTAGACTGTATATACACCACATTAGACAGGTAGACTGTATATACACTGCAGTAGACAGGTAGACTGTATATACACAGCAGTAGACAGGTAGACTGTATATACACTGCAGTAGACAGGTAGACTGTATATACACAGCATTAGACAGGTAGACTGTATATACACCGCATTAGACAGGTAGACTGTATATACACTGCAGTAGACAGGTAGACTGTATATATACTGCATTAGACAGGTGGTCAGAATATACACCACATTAGACAGGTGGTATATATATACACCACATCAGACAGATGGACTGTATATACACCGCATTAGACGGGTGGTCTGTATATACACTGCATTAGACAGATGGTCAGTATATACACCACATTAGACAGGTGGTATATATATATACACCACATCAGACAGATGGACTGTATATACACCACATAAGACGGGTGGTCTGTATATACACCGCATTAGACAGGTGGTCTATATATACAGCACATTAGACGGATGGTCTGTATATACACCACATTAGACAGGTGGTCTGTATTTACATCACATTAGACAGGTGGTTAGTACATAGTGAATTTAAAACATGTTCTTTTAAGACCAGTTATTACAGAATACAGATGCTCACTAAGACACATTTTACTGTATTGCAGAACATTAATACATGGTGACTTCCTGCCTTATACTTTTAAAGAGTTGTACACTTATTCAAATTGTAGCCCTACAATTTTCCAACTCTTTCTGTTAGTAGAGAGGACTGTATAAGATATTGGTGTAAGTTTTATGATAGTCAAGTGTCCTATGTTTACTCTGGACACAATAAAAGTTGGTCTTTAGGTTTGCCAAACAACTTCAAAGGACCACTAACGACTTTTTACCTGTCCTTACATTCAGGTGAATGTTCATAAATCATCAGAAATCACTTAAGTTTAATGTTTTGGTCAAAAGGTCGACAAAAATGATTATTTAATAAGAAATTTATTGAAAAATGTCAGAATTTTGTCTGTTGTGCAGAGAGGTTTTGTTTAGGGGGGTGTCCTTGGAAAGGCCGTAACATTGAAGTGTAAAGGTAAAAGTTAAACAAAGTTTTGTTGGTTCTGAAATTCACGTTCAAATATTCTGAAGACCTGTGCTAAATTGCCCACCTAATATATTATAGAAATGTTAAAGTAGAATATCTCGTATAAATGGATTATGTGTTAGTCAGACTCCAGAGTATCTGATTAAGCTTATTACTACAAAATTTGGTAGTATGTTATGAAGTGTACCAATTTGGGTCATACATTTCTCACATAGTTATGTGTGCTTTCAAAGTACTTTGAAATATTTTTTAAAGATAACCGTCATTGAGTTGAAAGAGAAAATATCAATTATAAGATTTTTGTTCTTGGTTGAATTGAAGATAGTCATGTGTTATATGCTTACTTTCTAAGAAGTATAGAAGAATGCAAGATCTTGGACCCTCTTAAAGTTTCCGTTTTTATATTCAATTCATTTTTTTTAAAATTAGGCAAGACATTATCAGTGTACATACCAAATCTTTTCATAAATGATTTATTCTGAGGTCAGTTTGAAGGTCATGAAAAATATGCTGATAAACGTTATGGAAATTGTTGACTTTAACATTAAACAGATACAAATTCTACATCTGTTTAAGTTTGTGTGGGCTTACATAAAAATATGTCCCTGTAAATATGAAGACAAACAAATATTGTCAAATCTTAGGTAAGGATGAGACTTAAAATACCAGCGCGATACTGACTTAAAGTGGTGCCTAAGGTACTTAGAATATCTTGGTTAAGATGAAGACCATTTCTACTTGGGAATTCTGTAAGGTCTTTAGTTCAATGACTATTGACACTTAGACTAGTCAACCCATCATTGCCCATTAGGATACTCTCTTAACTTGTCACCACCTCATTCTGAATACTATCATATTATAGTCCTACTCATGAGTCATGATATATTGGAATCACCTTGTCTGTCCGTCATTCCATTAATCATTTTCTGCATCTGAATTTCATTGACTCTCAATGGATGGATTTATTTCAAATTTGATATTGGACTTCATGTAGATTGGATATTTTTTGGTTGTGAATTTTATTGCTATCCAGTATCTAGTTCTTGTTTTGTGGGAGTTTCCGAGTTTTTTGCTATATGTAACTAGTAGGGGTATATCTAGCATGATTATGAGTGCAATTTAAACACATGGACTTTTTCCTAAATTTGATAATGGACTTAATACACACTCAATGATTTTATTGAATCAAAGAAGAGTTATATACTAGGGTGTAAAGTTTTTGTCAACTTACTATGCATAAATATCATAAGGCCATTTTATCACACAGAAAACATATCAAATGTTGAAATCTAAACCCATTGCTGTGTATGAAAACTCAAAAAAGTATATTAAAATGTATATTTCTTCCTTTTAATTAAACTGTCATGTTCAGGCTAAGTTATTACATTTTTTTTGGTCAGGGCATAGATTGCAGACATCATCACCAGATTACTTCTAAAGTTACATTCTGCCCCATATCATTTCAGAACAAGCCTTAGCATGGTAGTATTGAATTATTCATTAAACTGATTATAAAGGATGGAAAAAAATAAGATTGAATAGAAATACCCAGATATATTACACAATAAACTGGTGATGGGTTCTTTCATAAATATGAAACTTGCATGGTATCTACTGATACCACCTGTGTATGTTAGCTGACACTGAATAGTTTCAAATTAGGAAACCAGTAGGATTCCTGATATGCCCGAATCTTATGATGAATTAATAACAACTTACTGAATGTTAAGGTATCCCTATAGCATTGCCAACTAACTTCATTTTTATGCTGGTAGGTATACCTGTATATTATTATGCTAGTAGGTATACCTGTATAGTATTATGCTGGTAGGTATACCTGTATAGTATTATGATGGTAGGTATACCTGTATATTATTATGCTGGTAGGTATACCTGTACTTTATTATGCTGGTAGGTATACCTGTACAGTATTATGCTGGTAGGTATACCTGTATAGTATTATGCTGGTAGGTATACCTGTATAGTATTATGCTGGTAGGTATACCTGTACTTTATTATGCTGGTAGGTATACCTGTACAGTATTATGCTGGTAGGTATACCTGTACTTTATTATGCTGGTAGGTATACCTGTATAGTATTATGCTGGTAGGTATACCTGTATAGTATTATGCTGGTAGGTATACCTGTATAGTATTATGCTGGTAGGTATAGCTGTATAGTATTATGCTCATAGGTATATCTGTGTATTATAAGATTTTCCTTACATTTGGCTGGACAAATAAAATGACACTTACAGTACCATTATTGAATTTCTGATGTCCTTTTTGACATTGATTATAAAAAAAAGATTTTTTGTAACATTCTATTCAAATATTTACATTAAAAAAAAGGATTTAAAGTTTGAGTGCTTTACAAGACCTCTTTATGGATAACTCTACAGTTTTGTGAACTCTTCAAATTAAGTTCAGTAAAATATTTACATTTCTAATGAGATAGAATGAATCTAGATTTGACACAAGGCCTCTATTGCTGGTAGGTAACTGATGACTTTAACAAATACTTCATGGTATTCCAGACTTCAAAATGAAAGCATTAATAATATTTAGACTTTTTAATGCTTACTTAGACCTTACTTTAAGCCAGATTTCATCCATGAATTGCCCTGTATCACCATTAGGCGAGTTGCCAATAGTCTTTCAAGTTTTATGAAATTTTTTTTTTTTTTGATATTTGAAAAAAATAGGATAAATGTTATAAAGTTGACAAAGTGCAAAAAAGCAAACATTAATAGATGCATTAAAACTTGAATATTAAATAAGAAATCATTCCCCTTAATGTTCTTTGTTTTGACCACATTTTAAGGAAGGCTTGTTTTAGGTTTATGTAAGGGACCATTAAGCTTTGTACTATATTTATCATTTATTTATTTACCTTTTTACCATATAATGCCTAATACTTATAAAATACAAAGAAATATTTTTCTATAAGTACCTGTTTGTTTTCATTGTGGATTAGTGAGACACTTAAGGTACATTGTATAGAACAAGTTATTTAGTAAAGGGAGACTAATCTTCATCATAGGAGTTCTATGACATTGTAATCTTTATAAATGGCAGAGATACTTTAAGGAAGATTATTGTATAATATATAATAAATATTTACTTAGGAAGAGATATTATAACACCTATGTGTTATAATACCATACATAGAATACTGAAATGTAGATGTGCTATTTATTTTTATGAGTTACGGTTCTTTAGAAGTCACTATTTTATTTGGGGAGTAGGAAAATATGTCAATGTATTATTTCAAAGGTAGGTTCAGATTTATCTTTGAAAAAAAGAAGAATTTCTTTAAAAGATAATAAGAAAAATTCATGTTCACAAGTTATTTAGACATTTTTTTAATTACTGAGGAAAAGTGGGATGAACTTAAAAGTTTCAATAATGAAACCTTACATAAAGTATTAGTAATTTTTACCATAATTACTTCTAGCAAATTCCACAGAGTTACAATTAATAAAATTCTTTAAAATAACTGTCTTGTCGAATATGCATACTATTTAAGCAATATTGTATTTAATGCTGTAATATTTAACTAACTCTGTTGATCAGGGAGGATATGAAGATCCTCCAATACCTCCTTATACCTGTATAGATATTCTCTGACTGTTTTAAAAGCTTGGCTGCCCAACATTCATGGTTGTATGGAATTTGATGCAGTTTTATGGTAATACACATATAATGGTTTTTCAAATAAAATGCACCAAATCTTTACATCTGTAAATTGCAGCAATATTACATCAAAGTGATCTTAATGGCTTTACATTTAGTTTTACCTGCCAAGGAATTTAAATGCAATTAAAGCTGTTTGTTACCTGTAATTTCAAAGGTGAGGGCAATGATTAACTTTCTAGGGGTAAAAATAAAGTTCAGCCATGTGGAATAGAAGCATTTGTAAGTTAATGGGCTGCTTATGTTCTAAACATGATCTGAGGATGCATTCAACTTTCAGTCTGATTTTACACTTCAACTAGAAACTGCTCTATTTTAAGACTTCTTTTTTTTACTAACATGCTCTATGAAGATGCTTACCTTACCTGTGCACCTGGTCCCTGTTTATAGTGGAGTCAGAGTTGCTCATTGACTTTTGTTTCTTAATGTTATTATGGTTATTTCGTATTGTATGTAGTGTCTGTGTTTTCCCCATCCTGTCTTTATTCCTAGATTGCATTCTTTTGATTTCCACTAGAATCTTGGTTCCCTTAATAACTCTACGCAACTGTTTTTTTCTTACTTAGTTTGTCTTTTTGTTAAGAATCAGTATCTCATCACACATTCTAAATTTTCTGTAGTTCTTTTTGGATTGGAATTAATCCATTGTTTCTGTGTATAAGTGGACCATTTATTGGTCCGCTTTTTTAGTACAATGTATTTTACAGGATGAAGAATTCTTATCTCATTATTTGTTTATGTTGCTTAAATTTATTGCAGACTTAGAAGATACTTAAATATACACCCACACAACAAAATTGATAGTAGGCATCTGTCATCTGTTTCTCTTTTGGTGGCTCTTCTGTAAGCATTCAGGTCTAAAATAAATAAAAGACTCTACCTCTGGGATCACTTGATCTGGTGAATTTTATCACTATTTGAAGATCATAAATCTTCTATAGCATTTTATTGTAAAATAATTGGTGATAAAGTTCTAATCAAATACATTCAAGAGTCACAAGAAAACTTTAAACTGACTTTATACTAAGGAATAGTATTTGGTATATACCAATAGCCAGAAATATAATAATCAAAGAGTCCATTCAGTTCTACGCTACCATTCTTTTCAACAATATACATTCCCATCACCATCAAAAGTTGATAGATACAAAATAATTATGAACCAGGAAAATAATTATAATTTCAGATGTAAATTTATATCTACTTTTTTATCTTACTGTAAAAAATTATAATCCAGTCTTTCTCTCCATGCCATTTACTGCTTTATTTCAGTCTGCCATAAAAAAAAAGTTGGATATTTTATGTTGGGATATTTTTAATGTCAGAATAAAAACAGGCCACCTGGGAATCTAGTTGTAGATTAAATATTGTGTCACCTTGCTCTTAATTATCATTTTATAAATGTTTTCCATTTCATTATAAACCGAATAAATATTTTTCTTTCAGTTAGAACATTTTATCATGAGTTTTATGTAGAACAGAAGTGTAGGTTGGCCACTGGTTCATGGATAATGATAAACAGGGCCCATAAACTGTATTTCTTTTTTATATTTTTATTGCATTTTTTGTTGCCATTATATATAATTTATGCAACTATGCCCTAGATTTAGTTAAATATATTTTTAAGTTTTTGTTTTTATGGTTCACATTAATTATATTTGTTTATGTGTGTATTTATATTGAAGTTGGCAGTAGTAGAAACTCCTCAGTGTAAGTTTATGTGTGTAAGTTAGATTACAATGGGGGGGGGATGGGTGGGTCGAGTTAACTCGAACAATTGAAAAGGTGATAGCATGGCCCAAATAAACTCCTATAAGAATTGTAGAATTGTAAATGTCCTGAAAACTTATCATATGAGTCAAGTTAGCACCTGTTGAATATATAATGACCTCTGAAAATTTGTGGTTTAAAATTCATTTTGAAGTACTTTTTCTATGTTTTAATTCCGTTTGACCTATTGGTAATGAAATAAGATATATGGCCATTTAATGTCATCATCAATTGGTCAAACACAATTTCCAACTGCTCTCTTATAAAGACTTTTGCAAAATCTGGAGGCTTAATATAAATCAAACTATAAAAGGAAAAAAAATATTTTTAAATCTTCAAGAAATGCTTTGTTGAAAAATACATGTTATATTATATTGTCGATTGCCCCAAGTGATAATGAATGAATTCATTTGAGTTTCTGGTACTTTGTGCCTTTTTAAGTATTGAAAAAAACTGTTCTAAATTGATTTTGTTTTTAAGTAGCGCTCCAGCTAAGAATCATGCAAAATGTGATTCATGGGTAAAAAGCCTACATATTTTTATTTTTGATATTTGTTTGAAATGTCACAGTAAACAGAAAATAACATGTGGTTTTTCATATAACCCGTGCTCTTAGGAGATAAAAATTATATAGAATGCACTGTAGATTTCAAAATTAAGGGAAATAACTCTGTAAATGGCACTCAAATACAATAGAATCTGCAGGATTTTCAATGTTGATTATCTCCTAAGAGCAGGCAGATTTGAATGAATAATTACTCATTTCATAGTAGAGACCCATAAAAATAACTCAATTACAAAAATAAAAATATGTAGCCTTTTTGAGGTGTATCACATTTTTCAGATTTTGCATGATTCTTACAAAGACAGCTACTTAAACAAAATGATAACAACATCCGACTTAGGTATAGGATATTGACACCTAGTGCTAATTGTACCAAACAAGCTCATTGCTCTAAAATCATTTATAACAAGACAGACTGCTGAGAAAATCTTACATCAGGCAGTAACACAGTATATCTTATATGTGGTACAATATGATTATATCAGGTACTCAAAATACATTTGTATATCATATTTAAATCTTTGATTGTATCAGTTTAAAAAGTATCACATTTAAAATGATAATTTACACATTAACCTCAGTAAGATTTGGATGGGTGGGGAGTAACATGAGACTGACACTTAAACTTTGTGATCATTGTGACAACCTCTACTGGTAGATAGTAAAGACATACTCATGCCACTGTGTCCAATGATCCTATGTGTTGTAAAATTTGCATTTTTATATTTATGAGGAAAAAAGATGAAAAGTTGGCAAAAATAAATCTTAGATGTAAGTATCATTTAAGATGAAATTGATGTGAGGCCCAGGTGGCAATCATATTTACTCTTGACAAGTTGTCTGATATAATCTCCATTTCATTTTCTTTTGGAGTTGGAGTAAACAAGATCACTGTACAGTTTCTTAAGGACCATGTAACTGTGGACTTTAAGTTCTTTATTTCATGGGTTGTTAGTGGTACATTTCACCTTACAGACATTACTAATGTAATTACATTTTTGTACTTAATTAGGACTTTATTCAGAAGGTATAATTAGTTTTTTGAGTCTGGGGTTAAACTCTCGCAGATTTTGAACCAGCAGTGTCAAATGAATTTTGAATGAATATTTATTTTTTGAAAGGATTATTTGTATGTCAGTATGCTAACAACTGCACCTAGTGTATAAAAGGGATAATGTTTAGAATGTCTCCCGCTGCCTTGAACGTTGTTAATGTGAGAATTAATGAGACATATTAAAGTGCAGTGGCCTGGATATAAAAGTCCAACAGTAGAAAGATAAACTACTGAAAATTTCGTGATTATCATACTATTAGTATGAGAATTTTACCTGCAGCATACTAACATCATAGTGCTGTTGGTATTCTGTCAGATCTTTTAAACTCTTAATTTGTATAATTCCTGTTATGTGGTTATATATAAAAACTTTTAAACATTAATTTTGTGTGTAAATATTGAGGTCTACAAACCAAGACACCATCTATCAATTAGAATATATCTCAAACAGTTATTACATAATTTTATTGTAAGATCATGTTGTTACATCTAAAATAATTTTTTCATTGTCTGTTCTGAGAAAGAAGGAGATGGAAATCATGCAACTTAAGCCCTTTAATAATGATTGCTTTCTTGTGTTTTTTTTTCAGAGAGAGAAGGAGGAGGGAGATCAGGACCCACTTCAGCCCTTACTAGGAGTCAGAGTATTATCAGTTCTGATCGCCAGTCCAACAACTCATCACGTCCCCGTGCTGTACGGTGTTCCAGTGTTGTAGAGACGTCTCAAGACGTAGACAGTCAGATCAGAGAACCATTGTTAGAAAACAGTTATTGTAATGGACATGACAGTGGTGAAAGTCATGTGACTCGTGATTCAGTCGGAAGTTTTAGTGATAATCATTCTACAAAACATGACAATTCACCAACTTCACCAACTTCACCATTAAGACGTTCATTTTCACTGAATTCTGTACAAAGAAAGAAAAGTTCTGGAAATTCAAGAAGCAATTCAGTTCAGGCAAGTGTTCGTTCAAACTCTCCACATAGTTGTTCATCATCTTCAGACTTCTCAGAACGTTCAAAGGACTCAGTACATTCAAACTCAAAAAGTTCATATTCCTCAGACTTATTGGAACATTCCAAGGATGTTCCAAATGGAAAATCCTCTAAGTATGTACCGAATGGAATAAAAAGTCAGGAGATTACTAACCAGGATGTTTTAAGAAGAAAGAGTGTTCCTTCTAGTGCCAAACATTTTCGTGAATCAGACGATTCTAAATCAGGTTCTGAATCAGACAGTAGTTCTTGTCGCGATTGGCTGGAAAAGAAACGACGAAATAGCCTGACCGTTATTGATACTAAAAAATTGAATTCTACCATGGATATTGAGGCTGCATTTTCGGAAATTCTAAATGCTGTAGACACTGAGGAAGAAAATAACAATGATGATTCTCCAGAGCTGGAAATATTACAGGTAGATGGAGAGGAGAAAATAGATATTAAAACACCGCGGGTTGTCCCGACCATTACATCTTCTGTGGATATTAACTTTAACAAAAGAGACGTAAGTTTCATTATAGTTTTATGGCTTCTTTAAGTAAATTGTTCTCATCCACCTCTCCGTGAATAAAGAGGTTAGGATCTAATGTAAAACAAAACCTAACACCTAAAGCTTTATCCAATTGTAAAATAAAAAAAAATGATACCCTGATAATTCTTAGGGATGAGAATCCAATGATTTTAAAGTGGTCTTGTGTTCTGATGAAGTATATGACATTGTTTGCACGGATTAAGTTGTTGGGTGGTAGAAATACAGGTAGCATTCTTGACCTTTTATTTTCCTGGTATCAATTTATATGTATTCACAATATTTGTTTTACATTCCTCAGTTTTTCATTGTGTTTATTTACCTTACTGAGTGCTTTATTTAGGAAGAATGAACATTTTGGTGAATTTAAGATGAAAAATGCTTTAATTTTGAATTTTCTGATGATTAATTACGGTACATTTGTATAGAGTTTTGTTGTAGTAGGGCAAAGTTATTCATTGTCATAGGTGCTTCATCTGAATACTGAAATTTCAATTTATTTCTATTGTAAAATTTGAGTTATCCCCCTTTGAATAAGACTATTAAATTTTCAGGTAAAACCAGAGATTAATGAAAATGACAACAACAGAACAAAGAGATCAAAAGGTAACACAAGTTTAATTATTTAATTTTAAAGAAAACATAAAATACAGAATGGGCTGTGTAGGAAACATCAATAAACCCTTTACATCATTAAAGAACTTGAAATATTACCTACTGCCACAGTTCTTTCATGGTAGTATGCTGACATCAAGTGTAGGTTGGTCAAGGGTTGGACACCCAGCTGAATTATACCAAAGGTTATAAAATTGGAAGTCACTGCTTCTCCAAAAATGCATGTGACAAATAATAGATAGAGTGACTGCTTTTGGCTTGGAGTGAAAAAATGTTTGCAAATGGGTAGACAGGCCTACATGTTGTCTGGTGCTTCTGTGCACCAGATCATTTTAAAAAAATGGGCTCTGCATGTCCCACTATTACGAAGCTGGTCTACTCCATTGATCAAATGTTCTCATCCTGAAATAACTGCCGTACGATTTATGTAAAACTACAATCAGTCTGTCAATCTATGAAATTGTTCATTCAACTCTCTATATATATGTCCATCCACACACAGTAGTGAACAAATTATAAGACTTATAATAGTGAAAAAATGGATGAGGTAACATGTGCTTCAGTACAACTGTTTATTGTGTTGCATTCTTAAAAATCACATGATATGTGTCAAATACTAACTGATATTGATTCATGCCAAAAAACTGAAATCTAGTACACAAACATCAACAAAGGAAAATAGGGTGAACATGTAGATAATTATTTTCTCTTATCTTTTATCAGATAATTGTTAAGTAAATAAATTTAGACCAGACACAATGTCAGCTGTCTGTGCCAAAGAAAACTGTAAAGCTTTAAGATTGTCTCAGTTTATAATTATATTGCTGCTCTTGATAAACAATTGATGGTGGAAGGGAGATAACTCCATTTTTCTGCATACATTTGCTTTTAACCATAGATTAGTTAAACATCTATGTGCAAACATAGTACCAGTCTACTTCAGTTTCATTTTAGCACCTTGGTTTAAAGCATAATATAAAAAAAAAGAAACATCCACAAGATACATGAAACAAATAATATAAACATTACAATTTTTCTGACTGTTAATGCAAGACAATTTTCAATTAAAACTTATAAACTTAATTAAGTTTAGAATTAGGCATTTCAATGAACAGAAAGTACTAATGTGCTGTACCAATATATTAAGCAATGAAAATTTTAAGAACAAATGCATGTTTTTTTTTTAATATAAGGACAAGACTTTTCTAACAGTCTTTTCTTATTTCTATCTTTTTATTCCTTAGAAGAAGCAGCTGCAGAGGAGCAAATAAAGCCAACAAAACAGTCAACAGAGTTACAGTTAACACCAAAGAAAAAGGACCGTCCAACGTTTACATTAGCGCCTGTCACGCCTACGAATGATTCCTTGTCAGTGATTGAGGACGATGATGGCTCTATAACAGTACAGAGTGTGTCCTATAAAGACCAAGGGGACTGTACTGTGACTGAGAAAACAACTCTACGCAGGTCAGCGAGCAGAGCTGAAGAAGAGGAAAAGGATACTGGTATAAACAACTGTTATTTTTTTCAATCTGGAAAATTTTGAATAATTTGTGAAAAAGCATGACAATTTTCTTTTTTGAGCAAATATCTGCCTTTAGGTTCTTAAAAAAACTTGGTAATTGCTAGCTATTCATGGGAAGGGAGCTAACTCATTATGTACTGTATAAGAAGAGTTTTTTGCCCATTTAAATTTCTTTAAAAATATAGTTGGAGAATTAAGCGTGAAATAGTTAGAACAAATTTTAGAAAATAATACCAATTGAGCAAAAAAGATTTGTTTTAAAACATACTCATTTTATAGCAATGTTTGGTTCATTTGTTCATTTTTATATTGTAGTGATTGAATCTAAAGTAACATCACCTGGTGGCAGTGATCACTATGAGAAAGATGTCATCAAAACAAAACGTAAACTTACCTCACGAGGTTCTGATTATTTCTCACGCAGCCAGTACAGTTCTAAATGGAGAAGAAATAAAGAAGGGGAGACAATTGAAGAACATGATGTTACCATGGAATCTGATAACTATTCTGTGACTAAAGGTCAATCATGGGGTGACAGATCAGAAGCCAATGTTATGCTTAACAAGCCATCATTGGTTGGTGGTGTGACTGATGTGAAAGAGTTAACTAATCATGATGCAGGAGACAAAAGGCTACAGGTCCCTGGTAAGATGGATGTATCAAAGGCCAGCAGTGGCTATGGGAGTGTGTCTGGGTCTGACGAGGAAGAGGCTCTGGCTAAAGATTTACAAGGGAGACCTTCAGGTTGGTAATCGAGTTATCCCTCTGCTTGTAGTAGCATTTTAATACAATTTTTACTTAAATGAATGTTTGAGCCTATAACAGAGATTGAAGAAACTAAGTTATTTCTTTATGTTGTGTGAAATAAATACTTAATAGTATTACTGAAAACTTTCTGTAGTCAATGATTGACAATGCTAGACTAGAATGCTTACACATAATTCATATTAAGTAAATATACTAATCATCATTTAACTATTCCATCGCTAGACTCACATCTAAGCTCTTTAGCTGGGTTACGTGAAGAAGCTGAGAGTGAATGCAGCCTGTGTCCTTTACCTCTAAGGAGCCCTAAATCTTCAGGGTTCGGATGGAGAATTTGTATGTGCTGCTTGTTTTGTGTGGTATTGGATGGGGTTCACAAAGGGGATGTGGTCATTATCTTGTTCTTATTTTGTACAGCTCTTCAGTTGGCAATGCCATAAATTCATTAATTTATATTATATAAAGAATTTCAACATTCAGACTTCAAAAGAATGGATGAGACTTTGACTTATTCTCAAAATACTTTCATTTTGTAGATTGCATTCTCCATGGTTTGCCATTAGAACATTTTGACAATTCATGTTTGTAACAACAAACTGTTGTCATTGGAATTAAAAAACCACTGGACTAAAATAACTAATGAATTTATATATTTTATTAATCTATTTTATATCCATGTCATAAAATATCATTGCCTTAATGAAGAAGCTGTACAGTTATCTTCATTCTTGGACAGTTTTGCTTTGGCATATTAAATTGTAATAAGCTTTCTTTCATTGCAAGTCAGTTGTTGATTTCACAAAACAATAGTAAGTGTAAAATTATTTGTAAGTTATGATGTCACAAAACTAATTTCTTTATTACAACTATAATTTGGCACAAACTTTTGTTTAATTGACTACAGACTTTTCTTTTCTGTAATTTGTTATAATATGATGGCCACATCGGGCCAAAAAAATGATAGTCTTGCTTCCTGCTACTAGCAAGGAAAAAATATGATAGGTAGGTAGGGAAATTATTTTCTTGAGTTAATGGGGAGACAATCGAGACTTAAACAGTGCTTGAGCCAAAATGTCCATAAAATGTTTAGGGTAGGTAGAGTAGCAGGAAACAGACATATTATTTTGTTTGGCCTCATGATTGTTTGTGGTGGTGTTTTGTAACAGTTGTTACCATTGATTTGTTGGTGAAGTCGTAGATTGCATTCTATAATTATTGTTGTGAAAAGTATTCCATTTGAGAACACCCTGCTTGCTTCTAATCCTACATATTTCATTTAAGAATGCCCTGCTTGCTTCTAATCCTACCTACTAACACGTCGTCATAAAAGGTTTCAATATGACATTAACCATAGAAGAGATAGTAAGAATCAAACTTCCCTGAGAGTGCAAGACCATGAAATCAGACACCTTAGGGTAAGATTGCAAGTTTTCTAATGAGGCTGTGTTGAGTTAGAGAACATTGAAATCTTACCCTAAGATGTCTGCGATTTCATAGTCTTGCATTTTCTGGCAATGGTTGATTCTCACCATCAAATTGATTTTATTACATGTATTAGTAAGTAACTTCAGAAAGTCCTGCATGCCCTAACTCCCTTGAATTAACGTCATGAAGCATTTTATTGTGACGTCACAAATGTTGCATGTTTTATCTCACCTGTGAATATCCTTTTCTCAAAAGGGAGAAATAGAAATCTAACATGGCTAGAAAATTAAAATATCTGTGTCAAAAGTAAGAAAAAGAAATTTTACATGGATAGAAATTTAAACATCTCATTCATTAGTGAGAAAATGTAAAATCTAAAAAGGCAGTAAACTAAGCATTAAATGTAAACTATTTCATCTTGTTAAGTGCACTAATTCAGCATGTAGAAGCCTAAGTAGAAAATTACACATCATTTTTGTAAGAAATAAAATGTTTATTCTTTTTTATGTAAAAACGAAACTTTCTTCACAAAACGTCAATTGATTTTTTAAGTAGAGAATTATGTAACAATTTCTTGTTTACTTCATCGTAGTGGAATAAAATAAACAAAATATCCATGTCAAGTTCAGTAAGATAAAGTAATGACTATTATCCATGTTAATTATGTAATGAAGGAAGGTTTTAATGGTACTTAATGTTTCTAAAGACAGATTCAATTTTCTAAACAGACATTTATCAATACATTAAATAATGCATTTATGTTTTCTAACCTGAAGTTTTCAGTGGAGAAGATAAACCAATTTTTGCAGCCAATGCTCATTTCAAAATTCTCATAGAATGAGAAGAGGATGTTTTAAGATAAGAAATGTTTTAGCTTAATAGTGATTTCTGAAAATAAGATTTTTTGGTAAAAACAAAACAGAAAATTAAAATATCTGTCAATTTTCTAGAGAATTTGTTTGTTGATAAGCAAAATTCTTTCAAAATTGGTAATGTAAGTGTATAACATGCCAACCATATGTATGTTGAGAAGAAGTTCACATTGAAGGCATTATGTCAGAGGTAAAGGTCAGTGATATAGCTTAGGTGGCATTATGTCAGAGGTAAAGGTCAGTGATATAGCTTAGGTGGCATTATGTCAGAGGTAAAGGTCAGTGATATAGCTTAGGTGGCATTATGTCAGAGGTAAAGGTCAGTGATATAGCTTAGGTGGCATTATGTCAGAGGTAAAGGTCAGTGATATAGCTTAGGTGGCATTATGTCTAAGGTCCAGATTATATAGTCAGCTGAGTTTGAGTTGAGTCAGGGCTGATCTTTACAAAGAAAATCAATTTAGATGTTAATTCTTGATCTGATTTTAAGTTAAAGTTCAATGTCCCTGAAAATATGCCCAACTATTCTAGCCCTTCAGACTCCTTGAATTGTCTTACTAATGATATGTAATAAAATAAAAAGAAAATGAAAAGTCATGATTCAATCATAATTACTGGTAATTAAGTCAAGATGTAATCATATTTAACTGATAAAGAAGTAATTATATACTATCTACGCAGTAATTACTGAGATGTTACATGTATTCTGTCACCGAGACGTGGAGATTATTGTAGACAACATAGGTTATATTTAATCTTTCTATTTGTTGATTTCCATACCTTATCTTTGCGTGGGAAGTGAAGTGAATGCGAAGGATGTTTTTTCTGCTTTCTTTGCTAAATGTTAGAGTTTAGGTTGAATTATAACCTCTTATTTGAAGTATCGAGACAACACCTTCAATGATTTCTGCATGTAAAAAGAAAAAAAAATGATGTAGTGACCGATTTCTGTTAAAAGTGTTGATTGATGAATTACCGACAGTTGTTAGCAAATCATGGTTGTTAACTATATATATTCTATCAGTTTCACATTAAATCATGGTTATCTATGCATTTCATGTCCTCTAAACACATTCCTGAAAGCTAAGAATCATTAGAGTGAGTTTGATCTGATTGATACAGTTACCAAGAAGATTTCTCTTCCTATTCTGTCAGTAAATGTCTTTCCCACCTTGTTTTTGTTGTAACAATTCATATTTCCATGACAAATATTCAGACAGAAGATACTGCCAAACTTTTGTTGCCAATGACGTCATTTATTGGAAGGAACAATTGTTTCTGAACCTTATTTTCCCTGTATATTCACATTTAAAATTCACTTAAATAGTTGAAGTATCGTTTATTCTCCCTGCTAGTTGCTGCCAAAGGAGAAAATTATTACTGTTATTTTAGTGCATATGATCTATAAATATAATATGGAGAAAATATTGTTGAAATTCTACAATAAGTGAATTATCTAAATTGCAAGTATATCTTGTCACTTTTTTGGTTAGGAAAATGAAAAAAGAAAAACAATAGTTTCCTTATTGAGTTTCTTAAAAGAGTTACAACTTTGACTGGGACCATGTTGCACCAATCTTACAGTTTCAGTTTTTTTGACAAATGACCTTGACAAATGACCTTGACAAAAGATGGAATAACTTAGAACTGGCTTGCGTCTTTCCATTTCTTTTTCTGACGCAGTCGACATAGTTTTGCTTTTTACCCTGCGACCTTAATGATGCTCTTTCATGGAAATGTAAGTCACCTGATGACAATTTTGTTGCCTGATTGGCCAAATACTGATAACTTAGTGGTGTTCGAAAAAACTGTATATTGAAATTGCATACCATGTGTTATTTCCTGAATAAAAAGTAGAAAACTGTAAGTGAAAAAAAGACAAATTTTACTGCATTGGCTATCTTTTTTTAAAGATAGTACTTGTATAGTTATGGATGGAATTTCCATTACAATTCCAAATGGTTTAACAGTTTTTAGATATCAATATGTGTTCTTTTAAATGAATCATTGTAAGGACAACTATAGAAATAAGTAACATAAATTTATTGTACTGTTCAGGTTGTGATTTTACACACATTTTTTTTCTGATTTCTAAGCTATCACTGGTAATTCACTTAGCCTTGACTCAAATAATATCAAGAATTTCCTATTGTATTAAGCACTGTGAGGCTTTTTCCTTAATGTATGGAAACCTATGGGTGTCATAATTAAGCATGTTAAAAGATCAGACATTAATTGCATCCTGGTAATTAGCCACTGTTGAAGTTGGCATAACTCTGGTCATAAAACAATGGTAAAATATCTATAGGCTGTGTCTGCCAAATCTTCATGGTCATGCAAGGTCATAAATGACCTGCTGATCAGTAAAGTGTAGCTATCTACAGTTGTAGGATGTATGATAGTACAGGTATGTTTCTTATACCTTCATTTATACATTGTATATCGTTTTTAAAATAAAATTTTGTAAAGCAAATTTGAACATGCCTCCCTTTAATCATAAATTACAAGCATGATCATAAAAGCAGCAACACTCTGAGAAAAACAAGAAAATTCCAGAGTTCACTAACAGGAAATACCTCAGCATGAAGCTACCTAACATGTTTATTATAGCAGTAATGGGGGCTACTTTATTTCTGAAATGTCTGAAAAAAAAGCAAAGCAAAAACTGGCAAAGATTTCTAGACAGAGTATAAATCTCAAAATCTAAATAGTATCTGTGGAAAAGTTATGTATGTTAAAATATCTCTCAAATTTTTCTTGGTAGATTGTGGTGTCAAAATATATAGGCCTATTTCTGTTGGTTTTTATGCATTGTGAATCAGTAATAGCTATTCTTTATTGAGTAATGGGCTCCTTCAGTGTCAACCACAGACAAATCAAGATGTGACTTGTTGGTCAATGTTATGGTTTCTCCTGACTACTGTAAACAAAAGTACACAACCACTGTATGAACTCCATTATCTCCCAGAGATGGTATGGATGAATGAAGTCTCTTTACTACTTCACAAAACTTGATGGAATTTACTGCAAAATAATAAAACTATCTGCCAAAGTTCACCAATTGTAAACACTACTGCTAGTTTTGATAGGTTCTTCATCAAAGTGATAAATATAGGTGCCAAGAATTTGTGAAAATTTATCAGAATGTCTATCTCTGTAATGTCAAGCTGTTAATCAGTAAAATTGGTTGGTAATTAACCCTATAGGAGTGGTGATAGGTAAATTATTCTGAAAGTGTGCTCAGCTGATAAAGGTAACCCTGCACCAACATGTTGGTGGCCCTCAGAATAGTTTGTATTTGCCTGGTTAACATCTTTCTTTCTTGGTGGTTTAGAGGTCGATGGGAGGACAGTATTGGTTTATCCTATTTGCAGGTTTTTTCTTTTGTTGATAGTTTATGATGCAAATAGACTAGACTTAGTTTTAGTATTTTGCTAGAACATGTACTATATGCCATATTCACCCTATGCATTGATATTTGGAAAGAAATTATAGATTTAGATATTTTCTTGTTTCAGTTTTTGCCGAAACTATGCAGACTTTTTGTATCACGCTAGAATTCTAACAAATAGGCTTCTGAAACAGGGTTATGTTGCTATAAGATTGAAGTCATCACTACAGAAGTTTTATGGTCGTCATCATGAACTTGTGGATTGCTACGGTGTATCCATCTGCGCCATGAAAACTGATTTGTTCAACGTGTCATAGTTTTCCTTTCCTCTTTCATCTACTTCAGACTTGACTTTCTATGGGTAACTCCCAGTTTTAAGTGGAATCTGAGTTGCTCATTTGCTTTTGTTACTTTGTATGTATGATTTTAGTTACTTTATGTTCTTTGTTGTGTATGTCTGTTTTCCATGTCTGGTCTTTGTCCCTGGATTACATTCTTTTGATTACCGCTATAACCTTGGTTCCCTTGATTACTCTTTGATTACCGCTATAACCTTGGTTCCCTTGATTACTCTTTGATTACTGCTATAACCTTGGTTCCCTTGATTACTCTTTGATTACCGCTATAACCTTGGTCCCTTGATTACTCTTTGATTACCGCTATAACCTTGGTCCCTTGATTACTCTTTGATTACCGCTATAACCTTGGTCCCTTGATTACTCTTTGATTACCGCTATAACCTTGGTTCCCTTGATTACTCTTTGATTACCGCTATAACCTTGGTTCCCTTGATTACTCTTTTATATTGGTTTATTTTTAAGAAGCAATATTTTAGAACTCATATAAAAACTGTTTTATTTTGGGGTTTGTTTTTCTTTACTAATCTACTAACCATAATGCTCACATATGTCAGGCAAGTTTTTGTTTAAATACAATGATTGGAGAAAGTATTAACCAAATTAAAATTAGTCAGGACAATTATAAAAAGGAGAGTACATGGGGAGCTTTTACAATTTCTGAACTTATTATTGGCAAATTGTTACAAGAGAAAGGAAATTGCGAGACAGATCATTCATAAAAGAGATAAATTTCTTTATAAACAGATGGAGTAAAATGCATGTTTTTGGCAGAGAAACGAAGAACAAAATGGTTAATGCACTGTCTCTAATGTGCATCTTAATTACATTTCAAGTGTCCTGGCTTCGTTACAATTTTAATTTCTTCCTCTTTCCCAAGTCTGTTTAATTAACAATTTGAAACAATTTGAAATAAGTGAATTTTCTTCAAAATAAACAAATACACTTCCTACAAGTTTTGTCTATTAGCTGTGTTTGATGTATTTCATCGGCATGTCCTACGAATTTCTAAACCAGTGGTATTTAGCCATCATCAGGAGCTATCTATTTACTGTGCAGTAACTACGTATCAATGTACATATTTTGAGCCAAGATATAGACAAGGAACATATAATTTGTATACAGGACTAGATTGGCAGTTAAATGTTTTGTAATTGAAGATGTCAAATATATTTCGTCGGAGTAGTCTTCTGTTTAATTCTGAAGGTATTGTTTTTAATTTGTTTAATCAGGTAATCAGGTAATTTCAGGTAAATAACTACCTTTAATTATTTAGTCGTTACCTGTAATTTGTAATTAGCAATAATAAGTTCTTTAATCCTATTCTACCTAAAAAATGAGTTTAGATTGAATACATTTTTATACCCAATTTTGTAAGAAGTTGATTATCTGTGATTAATTATTTTGTAGGAAATTGATATATAAGTCACTGCATACTGATTTGACATATTCCTGTAATTTTTGTGAATGACTTTTTTTTTTACATTATAACATCATTAGTGACAAAAATGTCATTTATTCCTTTGCTTGAATGTTTTTCTCTTTGTTTACTACATGGTTGAACTTATGTTGTAATTGATAAGGTATAACTAGGTGTTTATTACAAAGAATTTTATGATACATGATAATGTCTGTATGTCCGTTAACAAAATTGAAATTTGTACTTTTACACATATTTATGGTAGGTTTCAAATGATTCAATTAAATAACATTAGTGCCAATAGAAATTTTTTTTATATAATTTTTGTTAATATGACTCTCAAATAAGACTATTTAGTGATAAAGCTATGATGGAAAATTTTTAGAGTGTGACATTAAAGTTTAATATTTGTTCCAGGTTCTCCAGAAGTGAAAGCCCCCCTCAAAGATCTCATCACACTAGAGGGCAGCAATGCAGTCCTGGAATGTATTGTGGCGTGCTCCCCACAGCCGGACATCACATGGTATAAAGCAGATAAATCGGTAATGAACAATCGTCACTTTGAATCTAAGTACGACACAGTGTCAGGAAGGGCAATACTGACTGTCCTGAGCTCTAAGAAGGAGGACTGTGGACAATACAGATGTGTGTGTAGGAATCCTTTGGGTGAGGCAGAAACAAAAGCAGTTCTAACAGTTAGAAGTAAGTATGGAAGTCGGCCCTTAAAGTACTGCCCACTTGGTATTTACTTTTATTATTTTATTCTACAGAAAGAAGTTCATTGTTAATCATTTAGCTCAGATAAACTTTACTCTGAATCTAATATACAAACTCCAGTTCTAGTCAAGATCATTTGTAACTGGCACCCCATATATGAGTAGTCAAGACAATTTTAATAAAAAACCTACTACTGTGAAAGTACTATTGTTTGTGGGGTACCTGTTTTCGTGATTTTTGTGGGTAGGCCAAACCACAAAATTTGGTCCCCAATGAAAAGGAGATTTCCATATATGTGTAAACTGAAAACCTCAAAACCATGAATTCAAGAATACACAAACTTGTGTTTCCTATCTATTCCACGA
The DNA here is from genome assembly GCA_037379345.1 of Perna viridis. NCBI lineage: Eukaryota > Metazoa > Mollusca > Bivalvia > Mytilida > Mytilidae > Perna > Perna viridis. Next base: position 40,556,410 of record CM074519.1, on the reverse strand, counting down.
AAATTGGTATTCACGAATTAAAGTACTTTCACGGTATTAAAGAAATGTTTTCCTTAAGTTTTGTGTGTATTTATATTGTCTGAAATATTCTGTTTCTATTTTTAGCCAGTTCAATGTTGTTCTAACCTTTTTATAAAAATTCAGGTAAAGCCAAGAAGAAGCCACAGTTCACCAAACCATTAAAGAACATGGTCGCTACAGAAGGACATTCCGTATGTTTAGAATGTGCTGTCAATGATGCAATGCAAGTGTCATGGTACAAAGATGGAATAATTCAACGCAATACATCTGACTTCAAACAGACATTTGATGGACTTAACGCAAAATTGGAAATCGATGAAATATTTGTAGACGATCATGGGGAATATGCATGTGTTGCAAAGAACGATTTCGGCGAGAATAAGACAACATGTAAAATAAATGTTAAAGGTGAGAATGAACCAGAGAAAATCCCGGTATCTAAACTGCCCAATCGGAAGCCTTGGTGTAAAGTGGTATAACTGCTTTTTATTATATCAGTGGATGTATATACTCAGTGACACTATTGTGTAAATATATGGATCGGAATAAAACTTATAAAGTTTAATGTCTGGATATATAGCATGGAAAAAGATGCATCAATGCATGTAAAGCTTTTGGTTAATTTTGGAAATGCATGATTCTAAACAATCTGGGTATTTGAAAGTTTTTTTTAAATGGTTTGAATTCTTTTTTTCATGGATTACTTTTTTGAAAAAATTAGATTGCATGAATTTTAAGTTTATGTCTTTAGAGTCCTTTTTACAAGGAAATGTTAAATTATTCAGTAATAATAATATAAATTTGCATGATTTAAGATTTTTTATGTTTCATCCAAATTTCTTTACTATTGACATCCATATATTGCATGAATGTGTGAGGAGGGCTTAGTCACAGTAAATTCAGAAATAATGTAGGCATGTACTCTTATAATTTTGTCATTTTAAACCAAAATTTTTTGGTCATAAAAAGAATTTTGAAATGGTGATATTATGCAACTTTTGCAATAACATTCTGGCAATATTTCTGAGGTTACAGTGCTTTTTTATTCCTTCCAAAGTTAATCTGATTCGTATCTTTTAGTTGGTCAAAACAAGTTGAGACTGACCAAAGTATATATTCAGGGATGATTTTCTTCCACTTTTTAGCAGAATTCCACTAATTGAAATCCAGAATTTTACCATTACAATTCTTTTTTTTTTACTGTTTATTTATATCCTATTTTACCAATTTCCGCTTTGTTTGACGACCTCATAAAATCATCCCTGTATACTGTAGCACAACTTTAAAAGATGCAATCACATACATTTTTTTTTATTATTCAATTTAACTGATCATTGGTGTCTAGAAAACTGACTCTTTGAATGGCTAATTATATTTTAATAGTTTGGTAGTTTGCTGATAATAATATGAATTTAATAACGTAAGCTTGGAAATTATTGTGATGCATTTAAAATGGCAATAAATGGAACAGTTTGGTTATTGTAGTAATTAGAACATATTGTTTTTAGTATGAATTAACAAATATTTCTCATTATTGCAAAAATTTAAATTGTTTTTTTTTTGTAAAAAATTACAAAAGTACAATAAAAGTACCAAATAATTTCTTAATTTAAAGCATTTTTTTTTTAGAATTTATTGCATAAATCAATTTATTGATATAAACAATAATGCAAGTTGTTATACTGCAGTACTGGAGATGTAATAGCGATCAAACATGTCACAATCACAATAATTTCTAAATTATCATTTTAATATTTTAGTAGGGAGAATTATCTTCAATTTATTTTGTAGGTAGATTTGTTTATGTAGTTTTGATTCATATTGTAGGAATTGCATGTATGTAACGCTACGCAGTATTTTCTTGCGTAATAGCATGCACTATTGATAGAAAGAGACGTCAAAGTTGTCTATGCAAGGCGTGTGATCTTACATCAAAATGATACTATCACTAACACATACGCCTACTATAAACTATAGACTGTTGATATATACTAGCCAAAATGATGAAAACTGTTGTATAATTACTGAGACATTAAATAGTACAGTAAATACCGATACAGACATTACCATACTTATTGATAGGGTTCATAGCACTGAAAACAGTTAACCCACTGTAAAAATTCTACTAACTACACCCATGGTGTACTTTATGATAAGGTCCATAGCACTAAAACAGTTCACACACAGTCAAAATTCTACTAACTACACCCATGGTATACTTTATGATAAGGTCCATAGCACTGAAAACAGTTAACCCAGTCAAAATTCTACTAACTACACCCACGGTGTACTTTATGATAAGGTCCATAGCATTAAAAACAGTTAACCCACAGTCAAAATTCTACAGATGCATCCATGGTATACTGTATGATAAGGTCCATAGCACTAAAAACAGTTAACCCACAGTCAAAATTCTACTAACTACATCCACGGTGTACTTTATGATAAGGTCCATAGCACTAAAAACAGTTAACCCACAGTCAAAATTCTACTAACTACACCCATGGTATACTTTATAAGGTCCATAGCACTAAAAACAGTTAACCCACAGTCAAAATTCTACTAACTACATCCACGGTGTACTTTATGATAAGGTCCATAGCACTAAAAACAGTTAACCCACAGTCAAAATTCTACAAACTACATCCATGGTGTACTTTATGATAAGGTCCATAGCACTAAAAGCAGTTAACCCACAGTCAAAATTCTACAAATACACCCAAGCTATACTTTATGATAAGGTCCATAGCACTAAAAGCAGTTAACCCACAGTCAAAATTCTACAAATACACCCAAGCTATACTTTATGATAAGGTCCATAGCACTAAAAACAGTTAACCCACAGTCAAAATTCTACAAACTACATCCATGGTGTACTTTATGATAAGGTCCATAGCACTAAAAACAGTTAACCCACAGTCAAAATTCTACTAACTACATCCATGGTATACTTTATGATAAGGTCCATAGCACTAAAAACAGTTAACCCACAGTCAAAATTCTATTAACTAAGCATTCATGGCACTAAATATCTTTTTTTTTTAACCAAGAGTAATTTTCTACAAACCAATATCATACTGCAAAACAACTTACTTTATTTTGCTTATTTATGTAACAAAATAAAACAGAACATGAATCATGTAAAGAAGTCAATTTATTTAATAATTCAGGGTAGAGAGAGTGTTTAATAGACCCAAAATTAAAACAAAGTCAGCTGAAATATAAATTGACATTATGAAATGCAAAAATCAGTATCCTTGAATATTATTTGGTCTTCATTACGTTTTCAAATGACGAGTGTCAACTAAGCATCTTTAACCACAGCATTAAAGAAAATTTATGAATACCATTTTGTCACATGATCACAGCACACATGTTTATGCTTTACTGTGATTCATGTCCCATTAACATCAGTTTAACTTTATGTGATACACAAAAACTAGTAATTGAATGTAACATTGGCCTAAGATTTAGGAAGTTGATACCAGTCCAGATTTCAGCAATGATTAAGATGGTTGCAAGGGTACATTTTGAATTTTTGGTAGAAAATAAAAACTGTGCCCTTTGCTTCTATTATTAGTTTAAGAAGTTTGAATGTGATTTTAAATCACAGTCAGAGCACTTTGGTTCTGGCCATTACCCTTTCGTTGGCTTTGCAAACCAAACAAAAAAAAAGATTTTTATTTACATATCGAAAGTGCACAATAAGTATATAATTTTTTTTTCACTCATAGTTATATTTAAAACTAAAAAAAAAGACTGTTACAGTTTGTAAATCAAACAAATAATTTCATTTTAATCTACATGTAGCTAAAAATCATGAAATGTTCTTGTACCTGATAATCCTTTCAAAAATGTCGACACCACTTATTTTTTAAAAGTACTTCTATTCTTATACAAATGTTAGCACTTGTTATATATCTTCAATGTTGGTCTTAAAAGTGCACATGACCTTTCCAAAAAGACATGACACAAGGTGTAATAAATCTTATTATGCTAGATTATGGAGTTATGCCAAGAAAATTAGAAGAAAACAATCATTCTCCACCTTTATTATAAAGTCAAGCTGACTTCTTGCTATATTCGCTCAATCATTAGACATAAATACATCATAATAGCACTGTGTTATGAATTTACCTGAAATTAATCTGATTCTCAGAGACTTACTTTTTGAAAACTGGAATGTAGCTATTACATGCATGATAAGTCTTATAACACAGGAGAAATCTCAACAAAGACAGATTTTTGGCATTTATGAATTAGGAACAAGTTTAAATGCAAAAAGATAAAAACATAATAAAGATGTTAAGCAACACAAAAGGAATAGACAACAAGGCAGGGTGTCTGAACATTGATTGATAGAAAACAATTTTACAAATCGAAACAAAAATTTAACCAATTTTGCATGTGTGGAATATCAGCCACCCGACCCTTTTTGTCTTTTTATGATACTGGTTTATTCTCTGCAGAAGTGGCAAAAACTTGAACTTAATTACTTTTACAGCTAAAATAAGACTTATTAGCCTTTTTGCTTTGCTTGAGTCTTAAAAAGTGATAAAACACCAAACTGCAGCAGGACTTTAAAAATTAGTCAAAATAAAAAATATCAAATAAACAAATTGGTATAGGAATACGTGTAGATCAAATGATGTCAAATGCACTAGTTGGACTTCATGGTAACCCTGGAATAATAGGAATAACAAAATGCAACAAAAAAAAACCACAAAAAAACCCAAGAAAGATGTACCTAATTATTACAGGTGGATATTTGGTACTACTATAGCTGTTTGATTATTTAGAGGGTGGGATAATTACATTTATTACCTAATTAATAGGTCTACTGCACATATACATCATATTATTACAGATCAGTCCACAAAGTTTAACCATCAAGTACAAGTAGGTCACTGTGTAAATATTATTCTAGGAAATTGTTCATGGTGGCCATTTTGAATTACTTTTATTTCTTCATGGCTTTGCATGAAATTTCAGATTATATAATCCTTACTGAGAATTTACAAAATGTTAATGGTGCAGATCATGTTTAACCTCTATAACCAGTATATATAAAAATGTTATTTTCATTGAGATCGATTTTCTTTGTATCTTATTTTGGTTATGAGTCTAGTTTAAACTGGTATGATTTCTCTGCTGTGTTTTTCTCTTTCTATATTAATGATATAGCATTAATCAAGGTTTGTTGTGAAATTTATGTAGACATAGACCAACAAATACCAGATAACCAAAATAAAATGATACAAAACAGGATAATCTTAAAATAACACGATCTACTCAGTTTTATCTCTCAGAATCTCTGAGAAGCACACAGAATAATGATTATAGATTACTTTCATTCTCATATAATTCTATTTTAATGTATAAATCAGTCACTGGCCTTAGATATCAAGATAACAATAGAATCAAAACAAATTCTAAATTATTTTTTCAAATTTTTCTGATGATTTAGTAATGTTAACTAATACTGTATGAATTTGCATGGATGGGTTTGAAATTCCCTATGAAAAAATGAAATAAATCATCATTTAAAAACTACATTTTACATATGATGCTGATAGGTAAATTGGTTCTACCATTTAAAGTTTATTTCAGCATAATATATTTATTGCTACAGTAATTAACTCTGGAGAAAAGTTATAGAAATTCATTTTTGTATAATGAATAAATAGATCTGTACTGGTACTTAAAATTGGATTCTGTTGGAGAATCCAGTAGCATTATTACTGTAAAAAAAGGTGTACTTTGGATAATGTTATTTGATACATAAGTACCTGAGATGGTCTTTCAAGTGATTGCCATTTAAGTGTAAGTGTTCATTAGAATCAGGCAAAATGAACAAAATCTGAAAAATGCATGTCAAAACCCCACCAATCTGACAATATAATTTCACTCAAGGATGTTTTCTCTATTTTAAAAGACCATTATTTGATCTCTGCATCACTGGCTTTGCTCTGAAATTTTTCAATAGAATTTTATAAAAATTAGGTTTTTGACAGAGTTATCTGCCCTTGAAAATGTTCTTTTTCAGTGCATTTCAATGAAATTATAACTCAATGCACCAACATGATATGGAAAATCTTGCTTTTTTTCCTTGATTCTGATGATAAAAATAGTCAATTAAAGAATCAAAATGATGAGTTTATTTCATACCATGTTTCACCCACTGCCTGATTCTTACAGAGACTTACACTTAATCAAGGGAAGACCTACTCTTTTCCATGAGCATCATAATTGTATGAGCTGTAGATCTGGATTTTAACAGTTTAGTTTCTATGGTAACAGAAAACCTGATTTATCATTTTATTTATGATGTTATTGTATTGTTCTTATTGATATTTTATACCAAGTATATGATCAGTTGTTAATGGTATTGCAATATTTAGTTGTACTGAATCTAGACATTGATGATCAGTTTTGACAGAAAGTGTCTTGTTACTCATTGAAATACTGTTGATAATTTCTGTCCTGATAAAAACTTCACATATTCTTCATCTATAAGTTTTGGGCTGGTGAATTAAAACTTACTTACCATTTGTTTTTTCAGAGACAGCATGCGAGACAGATGTGGTACCTATGTTTCTTAACAAACCTGAAAGTAAAATACTTGAATGTAATGACACAATCACCCTTCAGTGTGATGTGATTGGGTCTCCTCAACCAACCATAACTTGGACCAAAGACCAGCAGACTGTTGCCAGTGACAACCATCACAAACAGACATTTGATGGGAGGACAGCTCTCCTCCTCATTACCAAGGCTGCAATTGAGGATTCAGGAAAATATGAATGTGTTGCTGAAAATAAACTGGGAAAGATTACTGTTGATGCCCTTATTGTTGTAAAAGGTAAACAAATGTACTTAAATTATAAAAATACCCCTGCTGGATGAGTGGGGAGTATATAGTTATCTACATGTCTGTCTGATGGTCTGTTCCCTTGATTACTCCTTTATAAGGAGCAGATATTGATATTTTATGTATTTATCATAGACATAAAGCTTGAATGGCATCTTTATATTAAATGGAGGAAGGGTGAGAGTTCATGTTGTTCATTTGGTCTGAAAGCAAGAATGGTTCCACTGGTCTGACATAACTCATTAGCTCAGGGTCATCACTTCTAGCTAAATGTTCAAGTCTCTTCATTATAAAATATGGCAACTGAGTAGAACTTTTAACTTTGATAGGTCCAATCGTTCAGATGGATAGGCAATCTGAACATAACTGTATATATGTAGTTTCCTAATGTTTTTCTAAGATATCTAAAAAATGAAATCTTGATCAATGTATTACATGAGGTTTATGTTGAGAACTGTTTATTTTAAACAGTTATAGATTGAATCATTTAAACACCTTTATTTTGTCAGGATTTATTCACCTTTTGATCCTTCTTAATCCTGTTTTGATCATCGTTAAATTTCAATTAAAGGCCTTTCTACCAGATTTGCCATTTTTTAACCCAGATTGTTATTTTTTACACTCTTATGATGGTCCTCTTAATGACAGGAAATAAGAAATGGACTAGGAAGGCTTTGTCATTTTGGCATTGTGTCATTTCTGGCTTCGATTTTTGATGGCTTATAGTAAGTGTAAAGTTTTGCATGTATTTTAATTTAAGATTTTATTCTTTATCAAGATGATCCATATGTGTCTTGTATCTTGAAATGTTTACAATCTCTGAGTTCAGAATACAAGAAATCTTATGTTTCTTAATCCATGTTATGCATCCAGGTCAGCTACTAAATATAATCTTTCAAGTATCGTTTTAGAACATTTAATTCACTTTACATATTAATTATAGATTGGGTTCCAGCAAGCAATGTGAAAAAATAGTGATTTCTTATACATTGATTTGGATTTCCTTATTTTGAGAGATTATTTCTGGGATTTCCTTATATTGAGAGATTATTTCTGGGATTTCCTTATATTGAGAGATTATTTCTGGGATTTCCTTATTTTGAGATTATTTCTGGGATTTTCTTATTTTGAGAGATTATTTCCAGTGACTTTCATTGTATTCTGATGATAACTGAACATTGACAAATACTCAAACTGTATGCTATTTCAAAAAAATTGGAATTTATTACTGGGTTTGACCAAATTTTACAGGACATTGCCTGGGGAGGTCGAAGTTATACTTTATATTTGAAGTGGAGCAACACCAGTTATTGTGATACTATGTATTCATGTTATTTTCCAGCTAAACAGGCATGCCCAGAGGTACTTTGTCCACTGACAGACAAAACAGCTGTGTATGGCAAAAGTCTGACCTTACAATGTGAGGTCAAAGGTAACCCATCACCAATGATTGTATGGAGGAAGGACAGCAGGATTATTGGTAACACCAAAGATTTCCGACAGACTTACCAAGATATCGTGGCCAAGTTACAGATTAGTGACGTCCACAAGGAGGATTCTGGGTGCTACGAATGTGTGGCTCGTAATGTTCATGGTGCAGTTACTACGAAATGTTCTGTTACTGTGGAAGGTAAAACATTTATTTCTTTTTCTAATTGAAAAAAGATGCAGTGATTCATTAATTGGTAATGAATTTAACTTTAAACATACTTTTTAGAAATGTTAAAATCAACTCTTCAAACAGAAAAGCATTCATGAGGTGTAAGTTTAGATTTTCAATACTAAATAGGTCCAAACTGCTGCTATGAAAAACGCAATAAAAACTACATTTACCCAGTCAATGTACATGCAGTTAAAATATTACATATTTTTTTTTCAATAAAGCCAAGAATATGAAGTTTCTAGAAATGATTTATTAAACCACAGTGATAAAAACACTAAGTTCAGAGTTGAAGTATAGTATATGATCAATAGTTGTGATTTGTAGAACTGGTGGTTTTACCTTGTAGGTTCTAATACTGCTTCTGTTGGTGCTGAATCCAAGACAAAGAAGTCACTTGATTGGCTGGTTGGTAGAGACAATAATACTCCTGTTGCTGAGGATACAAGACAGAAAAGCTCTTCTATCAAGAGGAGTGAGACTATGAAGGTGACCTCTAACTACTCACTGAGGGACAAATATCGCAGGGCTACTCAGGCTGATAATGCTGTCTCTGAAACAACCAATGATTCACCAGCTAAACCCCTGGTTGTCAAGGAAACTGAGCAGAAACAAGAAAGTGTTGACAAAGTTGATATCAACATGAACAAGACCAAATTTGAAGATCCCTTGAAGCAGAAAACTTTAAATAAGACAAAAGGTTCTGAAGATCCTCCTTGGAAAAATGTAACATTACGGAGAACAGAAAGTGCCAGATTAACCGGAGGACGAAGAGAATCACCATTCCTCAGGAAAAGGAAAGAAGAGTTGGCAGATAAGCTAGATGTTGCCACTCCATCACAGAACACTGAAGATCCTTCAAAACTGGTTACTAAACCTCCAGGATGGAGACCAGTCATTGGAGATAGGAAAGAACAAGATGCAGTGACAGGAAGTGAAGTTCTGTCGGCACTAAGACAAATTAATCTCCGTAGGTCAGATAGTGCTAGGACACTCCGTGATGAAAATAGACAAACATGCAGCAATGTTGGTACTAAAAATAATGACCGTGATGAAGGCAGCAAAATAGAAATTCAAAATAGTGTTGAAGATGACACCCCTAAAATAGGGCAAACAAGCAGCACAAGACTCCTGTTTGAAAGAAAACTTGAAGAGAGTGCTGCAGATAAAGCTAAGGCTTCACCATTGTCAAATTTCCTTAACAGACCTGGGGCTGGGTTACGGCGGACATCTAGTTTAAAGGTCACAGCTTCAGAAAGAGATTCTGGGACCAGACCTGTTGTACATTCTAGACTTAGTGGTGGCATTGACCTTGACCATTCCAAGGTAATTAATTACTTTTTATCTAAGTCACACTCTGCTCTACAGCTTTGAAATTATTTTAAAATTGATTCAAAATAGCAAAAAATTATTTTTCAGGATGTTCACATTTGTTAGAATTGCAGAATTGATCAGCCTACATGTACTGTTGTACTGCATTGATTGCTGATAATTTGTTTCCATTCATTTACATCACATATTACTACTAATATCATAACTGTTTGATTTCTAACTTCAAAGATTTTACAAATTCTTATTAATTACAGTTATTAGTTGATAATAGCTAGATATGCAATTTCTATATAGTATGGTGATTTAACCAACTTATACATAGGGATCCTGTCCCATTAACTTAAATAAATCCTTTGTACTTGGCTGCAAAACTTGGCCAACTGGTAGATGCAGGTGCACAACTCCATGTGTATTTGTACTTTTTTAAAAGTTGAAAATAGTTCTGATGTTTCATTTAATTTCAAGTGTTTAAAAGCATAGTCTGAATTCCATGTTGTCTGTATTAATTTAAGTCAGATGATATTTCCTATTTAGATCTGTTGGTTTTTGATTTGTTTATATAACAAGTTTCAAAGTTTTAATGCTGTCTGTTCAAATTCTTCTCTATTTTCTAATTGTATTTTTATTTCTTTAAATTCAACAATGTGATTCATCCCTGAAACATTGGTAAATGATGTACAATTTTAAGCCTATATTTGTCACTGTATAAGCTGTCGGGAACAGCAGCTGCTTCTGTCAACGGGAGTTAAAATTTACCTGTACATTTACTTGGTACTTTTGATAGTAGAAAGTTCTGGACTTTTTCCAAGTTTCAAATAAATGGTCCACTTGTGGAAATCCAAAAAATCCTCAGAAAGGTGACAATGAAAAGGACAAAAGGTCGAGACCCTAGGAAGGTCTTAGGTCAGAAGGTCATTTGGGATTCCATAACTTAAAGCTACACTAATTTGGACGTCGGGATTCATTTCATTAGGATAATAACATAAAAACTATGAAGGTTCAAATCTTGATTGTTTATTGAATATTGAATTTGTGGATTACATCGGAGTATCAAAGTTTTCAATAAACATTTTGATTGATTTCATTAGGAACTTTAATTTGTGGTTTAACACTTACCCTACCAGTGCACTTGGTCCATGCTCCCAGTTTTTAGTGGAGTCTTGAGTTGCTCATTTACTTTTGTTTCTTTGTTTGTATTGTATGTATTATTATGGGTATTTTTTTTCTTTGTTGTGGCTGTTTCTCCTGGATTGCGTTCTATTGACTTCGGCTAGAATCTTGGTTCTCTAGATTACTCTGAACAACAGAATCCATGAAAGTTGGTACCCCTATAATTTTTTTTTTGGGGGGTTACAAACCTTGACAACTTCTGTTCATTATATTAGTCTATTGATTTCATGTCAGGAATATGTAGATGATGATGTAGACATGAAGATTCATGTTATTCAAAATGTTCATTTTCTACACTTATGGCTAACTAAACCTTACTGTTGGGAAAGGGATTAAATGTTATTCTCATGGTGACATTTTTCTCACATCTTTAATTACTTCATTTTAAAGTAATTCCAGACAGTAAATGAGCTATTTAGGATTGACATGTTTTAAATAATTATAAATCATCTTCCACAAATTACCTGTTGTACCAAAAATTAATGGAAAATGTTAATATTACGTAATTTTGCATGAAGTAGCTCAATTTTATTTCTAAGTCAAGTTTTCTTTCTTTAGCATTATTCTATGTATGATACCATGTGATTATTCCAACAGACATGCTATTGTTTTCATTCAGCATGTCTGCATGCATGTCTTCCCTGTAAATTCCTGTGAATTTTCAATCAACCAATTTTCTAGTGATAATAACATTGGATGTTTACTAATATTGACATTCACAGTTATGTAACTTCTTAGGCAGCTCATCATTGTCTCATATCATAGGCTTTTTATTGTAAAAGTAAAACTTCAATGTTTTAGCAGCACATCTGGTTTTAAGATAAGTTTGAATTTAGAAAAAGAGAGCATTATAAAAAATACTGTTAAGTTATCCACAGTGTAGGAACTTATTTGTGACCATTTATTTTCACCATCTCTTCTTCCTGGCAAAATTGGCGGAGATAAATTACTTTCAAAAAGAAGTTGGCTTACTGTTGTGTCTTAATTTAGTTTTCAGTGTCTAACCACAATTCTGTAAGAACTTTCCTAGCTAAACAGTTTTGGACTAAGAATGATGAAGAATTTTGTTCAGTTTGAAGTAAATCCTGAGTTCTCCTTTGTAGGAAGATTCCGAGAAATCTTTGACTTGTTCTGAAAGTGAAAGTGAAAGTGAGGTTACTGATGAGGTGAGGCATTGGCCGAGGGTTATATGATAACTTATTTCTGGTATTAAGTTTGCATATAATGAAAGTACTTATTGGTTTTTTGTAATTATTCATTTGTATGTTTAGTTTTTTTGTTGGTGTATTGAGTAGGGTTTTATAAATGAGTTTTATTTGCACTTTTCATTGAATGTATATCACTGTTTGTTGTTTTTTGTTTTATCTGTGCATGGGTTTGTTTTTTCTGTGCATGGGTGAAGGAAAATGTAAAAAATGATATAACTTTGATAGTAATGATTGCCATTTCTATAGAATGACATTTAAAGAGGTAGACCTAGGGTAAGGGACATAACTCTTACAAATCATTGGAATGTTTATATTCAGCATTTTACATCAATCTTATGCAAGCATCAACATAACTTGAACTAATTCTAATTTCATTCTGTTTCAAATGAAAACTTGATAGGCTTTGGTGAAATTGAATATGATACAAACATATCACTGATTTCAAGAGTTATGTCCCTCAACCTTAAGGAATGTACAAAACACCTGATGTATTCCATGCACCATAAGATTCATCTATTGTATAGGGATATGATAAACACTTTATGTAAAGTATGTAATGTGAAAAGTTCAGGGAATTTTACTAGTCAATAATTTACAATTATAGATAAACTATTTAATTGTTCTATAAAAGATCGCTGTTTTTTCAGACACAGTCAGTATTGTGTTCGCTTTGACATCACCTGACATTCATGATGCTTAACGATGGCAACCTAACCCATGTAACTTACAACCTCAAATTTCATTGGACAAATGTGATAGCAACCATGAAATTGAAGGCTCTATTATGGGCATTGATGTCCAGAATATTTTCGATCACTTTTATATATTGAATAATTGGAAATAGTTTACTCGTTGAACTAATAAAATAATTGAAATTTGAAACGTAGCACAGGGATCACACACTTCACCAAATAAACTCTTATTCAGATTTTGGTAACAAAGTGAGAATATATGTCGTCTTTCTGTTTTTTAAAGATAGTACCGGTACTTGTTTCTTTTGCATTTCTTTTTCGGAAAACCATCTTTCAAATTTTTTTTTAATTTGTTTATGAAACTAAGATCAGAAACTTTCTTATTAATATATCGCCCTTTGCAGAGAGATAAATTAAGTGTAGGAATCTGTTAGAATCAGGCAAAATTGATAAATGATAAATCATGGGCAGAACAACACAATAATTTGACAATGTCAAGTGCATATTGAAGACAAATTGACTGTTCAGAGGTGTCAGATAATGCAGAAAAGGCAAGTTCACAGTTACATTAGAATGATGGGGGAAAGTGAGTTATCTCCTTTTGATGATGAAATTGCAATGCTTTTCATTATTATTCCATGTAGTAGATTGAATGCTATTTCTGATTTTCAGATATGATTTTGAACAAGGTTTCATGGAAAGACTTTTGTGTTTTTTTTTCCACCATGATTCACCAACTATCTAATTCTTACAGAGAGTACTATAACACTAATTAAATAAACTAACAATAATGTAAACAAATGTCTCATGAAAGCTTATATTCAGTGCTGATGTAAATACACCGTGAATACTTTTAAAAACTGCTTTAGAAAGCCAAGCAGTACTCATTTCAACTGAGAAAATTTTGATTGAGTCATTGGGAACTTATTTTAATTAAAATTTGCATGGTGAATCTTCAAGATAAGGAGCAGTTTAAAATGATAGAAATGAACATCAATCTCTGTAATAGCTGAGGTTTCTCCAGGAATGTTATAAAGCGATAAACGTCAGAGGAACTATCTTTTACACAATAAATGAACCACAAGTTTTTATGTATCTCTTGTCTTAATTTCAGTGTTGATTTGTTATCTGATAATAAGTCTCCACTGCATGCCTCTTACAATTACATTTTTTTAAAACTTTTTTTAGCTCACCTGTTCATTGGACATAGAACTGCATAGAACTGATGTGGGGATTTTTAAAACTTCAAAACATGGCCACCATTACTAAAAATAGAAAACTGGGGTCAGACAGAAGTTTTTCACATATATCTCCAAAACCGTTATGTTGAGCCAAAATCTGATTGGGTAAAAGTGTTCAGCATGATGAGATCTGTATCTGGTCAAATTTTTAGCCAAATTCTATCAACTACCGAATTGATCTCATGATGATGCCTACAAAAGCCTGCAGTGGTTCAAAGATGTCAGATGTCTCCTTTTTAGAGTTCTTGCACTTGAAAGGTGAAAATGGTGTTTTTAGCAGTTTTCAGACAATATTTAGAAAACTATAATAGGTAAAAAGAAACTTTCAATTGATGAAATGATCCTTATGATTAGTTCTACTAAAGTCTTCTTGAGTCACAATTGTTGGACAACTCCTTGTTAGAGTTATTGCCCTTGAATTCCAAAAATTTAAGTAGGTGAGCCTTATTTTTATATAAAGACCATATTGATTAGTAGGATTATATAATTTTTATTCTTGACTAAGGCTTGTTTATCCCCCCAAAAAATCAATAGTTTTGTTTCCTGCTACAAGCAAGAAAAAATATTGAGTGGGTAGGTAGAGAAATTGTTTTATTTTTCAAAAACATTTTACATTTGAGTTAATGGGGAAACAGTCTAGACTTATAAATAGTGCTTGAACAAAATTGGTTATAACATGTTTAGGGTAGGTACCAAAAACCTAGGGTAGATAGGGTAGCGGGGAACAGATTCAGACATATTAGACATATTTTATTTTTTTTGGCCTTGGCAAAAAATTAATTCTCTGCAAACAACCACCCAGAAAGTAGAACTAATTGGACTACATTGACCCAACAGATTGGTTGTATCACAAAGTAGATTTAGAAGTTCTGTCTAAGAGCTTTTTACTCAACCATATCACATCTATCTCAGATGTACGTATCATAAGATTAATGGGCTGAAATCTGTATGTTAATCTACTTTGGAGAAAGTACAGAATTCTGTAGAACTGTGATGTAAGAGATTAAAACAGTGTTAAAATGATGTGTTGACAGGAATTTGGCATAATTTAAAAATATGGAGGTGGGGAGTACAATAATTTGGTTTTAAAGGGAACAAACATAAGTTTTATGATTTGTAGCCTTAGAATAGTCTCCCTTTTGTGCTAGAAGAAAAATAATAAAGTGTTAGAAGGGGGATAACTCTAATTTGAACTCTTTCTCTAATGTTGGTAGAAAATTAATTGCCAATTATACGTACACCTATTGAAATAGGGTTAAGATATGTGTTTGTGCTGCTCTTATTAAGGAGATAAGTGATTTCTTAAAACTCATTTCCTATTGTTGTCAAATTTGAGTAATGTGATTATAAAAAAATAAATTAGCAATTAAAAGAAGAATATTAGTAATGGATTATTTATTCCTTCTTTAAACAATACTTCTTAGCCAAATAGATAATAGGTAATAAAACAGTTGGCTAGATACTCTTGTATTACTGGTTTAACGACCTACCTTGAGAGCATTTTCTATTTTCGTACGACTTATAATAAATACATGAAGTGATTTTGTGATGCTATGTGTCTTAAGGTTTTAAAATATAATTTAGTAATTCTGAAATAAATATATTTTGATGAAGACCTTTTAAGAATTTTTTGAAAGGAAATAATGAAAAGAAATAATTTTTTGTTTAAATGCCAGCTAAAAATTTACAAGAATTATAGTCAATTATATGGCCAAATTCTTACTAGTTTTGAAAATTTATTGCCAAGAGCTTACACTAGTGATTTATAGTTGTAGCAGATGATTATCACTAATGAATATTTTTTTGTATTTTGTAATTCTGAAGAGGTGGCTACTGAAAATAAATTATTTGCTCAATGATACATATAAATGTACTTAAATTTATAAATAAGTGGTAAAATGACAAGTAGGTTGATGTATTGATTCTAAGTACACTCATCCCATCTAGTTTTTGAATACTGGAGTACTGAAATATCCTATTGTAGGAGTTCTCAGAATTGAAATGATTATTTCAAGTAAGGCCTGCATTGTAGATTTTGGTTAACTGTTCAATATAGCAGTAATTCTTCTTACACTTACTTCGATTATTTTCTTAATTAGATTATGTAAACATGATCAAAAACAGATCATAGCAGCATTCCTCAAAATATATCTATACACTCAAACTACATCTGGCAACAATTTGGTCAGTAATTGGATTTTTCTCATGCTAATCTACCCCCCTAGCAGAAAAAAAAATTGTCCTCCAATTCTTGGCTTAATTGACATGTCCAGCCAGAAAATTACATTCCTATAGTTGTGGGAAGTAGGAAGATATTATAGAACTGATTAGATGTTTTGGCAAAGAAAGTGAAGCTTTTATTTATTCCTGTTGTAAACAGAAGAAGAGGAGGCGTTTGTGTGTGATCTTGAGAGTGTTGTGAAGGTCACAGAGCATCCATTCCATGGAAACATTGTGATTTATATTATTGTTTTATTTTATTTATTTCAAGGTAAGTTTAGCAATGAGGGATTGAATTAACTAAATTCTGATTTAATAATATATTTAAAAACAATCATTTGTTTGATTTTTGTGAGAAACACCTGTCCTATCAGGTAGCCAAGGATGTAAAGTAACTTCCTCAAGTATCGATGCTTTTGATGCTACAGTTTTACCTTTTGTTGTTTTGGTTAATTTAAAATTATCTCTATAGTTATCTATCAGTGTGAACTACTGCAGGGAGATATGCAGCAGTCTTATTGTTTTACATTTCTTTTTCTAAATACAAAGTTAATAAATGTTTTTTTCATTTTGAGTAAAGCCGTTTAACTTCAGTATTGATAGGTTTATGTTGGTTTTGTCTGCTTATTTCCTTTCTGAAATTATTATATGTCTTTAGTTTTTTTAGTGTAGTATTTTCCTTAAATTATCTGCAAACAGCTCTCTATTTGTTTGATGTAAAAATAAACTGAACTTCGAAAAAAATCTTATTTTACTGATGAAAATCAGAAAGTTTTCTGTTTCTATTAAAAAAATACATATTAACCAAGCAAATGCTTCATTAAAAAAAGGTACAGGTATGATCTCAGGAAAGATTAAAATAGATCAAAGGCAGTATTATTGGATTATCCCCCCTGGCAGTAAACAATGATTGTTTCTGGCTATATTGTTTGACTTATTGATAGATAAGAGCTGTCTATAGGTATTGATGATGTATCTAATCTCTTTACCTGTACAGCATCAGTTTACACACTTCCTAAAATGTCAGCAAGAATCTGTAGCACACCAGGGGTTCACCACAGGGGAAATGGTTGGGTAGTTTTTTTAATTGATGATAATTTGACTTCTATCAAGTTTCTGCATTCTAAACTGTTTCTAATAGATAAAAGAATGTGCCAAGGGAATTTGAATATACTATTTCTTGAAGAAATTTTATGTTCAGGCTTAACCAATTATTCCTGTAAGATGCCTCCAAGAGGGAAACAAAAAATATCTTGTGGTATTAGCATATATATTGATGGAAGAGAAGTGTTGTTGTTATGTAACATATATTTGTATGATTGATCGTTACAACAGGTTATAAAGACATTGATCATATCAACCTACAGAATAAGTTGATGAACATGGAAGAAAGTTCAGCCTGATAAATAATTCTGCTATAGTCCATGCAAGTTTCTGAAAATTATAATATTCTGGCCAAAAAGTTATTTATATATACATAATATGTAAGTGATTTTAAAATAAAATGTATATTACAAGAAAAATCAAGGACAAATTACTTCTAGGGAGGGGGTAATGTTAATAAAACTTCTATTGGATTTGCATAAGTTGTACAGGTACACAATTTTTTTTTTAATTTTGGGACCTTTTTTGATGATTTTATTTGTTTGTGTGCATGGTTTCATCATGGATACACATCAAAGCATTCAAGTTTAAAAAAAACTTGTAGGGAAAAAAAAAGAAAAAGAAAACAAGCAAAAAAACATTGGCATTTCTTTAAAACAATAGCTGACCAGAAACAGGTTTTCATAGACAATAAAATTCCAGACAGATTGGTATTGTAAACAATTACAGATAACAACTATAATAGAGATATTAACAGACTACTCAGCTCAGAAGTAATTACATATGTCTCACTTGTTTGTAATTATTTGTAAGTTGTATGAGTTCTTAGTGCAACTGCACCTGTCACACTATTCTGTAGCATAATGGTTGAAATGAAGTAACATGGAGTTGTGTAATGCCTGAAGGGGGTCTGTATAGCTGGACAGATTTTTTGGTTTCTTCGAAATGGTATTATATTAAGCAAGTTATTTTTTTATTAGCAATGAAAAGAACTTTAGGGGTCCATAAAAACATCTATATTTTTACTCTTTTTGTCCATACATTTCAACTCCTTGTAAAACTATTTTCTTCACTGTGTATTTGTGGTATATTATAGGTCTTAATTAAACCCTCCATTTTCTTTTTGGTTGATTACTATTGGTTTTAAAGTGTGTCTAGAGCAAGGTTAATGGCACACTGGGGTGGTTAGCCTGGGGTGGCTAGCCTGGAATTAATCTCTGATGTCATTTATAGAAAACAAAGGATATTGTATCAACACAAGGTTCTGTTTTCTGTTTAGTTCTTAAAAATCCTTTAATTATTTGATCATGAAGTAGTTGTACATATTTTCACATCTTTAAGTTTTTAATATCTAACTTTTTCACCTCTTAAACTGCCTTTGAACTCCATAATAAAATATTTGATAGACAATCATCATCTAAAAGTTTATAGGGAATGTGGTCATAAAACATCTTCTCTCCCTGTTTTACCATTTGATTAGTTTTGATTAACCCTCAGATTTGCCCTGTTTGATAGAGGCCTAATAAAAACCTTGCATTACTCACTATTCTTATCTTTTAAACCTGAAGATTTTAAGATTTGAAATTTTGAAGTTCAAAAAACCTGTCTACTAGTAGATAAGTTTATCTAAGAGTTGTGTCTGGGTTGGAGAGATGGTGAGAATCATGGAATCTGGAAACTTTTGGTTTATAACTTCTGTTTGATACAAAATTGCTTGTTCTATATCTATATTTCTAAGAGATTCTATTCCAAGTAGTTGAGAAAAAGGAGAATACATCATAAATTTCTGCAAAAAATTTATAAAAAAGGATGCATTTGTGGATTTGTTGAATGGAATATTCTAAAAATCTGAACATTTGTGGTCAGTTTACTTTAGGAAAGTTAGATTTATAAACATTCTACTTTCCCATTTTAATTAAGTCTATATGATATTCACCATGGCTGCTTTATCAGGAAGATCCTCATTTAAAAAGTTATCGTCTCTTCGGAGTCGATTTGAGGAGGTAAGTTGTTGAATCATAGCATTCTGATTACAAACAGAATTAAGTGCCTCTAATATGTATCTTCAGAAATAACTAACAAATTATGTACTTAAGCCAGTTTATTGGTAATAATACCATTTATTTGAGTATCTCTTAATGTAATTGGTTGTGACTCCAAGTCTAAATGCCTAGAAAATATCTGTCTTTTGACCCAAATAACTGCAGGTTCAGTCTTGTCTATATTGTTTGAGTCAGGGTCATACATGTAGTTCCTTAGTGATAATTGTCTTAATGAGGTTTTATGTTTTATTTTACTTGGTTTTCCTTACTAATTACCTTTTGCCATCTTTGCTTGCAAAAATGAATACAGTAAATTCAGAAATTTTTCTTGTAGTTTTATTTTGGTCTCTCTTAAAAGTGGCAAAATTAAACACACCAAAATATAACATTTTGAAAATTTAGGCAGCCAATATATATCGTTTATTGGTAGATTCGGAAAAGAACAAGATTAGAATTGTAATACATAGCAGTTGACCCTTTGTTTTACCCAGGTAATATGACACTGATAGTGTTAGATTCTTTTTAGGATAATAAAGAATAGTTTGATTCCACCATGAAGATAATGCGAAAATAAAACTTATAATTCTGAATGCACCAAAATTAAACATGAACATTTTAACAGAAAACCGCCAAAATATCCCCATTATTGGTAGTGAAAAGAGATCATGAGATGAGTGTATAACACAGAGCCCTGAGATTTTATTTTCTTTCTAATAAGTAAAACTGAAACTTCTTTGCATGGGTGACGTGTATTTATGGAGTTACTAGTAATTTGATTTTGTGTCAAGTGCATTATTTGAGCAACTGTGGCAAGCATCACCAACCTTTGATCTGGCAAGGTAAAAATACTAATGCCTCTGTGTTGTCATACCAAGAGGACAATGACTTCTTCCAAGGTCAAGCCAGGACAAGGTCATTTTGTCAGTGTTTATACAAATGGTCAAAGTTATGGTAATTGAACAGTGGGTAGGCCATTATCCCAGCATGATTACCATTCAATAGTTTACCCATGTCTACTAACAAGCATGGATTGTAATGATTAGCATTCTATCTCAATAATATGGTCAGCATGGATTAATTTGTTCTTTGTTGTTTTGACTTATTGTCTTTTCTGAAGTAATTACCCCATATCATAAGAAGGAAGTGGTAGATTTTCATCATTATTTAACAAAAAAACTGCAAACAGTAAAAAATTGGTAATTTGGACATTTTTACATTGATGTTATCTCATTGTCTTGATTTCATTGTATTCTGAATGAAATCTGTTTTTATCAGATGCATCATTTTGCATTCTTTGTATAATTATGGTTAAGAAACTTTATACTTGTAATAAAGCATTTAAGCTAGTGTTAAAAAGACACTTGAAAACTTAACACTGTTATATAAGATTCAAAAAAAGGAATTTTGGATAAATATCTAAATATACCTCTGACTATTATAAGTTGTATCATAAGTACTAATATTAAAAGTCTACAGGGGATCAAGGATTATAGATAACATTTTGAAATAAAGGAATCCAGCCAGATTTGAGTATCATGAATTGATCTATTTGAAAGATAGCTCACAGCACTGTTTACTATGATAAATATAAATTTATGTCGATGATAAACAGATAAACAATTACAATATAAATTGTTTATCTATCATGTTGTTATTGACTATTTATATTGTTGATAATCTTCTGATTAATTACAAAATAAATGCTTACATTTTTCTATATTAATTTAATGCTCTGATAAGTTACAGGGTCAAAGTTCATCAGAAATGTAGGAAAAAGTGGTTGTCTTTGATTAAGATAGGATGGTGCATGCCTATTTAGAATCTCTACTAAATACTTCTGGTTCATTTGCATTAATAAATGGCATAAATAATAGTTTTTGGTGGTCACAGTTTTACCAAACAGAAATTGAAAACTTAACCAGACAATGATTGATTGATTGATTGATTGATTGATTGCCGTAAATTGTCATGTATGTAGCAGATGATAACATTTTGCCAATCATATACTATTGGATTCTGCTTTGTACTAGTCCAACAGGCTATGCCAGATTTTTTTTTGTTGTGCTAGCTCACAGAGCAACCGTTCTTGTCATGGTTTGGTGCAGTAGTTGATGATGAAAATGGAGTCCATTAATACTTATTTTCAAGATATAATCCCTCACCCCAGTATGACCAATCTGTACTAACAGCCATACATACATTGATTGAGATAAGATAATCAGACTGACAATGTTTTCTAAACCAGAAGTGCAAAATCTGATGAGAAGAACATCACAATGTTTTAAGAATGCACTACATTAGCACTTGATAGTTTCCATGGTAATGAATAATAACAGAGGAATCTAGAGAGCTACCAAACTCCTCATGTTGATAGTAATTATAATAACAATAACAGAGTGAGAGTAATTAGTGAGAAGTGACTTGTGTTGTGTTGGTGTTAACCTATGGAATTTCTAATGATGGTTTCATCATTTTCATGCTAATTTAAGGAAACTTGGAAATCATTCATTTTATTTAACAAACAGCTGGTAAGAATTCATAACATTTTTAGATGAATAAGCAGAAGTAGTGAGCCAGGTTTGCTTTTAGACCTGTATATTTCCTCTGCTTGCATTTCTTACAATGTTGCTCTTGGTACAATGATTTTTACTTAGTGCAAATCATCATGACCATTCAATAAGAGTATCATCAATAGAGTCCAAAATCCTGTTCATTTATTTGAATTGTATGTCTTCTTCACAGTTTTAATTCACAGATATTGTAGGTAGAAATGTAAGTTATCTCCCTTTATTTCAGGGTGGTAGACCCGTTAATAACAGATTCCACACTAAAGAAGGAGACCAAAACACAGCCATGCCTACATATGATAATATAGATGATGAAGATGAACTTCACAAAATTGTAAGTACCTTGTACTGTGTATATACCATATATATCTTCAGGGGCCTATATTTTGTGCACTGGGAGGGGGGGTTCAGGCTATTATTTACTCAGAACTGCCCTAATTTTGCCCTAAAAGAAAAACAAAAACTTCCAAGAAATATAGACTAGGTATACATTAGATGATTTTGTCAACTGAAATGATGTCTCTATCTCTCTGGAGGAATGACATTGTAGTTTTACTCATGACAATGCTCAGTATGATATAGTGAGCACAATGGCTTATATGTTCAGTATGTGAGAATTCACTTAAATGTAAATACTCATTTCAAACACCTACTTAACCATACACTAACACATGTCCAATGACCTTTACTCTAACACATGTCCAATGACCTTTGCAGTTATTATGTTTATGTGACCCAGAGATCTGGTTTTATGCCAGGTATTTCTGCACATTCCCTAACAATCTGTCTCAGTAATGAATGATGTGGTTACTATTGCTATTTCAGCAATGATAATGTTCTCTTTTGATGCTGGTACATGTGTAGTTTACATTTCATTTAAATGTTATGGGCCTAAAGTGTTGAGAGCTCTTTTTGAATTGCTTTAATTGGTACACTAGTAAGATTGCTTCAAATTAGTCAGAGGGGAATTCATACATGGACAGTGGAGAATAAAAAGTCGTTTTACTAAGTATTGTCAGTTTGATTTTTTTTCATGGCATATGTTACAGATTTGAGATGTTTCCACTTTATTGGTCTCAATCACTGATTATTGCATAGGTTTCTAATCAGTAACAAATTGATAAGCCTGTACCAACCTTGTTCTTTATAAGGGTATCTAGGCATTAGCTGATTGATAAACATTCTAGAAGTATTTTCAGGGTTCCCAATCAGTAACAGATCAATAAACCCCTTCTAATATCTTATATCTCGAGCCCAGTGATAGTATAATAATCTATCTGTACTGCTGAGTATAATGTATTACTACTGAGATGATTTATAGTCTGTGTGATCTTTTCAATGTCTTCTTGTTTATCTATGGCTACTGACTTGGCAGGTTCATGAGAAGTAGTACATCTGAACGCTTCAGGTCCTTGATTCCTCCAATTATTGTTGGTATGTTGTTTCTGTCATGTCTCAGATAGAATTAGCAGAATTGGGCTGAGGTGTAGATTACTTGTAATATTAACCTGTGTTGCTGTTTAAAGTACATTAATGCTTCCTTGCTTTTGCTCTAAGACATTACCCATTTTTCAAAAATAAAAAGAAAAAGAAAAAAAAATAATAATAGAAATAGACCCTCAATAAAGCCAAAAAGCCTCTCCCATCCCTTAAAAAAAATGAGATGTAGACAACAATTGCCTATATTTGAACTTTATTAACTGAGCTTTAAACCAAGGCCCTTCTGTTTGTGACATCATGAAATTCTTAGACATGGCTTGGAGTTGCCATGGGAGTTAGCTCCAGAACTGATGTACTAGGTTCACAAGGTTATCATGACTCCCAGTATGAGACCATCAAACTATAAGAATAGCCTAATAGAAATGGTAGGCCCAGGGGTAGATCCAGGATTTCAGGTTAAATATGAAGTTAAATAGGATTTACAGGCAAAGGAAAATGAGGTCAGATTTTTTTGGGAAACGAATTTGTGAAGTATACAGATTACATGACTTTTTTCTGAATTTTAAAGTTGGCTTACATATGCCTGCATGCCATTCCTTGGTTTGTGCCTTGGCCCCTTTCTAATCAGAACTGACAAAACATTTCAGGGATATCATTGTGTCCTATAAGACACATTTTATGTATTATATGTAGATTTCTAGGATTGTCTTTTCATTAACAAACCAAACCTAAACTTAAACCATAATACAACTATAATATAAACTAAATCTCTGCTTTATTCTGTTGGTTTCTTTCAAGTTTTGATTTGAAGCAGCATGCAGTAGATTGGCTGTATAATTAGATTTATTTATCGGTAATGATTTAACGGCCTTGAGGTGTTATTTGTTATATAAATTTCCTTCTATTTTTGAAGTGCTCATGAAACAGCCAATTTCAGTTTGTATAGATTAGGCATAAAGATATAAAAACAAACAAGTTACAAGTTCATGAGAAAACAGACAGAATCTGTTATTACATAACCATAACAACAAATAAATATACATGTAAAATACATTAATTCTCTACTTTGAACAGAAATTTATTTTCTTTACAACTTTTTGTTTTAAATGTTAAATCTTTGCTACATTGATATTGCATCTTCAACAAATGACAGGCC
The DNA here is from genome assembly GCA_037379345.1 of Perna viridis. Taxonomy (NCBI): domain Eukaryota; kingdom Metazoa; phylum Mollusca; class Bivalvia; order Mytilida; family Mytilidae; genus Perna; species Perna viridis. The sequence goes on along the minus strand of CM074519.1, from coordinate 40,531,686 downwards.
TTTTATATAAAAAAGTACTGAAGTATGAACAATAGGACAATGCAGTTAACTTCAAAATAGCATGTCCTGCTCTGCCAGCAGCACCTGTCATATTGGAAATGATTATGCATCCATAATAGTCTAGCAACAATAATGCAGCTCCCTTACATGAGTCACAAGGGGTTTCCAGTTCCCATTTTGAGGAATATCATTGTTGGTTTTGTTACTTTAAACAAACCATTACATGTGCTGTATGATCTTCTCCAACTGCAGAATGGTATAACTGTGAAGTATGACCTATAGGTTTTTATTTGTCTCTGATTGAACTACTTAGTTTTTCCACCTCCTGATAGTTGTGAGAAAGAGTATTCAGTAGAACCAAGATTCTAGTGGAAATCAAAAGAATGTAATCCAGGAACAAACACCATACATGGAAAACAGACATACACAACAAACAAAATAAAGTAACTAAAATCATACATACAAAGTAACAAAAGTAAATGAGCAACTTGAACTCAAGTAAAAACTGGAAGCATGGACCAGGTGCACAGGTAGGGTTCTTCTTTGGAGGCTTTTATTTGTTTTCAGCAGTTCATTGGCTAGAATTCCTTGGTAACATCAAATTCTTTATTATGTTATAAATGGTACACACAAATGTTGAAAGCATTATAAATGTAATTCTAAATTTCATTGTTTTGAAGAATACCTGTAGATTTCTTGATCTCACTAGTATAATGACACTATTTTAAGCACTTGCTAAAACTCAAGCTGAAAATACCGCCATTTAAACCGTCTGATAATTTATTTGTTACAATGGAAGACACTATAATATGAAACCTGTCACATGGACAAGTTTTAGAAGTATTTTGCCAAGATGGTGTACCCAGATGAATTCTTTATCAAACCTGGTAATGTGTTTCTATGTCATTAACTCTTGGCTTGTAGACAGAACATGTAAACATTAATCAAACATTTCAAAGGCAAGTGGTAATTATTCTTGCCAGGCAAAAATGTAGGCAATATTGAATTTCTGTAATTACTGTGTTATGTAATTTACACACAAAACCAATTGATTTAATATGGCAGTTGAAGTTTGGTTTTGTTGGCGTAAGCATTTTTTTATTTGCAAGAGTATTCAATATCAAGCCCAGCCCCCAAATGCCTTAAATAATTGTTCATTCAAACTATGTATGCAAAATAATGCTTTGGATTATTAAACAGATATTTGGAACTTCAACTTAAATTTGATTGCTTAAACAAAAAAAACATTGTTTTTACTTACCAAAGCAAATATCATGCCTATATGTTACATTTCTTTCATTATTGCTAGGTGTTAGCACTTTTCTTATACAAATACAAGAGGGCATTGCTTGTGTAAAACATTTCCAGATAGTTTGGATGGTTTCCATGTAAAATTGATGTTATTATAATAAATGTTGCAATTGATGCAAAAATGGTTTCAACCCACCCATGGAATGCCTCAATACAAAAATGTTTTCAGCCCACCCGTGGAATGCCTCAGATAGTTGTGGTCTTACCTGTAATATATAAGTGGGCAGAAAGAAAATGCAGAATATGTATTGAAATATGAATAGAGTTCTTTAATTTATGGCTATCAAGTACATGCCAAATTACATATTTTAACTATGCTGATATTTGTATTTTTTTCTTCTAAAGCTTTCACTAACTGAGTAAACTAGATTCAGTTTTAAATTTTAAAGTTTATGTGAACATGTAAGAAGTTCAATTAAAGTCTTAGAAGTATATGCCAGTCAAGATAAATCCACCTAGTAACTATGTAAGTCTACATAAGTCAAAATATTATACTATGTAAGTCAACAGTTTTACTGGTTGTAATGACAGAGCACCAATAAAAGACCACCATGACCTCCTTCTGCCATCCATTTTCCCATTGACTTGTTTTGGACAAAATTGGTTGAAGAAACTGAACTTCTTGGCAGTTCTCCCAGTGCCATACTAAGTGAAGGTATCAGTTTAGGGAACCAGTACATTTCTCACATGTCTGATCAGCGATATATACACAGCCAAAATGATGGAAACAGATGCATCATCTGAGTTTTCCTATGATCTGATATTTAGGTTTTTTGCAATATTTTTGGCAAAGGCAATGAATACTTTGCATGTTTTAGTCAGTACAACTATATTTTAATTTCTTTTTGATTCAATTAGGAATTGGAAAAAAAGAGAATGAACATTCAGTACAGGGAGAAATGCTGGAGACAGTGATCAAATAGATTGTGATAGCTACACCTAACTTTTCTTAGAAAAATTCAAAATTGTTGAATTGTCTATGACACTTGATTTTTTTTTTAATGTTGCATGACTTCCAACTATTGCCATTGTCACTATTGTATTCTAAGTTAATATGTTGAAATAGATGATTTGTTAAATATAAGTTCCAAAGAAGATATGGTGGCTGTCTGTTTAAACTACTGGTATTAATTTTTTGATCAGCAACATTATAGTTTTTCCATTGTTCTCACTGTCTGATATTTTCTTTCTTATGTTACTGCTGTGATACTTAAAATATCTGCAATGACATCCTTGTGTCAGGTCAACTGTGAATGATGCCAGTCTCTAACATCATGACAGAAAATCACACCTATCAGTCTCACTGTGATATTTTCTGTTTCTACTTCATTATTCAGTATTTCTGTATACTATTTATAGTTCAATAGTGTTGATAGATTTGTTTAAATTGTGTGACCCATTTGTTTTTCTTATGTTTTCTTCTTCATAGATTCCCCTTGTTTGGTGTTTTAATTGTGTGACCCATTTTGTTTTCTTATGTTTTCTTCTCCATAGATTTCCCCTCATTGGACTTTTGGTATTTCTATCCCTACGTAGACATGTACATGTATCATTTTATATTACAATGTTATAGGATTTCCCGGGCTAAGTGTAATTTTGGTGTGGGAAAGGTGTTTAATTATGATCCTTTTTCCCTTTGGTAAATTGAATTTTCTAAAGAACTTGTTAAGTTTGGAAAGCAAATTTCAAGTGTGGGAAAGTGAATCTTCATTTTGAGTTTTCCCATGGAAATCTAAAATTTTAGAAAAATCCTAGAACACTGTATTACTGACCATTTTCTTGAATATTCATGTTTTTAGCTCAATACAATTTTTGGAATTTTTATAACAATGTAAACAAAATTGAGGAAAGGAAAACCCAACATGCAATAAAAAAAACCATAGTGAAAAATGATTTCTAAAGGGAGATAACTTTTTCTTCAAGAAAGTAAATGACTTTTATTTGACTTTTTCAGCTCAGTAAAACAGATGATTTTGATGAGAGAAAGAAAATTAGAAACAGGATGAGGGAACTAAGAGAAAAGAAGTCTAGTAAGGATAAGTAACATTAACATCCAAAGATCCAAGTGGTCTTATGCCATCATTTTGTGTCTGTTGCCCAAAGTTGATAAACTTTATTTTTTACCTTAGAAATGACTTGATCATGCAGTGAATTGCTCACCTTGTGCCAGTCGAAGCAATCGTTGAAAACCTTTGAGAAAAGTATTATTGGTTGTAATCTCTAAAACTTAAATTTATGCTCACACACAGTTCCATTGATATTAGTATTACATACAGGCAAACAATTGAGGCTCTTTAGAAAAAAGCACTATTGTTTTCCAACGAATTAAAAAAAAATATATTTCATTCTTGATAAGATAATTTATTACTGTGATTAATCATAGTTTTTACTTCTTATGATGACCGCTTTTCTGACCAAAGTATATGATTTTTATTTGCAGAGGAGTTGGAAGCAAAGAGACTCCAACGTGAGAAAGAGACAGAAGATATTTTCAAGAAGAAGTTTGCAGCTGCTGAACAGGAACAGAAACGACAAATGCAAGCTTTTGAAAAAGCTGCTCAACAAACAAAAGAAGAACGAGAGAAAATATTGAATGTTAAAGATGATATAATTAAAGAACATTTAGCAGAAGCTGAGGCAGCTAAAAAAAGACAGCTGGCTGCTTTTGATAAAATAGCTCAAAAAGGAGGAGGTAGGTATCTGATATCAGGGTTTTTGTGTGTTCCTTCAATTCATAATGTTTAGGAGATGGTTGTTGAAATAAAAGCTAATACTGGTACATGTATTTGCTTAGATGTTGTGGCTACTTTGGCTCTGTACTAGCTCAATACTTTTGCTATCAATTAAATCATGTCTTACACATTTCATTTAATTCACTAGGCAATGATTTTACCTTCTTATTCTTTATGTGTCAGCAGTATTTGTGTGGTTGCTTCATGAACACTTGTGCAGTGCTACAGTTTTTGCTGCTTTGACTATTTTCTTTTCCTTTACACAGACTTTACACTTTTCTGATGTCACTTAAACAATTCTATCACCATCTTCCATATGTAACTATATATATTTCATGAACTAAAGTTTGAAGAACAAAAATAATGCAAATTAAAAAGTATTGGAACAAGCTGCTTTAGCACTCATTCCTTTAAATAAAAATTTCATGTTTGGCTTCAATTGTTGGCTATGCTGCATTGTCTTTACACTCAATTTCAATATAAATGTATTTTATAGAAAGCTTTATGCATTTTGAACAGTTTTATAAGTATTTAATGTTAAGTAGTAGATGATTACAAGTATTCTATGCTAGAATATTTTTCAATGTACTCGTTTTTCCTACTTGAAGTTTGATTGCTAGCCTTAAACACTTCTAGATGCTTTTATTTGTGTAACTTTGATCTTTATAGCCATTTTAGAAACTATGAATCATGGGTATTTATTTTCTACTTCTGTTAACCAAACATTTTTTTCATTTTTTTATCTATAAAAACTTTGATGGAAAGAGGCGGAGAAATTTCAACTATTGTAAAGATGTTGCCAGACTTTGTTATTTTTCATATTAAATATTTTTCAATCTGGTATTCAGTGCTATTGAAATAAAGGTTGATTGGTGTTTTGTTAATGATTTGGCGAAGTGTTATCTGATTGTGATTTTGATATCAAGCAATCAGACATCATTGTTATTTGAAATAGGAATCTGAATCAGTAGGATTTTAATGAAGGGATAAATTAAATGGTGTATATAACTGAACTAAGGTATGTTATTTTAAGAACAGTAAGGCCATAGGTAAAAATTACTTTGTTGGGTGTTGTATACTGACTTCAGTAGGTCAACGGTTTAATAGTGGGCTTTTTGGGGATTTTGTTTTTGTTATACAAAAAAAAAAGGTTTTTGAAAATTTGCATATTGATCTAAATTAGCATAAATATTACCATGGTAGGTATTATTTCAGCAGGAAAACAGCACCCTTCAATACCCTTCAATTTACCGAAAAAAATATTAAATTGCCTCTATTTTTTTTTTAAATTTTATGAAGTTAAATTCAAAGTATGAGAAAGATGAGTTCTATTTCTTTCTACTTATGTTTCCTTATACTTTCAATGTCCTCACTGAGGTTTGGTAGACAAAAGTAGAATTACCCTCTATAATTCTGAAATGGTAGATATTATCTGTGCTCTTACTATGGCTATTTTGCTTTAATCTAGAGGGTGTAGTATCATCTAAAGCTGGATTCGGAGGTCAGGCCTATACCAAAACACCAGGTGAGGATTCCTACAGGGAGTCTCCATAGAGATGAGTTAGTCCACTGCAAGGTCACCTTCAATTGTATAGTTTCTGTACCATGGCCTATCACTATAGTTCATGGAGTAAAAATTTCTCATTGGAAACAAATTGTTTAAAACATGAAGCAATATTTATAATAGGTATTAATAAATAAAAACTTTATGTAAAATTTATATTGGTAAATTACAATTTTTATTTTTAAATTATTGATATTGAAAAACGCTTTTTAAGATAGCTAACTGTAGATCCAGTCAAGTCAAGTAAACTTTATTTAAAGTCGATATAAATCAAGCAATAAGCATAAGCTCTGTAGAGGTTTTAAAATCAACGTTGGGCTAAAATACCTGACATGTTACAAAGGAAGCTCTTGTTGATTGTGACTATGTGGATAAATTCTGATCTGTGAGATATGGTTATGTTGTTTCAGTGGACTCTATATTTCTATGCTTAGCACCTTGTATTGAAATATTCCTTACTTAATATCATCAATTTTCGTTAATTCATTTCATCATTCATCATACTTTCCATATAAATTGATTATTTTTAAGTTGATCATTGCATTTGATCATAAATCAGATCATGATACATGTATTTGTTTATGTTTTGTAATGTTTAGAGTCTTTGTTAATTAATTGCATCAAATATTTTTGTTTTGTTAATAATATTTTAATTTGAGTTTTGTATTAGGTTTGTAAAAGTGGTTATAGTGGGTTATTGACTTTTTGTTTCACATTTTCTCTGTAAATCAAGATTTTATTGCACTGTTTTTTCTTATTGCCAAAAAAGGGTGCAACTTGGTGAGGAGTTCAATAATTTCATCTCACATTATTACATTATTAAGCATAAACTGAAGTGTGATTTTCTTGAAATTGCCAAAATTTTAATTTCAAATTCCTCAAACATTTTAAAAAAATGCAATAATTAAAACATTCAATTATTTCTGAATTTACAGAATTTTTCAAAGCTCTCAATGTGAAATTAAGAATTCAACAAGTATTCTTACGAACAGAAGATCCAATCAGAACTGTTTAAAGAAACTTCAAAAATATTTTATGGCAATTTTGAATTTAATCAGCTATTAATAAGTTCATATAATTTTTAGTTCAGATTAATTAGACATTTACACAAGAACATAAAGAGTAGCCTATTATTCAGTTTGTATAGGTGCAACATATTAGTTAATAAAACACTGCCAAAAATATTATAGTTAAATGTGCTTGTTTAAAAATTGATTTGCTTGAACCCTATGTCAGTTACATAGATATCTTCCCTATAGCCACTTGGACAGTTGTTTGCATTAGGAATGGTTTAATCTGAATGGCTGATTGCATTTATTTTACCCACAATCCTTTTAACCAAATTGTAGAACAAGCTGCCAAATTTTTGAGCGACAAGCTTATAAATGCTGGCTCTCCTGTGGTGGGAGGTAAAATTACTGTACGAACGGAAACATGGAACAGTCAAGATGGTGTCACTAATAAATCCGAGAAAACAGAATCTTGGGGAGGTAGCCATTCATTGTATATCTTGCTTCAATCCTAGATATTAACCTCTAAAGTTCTAGATTTTAACCTCTTTATTTCTAGATATTAACCTTCACCTTTTCTAACTTTTATACATGTTGTATGTACATTTATTATCATATTTCTATTCAATATTAGAAGGAAAACTACATATATACTGGAAACTTTTATGTGGAAAACATTTTTAGGGGACCTTTCACTTTTTTATTTTTCTTAAAGTTTTTTTTTCCAAATTCCATTGAATTATTATACACCACTCCATTATTTGAAAAATTAAAGAAGTGCAATGAAAAAAAGTCTTAAAAAATGAAAGAACGATGATATAAAAAACACCAGATTATGATTAGATAACAACAATTTCTAACAGTCTTACATTGTTCACTTTGAATAGTATTAATTCAAGTAATTATTTGACTTAATCACACTTTGTCATTATAAATGATTCACTGACTATAATTTAACCAATCATATGGCATGCCTGTTTATATGTAACTAACTCTCATGCATGATCCTGGAAATGATTTTAGAGTTAAAGAAAAGTATGCAGTGCTCTTCATTTGATTTCATTTGAATATAAACTAATGTATATTTAGTAATTAACTGTAGTGCATTTCCCAGATTCTCAAATTTGATTTTTGTAAATAGATCAGAAACTTGCAACGAGCCTAAACATTAAAAATTGGCTGTTGAGAATCTTTGAAAAATTATTTTACTAGTTCTAGATTTTGTAACCTTTCATTCACATTTTCTTTTTTATGATTTATTTTTTCACAATATCATCATCATTTTTATATTTATTATAAAAAGTTGATTTTTTACTTTCAGGTTTAGTATATATTATAAACTAGTGCCTTATTTTTTCAGATTTAATTTATATCTTCTTTTTGTTTTAAACAGTTGACAGAGTTGCATCTTTCTTTTCTTAATTCATATGTTTCAAAAACTTTAGTTTAATATTTTTTTAACTTCTGTCAGCCATGCTTGTATCTAGTTAATATTTTAATGGAATTGACAGTGAATAATAAGCGCTTAAGTTTTCTGAACGAGGACATGGCACTTTTGTGAGAAGGGGGCAGTGTTGTGCATAATATTATTATAATTGGAGTAATTATCTTTTTAGCTCAACCAGCTGGTGCTCAAGGGGCCTTGAACAAGTTTAAAGCAATGGAACCTGCAGGTGCTGGAGGTGCTAAGCCTAAGTATGTATCTTTTACGTCACCAAAAAAAAAAACAGATTCCATTAAAATCTTTCTAGGTGTTAAATAAGATTTTATCTCAAGGGATAATTAAAAATTAAAATTGAATAATGGTGTATAAAAATTTGTTTCTCACTTTGGTTTGAGAACATATAAAGATTATATAAAACTTTCAAAGAGGAACAATTGAAAATGGTGTAAACATTTAAAAAACACAGATTAATTATTTCTGAATTACCTAGTTGATAATTATATTTGTATCAAGCATGTTTACAAGATGTCTTATTTTCTTTTCATATAAAACTGTTTTTAAATCTTGATGTATATATACTACATGTATTTATTGATCATTTTATGTTTCATTTCCCCTTCATACATGTATCACACTAATATAATTTTTGCCATGTTTGTTTAGTGGTTTAGTAGCAGTTTCTTTAGCTAAGCGAGCAGCAAAAACAATGCAGAGAAATGCTATTGTAATAAAGCAGGAGATTCTGAACTTTGTCAAGCACAATGTTCAGGGATACGAGGTACATTGAGTTTGTTAGCAGCAGGAGAAACCACTTTTCTTCATTATCCTATCATCTGAAACAAATGTACTCCCTTGACCAATCAGAACTTACTATTTACTTCAAGTCTTTACTACTCAAATTTTTTGCGAAAACATTTCTCAGACATCATTTCTAAATGATGAAAATAGTGTGTTGCATTTGAATGGAGCAGATAAAACACATGAAAGGAAATGAATGAAGTGTGTATCTGGAATTATTAAATATCTTTTAAATTTGAGTTTTCTCTTTCCTTATTCTGGTACCATGCTTAATTGGAATTAACAGTAACTTGGTATGAATAAATGATTTCTGATTGGTCTTCTATCTCATATCAATCAAATATACTCACAGCTTTAGATGTTTATCCCCACAAAAATATATCAAGTAGAAACTTAAAAATAGTCTAAATATATATCACTATATTTATCAATTTGATATTTTATTCCAATTTATTCTATCATACATATACTTTACCATACTAACTAACAAACTTAATATTTGAGCATTACATGGCAGATAATTATAACATGTTTTGGCATCTATAATGTAGTACTATAAGATGCTAGTAAAATTCTGGTGAAATTTCAGATCTTTCAAAATACATCTTTATAAGAAAAATTGAAGCTTTAAAAGTATTTTAAAAAAAAGTATCAATCCCTAAAATGTCCATCAAAATTTGGTCTTGAAAAAAGAGAACTTGAGATGTATTTGATAGATGTCCCCTCCTTTGTTAATGTTGCTGTGTTCTGTGTTGTCTCCCTTTGCTGTTCCTGTGTTGTTATGGTAACTTGCTTCATCTCATTATTCATCCATATTATTTAACCTAAGCTTTTCTTTTCAGACAACCAATTTGTATTTCAGCTTTGCATGCAATTGTTAACATTCCAGCTTTAATCCTGAACCAATTAAAAACAAATTTGTTTGAGCCCAACTCTGATACCTTTTGTTATTTTCTCCTGAAGTTTTGCGGCCGCAGGTAGAGGTGCAGGCCGAGGTGGTGGCCGAGGTGGGGGGAGAGTTATGCGTAGTCCAAGTGCAATAAAAGAAATGTTACTGAATTGGACAAAAGCCATGACGGCTGGTTACGAGGTATACCTTGGTGGCATGTGACTTGGTTGTTGCCCATGGTTGCATGGCTTCTCCTCCTCTGAGGGAGTGGTATTACTTACGGAGAAGGACAATTCACTAATCTATTGTGGTTTTGTTTCCTTCACTAATACCACATTACTGCATGATTTCTCTGTTTTTAAAACTGTACTTCACATGTAATAACAAGTAGCTGTTTATATTGATTGAAGTTCTTCCTGTTCCAAAAAAAAAATTTGTTTTCAGAGAATTAAGATAGTTATTCAAAAATTATCTGTTCAACTGATTGTTGAACTAAATATGGTGTTATTATCTCCAGTTCCTTGGTTGATTGCAGCCACTATTATTAAAGTTGTAGTCTTTGTAAGGATCATGCAAATTCTGTAATATGTGATACACATAAAAAAAGCAACATATTTTTATTTTTGGCATTAAGTTGTTTTATGGGTCTTTATGATGAAATATATAATTATTTATTCCAATCTGTCTTCTCCTAGGAGATAATCTACATTGAAAATCCAACAGTTTCTATTGTATTTTATTGTCATTTACAGAGGTATCTCCCTTAATTTTGAATTCTTCAATACTTTTTATATAATTTATATCTCTAATGAACGTGGGTTATATGAAAAGCCATATGTTACTTCCTGTTTACATTTTAAATATGATATCAAAAATAAAAATATGTAGGCTTTCCAACCATGAATCACATTTTGCATGATTCTTAGATGGAGTACTACTTAATTATTAATAATTTATTAACTGTATGATAAAATTCTTTTGATGAATACTCAAATGTTAATAATGATGACTGAAAACCTACTTATTTTTGTTGAACATTTTAAAAAGTGTTGAAGTTTTAGGAGTATTGCGATATTAAACTTATTTTCATCTTTGGGTATACACATTAGGTGATAGAGACCATGTTTATACTGAATCATGTAACATAGATGTTTTAATTCAATAAGCACATTTTAGGAAAGTTATGGGACTCAGACATTTAACCAGTGGTAAGGAAGGGACTCCTGTAACAATCTTGTTAATCCCGTAATAATATTTGAAATAAATCACTTCCAAAAATAAGTTGGTTTACTGTGTTACAAACAAATAAAGACAAATGAAAGTATTAAAAAGTACTTCCCAAGTTTTTTTTTGTTTTTTTTTTTTAAAAACACTTTTGTTAGGCCATTCAAAGTGAATTTCTTGATTCTTGGGTGGAATTTCTTGATAACCAATGATTGAGTGAGGCATTTCTTTTTACCTTTTTATTTCCTAAAAAGAAGAGATTAAGTTGCTTTTCAATGACAGAAAAAAATGCAGAATAGGTTGGCACTTTTTTATTGATGTGACAAATTGATCATGAGATATTGTCAAAAGAGATAAAAAGGGGGGAGGAGGTGGATGAGAAGCCAAACTTAGAATGGCCTTATTGCACTGCTGGTTATGTGTATGAAGTACAGTTTTCTCCTTGGTGTGGAGTGTCTCTTTCCTTCTTTAGCATGAATTAGCATGGTGGATATGATTCTTTACTATCCACTTGACGTTTCATATAATTGTTTTATATCAAGAACTGCATGAAAAATAGTATTCCGGTTATAATGGTAAAAAAAATATTGTGCATGAATTTGTGCTACTATCCATTGTAAAGAGTGATTATTGAGTCCAGTTAAAGTTAAAATACACAAATATAGTCACACCAACTTTTTGTTAAATAGTACTGTTTTTGATTTAGTTTTCATTTTTTATTTAAAGTTTCATTTCTATTCAGTTAATTTTATGTAAGATTTAATTTTAATTAGAATTTAGAAATGTTTTCCTAAATAGGCCAGTTGTGCTGTGAGGTCATGGGTATGCTAATAGATTTTAGGTACTACCACTATGATGTAGAAACAATCACCATTAGTAAAAACATTAAAAGCAAAATGTTTATTACAAATAATGTACCAATAGAATCTGATATATAGATTCATATACATTGTACAATTCATTTGATATAAAAAACTTTTTGAAAAAAATTGAAGTTAAATGAAAAATTTGAACAATTCTGATACAGATTTAAATTTAAAGTTATCATTTCATCAAACTGAGTTAATACTATTCAAGCAACTTATTTTTATCATTTCATGAGTCACTGTGTTACTGTATCTTTGAACCAAAAAAAAAAAACAACTTATTTTCTTTGTAGAATGTTGAAGTGACAAACTTTTCAACATCGTGGAATGATGGAATGGCTTTCTGTGCTCTTATTCACCATTTTTACCCAGAATCCTTTGATTTCGCCAAACTGGATCCAAAGAAAAGACGAGCTAACTTTACTCTGGCTTTTAACGTAGCTGAGTAAGTCTTAATATAATTTGATAGAGTAAATAACCAAATTATGATCACTAGCGCCGAAAGTTATGTTACTGCGTTCTTGTCACGTTCTATTTTGGTTTTTCATGATAACAAATTGATTATCCTATTTATTATATAGATTTACTCCATAATTTGTTGCTATTTTCAACATGAATTCCAAATTTTGTGAAGGTCGGATTTATATTTGTTGTGACGTTTTGGAAGAGAAAGTCTGAGAGTGAAATTACTGAATATATTTCACAGTGTGAATTATCAAAAATATTTGAGAAACAACTGCTCTAGTTAATGGGACTAGAATCCAGTTTGAAATTAAAAGGCAGGTTCAGAACAATGATGGAAAGAATTCCAGAAAAAACATTTCATCATAAACGAAATAAAAAAAGTTAGGACTGGAATTAGGATGAAAAAATTATTTTTAAAAAATGGATACTAGCCCCTTAAAATTGAACTGAAATTGAAATGGAATTTTTGAGCGTTGATATTTAAACATCATTTAATTTTTCAGAAAATATGCTGACATTGCACCATTGTTAGATGTTGATGATATGGTTAAGATGCAGAAACCTGATTGGAAGTGTGTGTTCACATATGTACAGAGCTTTTACCGCAAGCTCAACGATCACCCAAACAATAAAGGACCTAAACCGGAACAGTAATTATACTGCCAAAACATTTGTTACATGTTATGTTGATATTTTTTTTTAAGGCAATAATTGAATTATTAGTACCGGTAGTCATGAAGATATTACTTGAGGGTTATAGCCCGAGGTTGTAATTTTATGAAGTTTTGATTGAAAATGTAAAATTAAAACATTTTGATGTTTTAGGTAAAAAAAAAATCAACTTAATTTTTAAATTTCATATACCTCTTTTTGTTTTATGGTACTGTCTTGATTTTAAATGAATGTGTATTTTGGGTTACACCAAGTAATAATATTAAATTACCAATAACAACAATAGATAGAGTACCTATGCATGGATGAATGTTGTTCACTGATAGTTAATTGTAATGAACTGTGAATTGAGATACAAGGTGGAATGATAGAACAATTTAGTCATAGAATAGGCCAATTTATTTTGGTTCAGAGTTCTATTTTTGTCTCAGTAAAGTGCCAAATATATTTTCATACAGGTTGTTAGTATGCTGGTAGATTTATATACAGAATATGTAAACACAATTCTCACCTATTTCTTCAGAAAATTGCACATATAAATAAATTCCTACAGAATCCTACAAGATACTTTGTTAAGGAACAAAATTTAGGAATTATTCTACCAAAAATAACAGTTTTGATTGAAAAGTTTGATTTCTAATGCTATTTTTTTTTCATTGCTTTTTATTGACTACATTTATTTTGTCTTTATGATCTTTTCTCATGTGTATGATCTCAATGTATATTTGGTAGATGGTGCTGATAACTTTTGTAAATGTTTAAATGATGGAATTGTTCCATGTGTCACTTAACCGGATTTCGTCTTCAACCTAGCAAATTACTGCAATTCCTATGCAAATGGCTGTAATCAGCTCCAACAAACAATTGTTCGTTTTCGATCCTTATCAAGTTTTGTGAACGTATATATTATAGATATAAATGTAAAGTATTCTTATGTGTATAAACAGATATAAGGTTTAAACTCTGTACAGGAAGTTGTACATCATTTAACTATGCAATAATCACCGACCCATGTTGCAATAAATACATAGTGTAGAGCTCAGGGTCAATTGCAATATTTCATTTCCTTCCTAGCTGCAGTAAGGGATGGACTTTTTTTCATTATTTTTTTTGTCATATCTGTTAAGGTTTTTGCTTTTAAATTTTTTCCATATTATTATGCTGTTTTTAACTTGGTGTTAAATTTGTTTTTAAAGTCACTGTTTTTTTCTTTCCACACTTAAAACTTTCAGAATGGAAATAATGTACCAAATTAACAGCTGTGCCATTACATGTACATAATGACTTATTATGTTTCCTTTGAGAATTTATATATTCACATTAGAACTATTAAATTGGGGCTGTATGAAATTGTTACAGTCACTTTGTTATAATTTTAACCTTTTTCTCCACTTATTTGGGTATGACTAAAATCCAAATAATTGTTTTTATATGGTCTATTGTACAAAGCTTTGAGTTTTATATGTATATTTGAAGTATTTTATTTATAATCGTGTAGATTTGTGGTAGGTCAGGTGACCATAAATTCACCAATCACATTTCTTCCTTTGTCTTTCATTATCCACATAAGCATGGTCTTGAATCCAGGTGGTTTTAGATAACAAGTTTCATATTTTTTGGTAATGCACAATATGGATCTACTACCTTTACACTTTTTGAAGTAGATATCAGTGTTTGCTGAAATAAACACTCAAATTATGCATGGCATAAAAATAAGAGGATCAGACATAATTTCTAGAAACCTTTTTGTTTGAAACTTGTGTAATTCACCTTGACCTCTGGGTTCAAGGTCATGTCAAGGTTAGCCTGATTTAGTTTCTATGGAATGTTTTAAGATCTGGTCATTCAGTTATAGAAATCTTTTATATGACTAAAGTTAAATTTTATAGAATCAGTGATATTTTAATGTTTTTACAGAATTTATTTTTAAGGAGATATTATGGATCATTCTGAGTACAAGCTATGCAATAATCCATCTTTATGCCATATTTTACAGTGGCATTTACTCCAAAACTCTTTTTGTTTTCTGAAAACATTTTTGCAGCAGTTTTGGAATATGTAGCCAGGAACCTTTTTTGTGCAGGCATTGATTAACATCAGTTTATTAACCAATATCCAACAAAGTAATATTGTTTTTTTTAGTATCGTATGTACAGCTTTCAAAAAAGCAACCTTTGACCTATATATTAACCTCTCTGACCTTTGTATAAGCCACACTGTAACCACAACTAGCTTGCCATATATTAACGTTTTATTTTCATTTGTTTATATTTTCTGCATTTATTGTTGACATTTTTTTTTTGTTGTAGAAGAATGATATTTGTGCTTTAATATTATTTTTTAAGATTTTTTTGAATGAGAGAAAAAATATTGAAAACTAATAATAAATATGTGATAAAAACTACTTCTTAATATGTAATGCCAATTAAACAATGAGGTTATTGTTTGGGTACATATCCATATAAAAGGCACTGCCAATGGTAGAGATGATACCCACTAAACAATGTTTTTTGGTCTACATACAATCTAAGCTTTTTTGGTCTACATGCAATCTAAAACCTGCAACAACTGAATGACTGAGATTGACTTTGTGGTAAGTAACTGAGTCGGAGTTGAAAATAAAATTGAGTTTTGTGAGTTTTTTGACGGCTTTGCTTTTCTGGTTTGAATCTTTCAAAGATCCATTTACTCTTTTTCCTCAAGTTTTCATACAGACACCAAAATATCTAAGGAGACAGGACATAGCCTACCATAGTACAACTGCAGAAGTAAATAAACTTATACAAAACCAACTTATGAACAATAAATAAAATGTTTTGCAGAGCACAGCTTGATATGACCGCTGGAGTATAATCATGTACAGTTGTGACAAGGATGAACGAAACATACGAACTTATACAACTGTATTGATTGTGCTGAAATGTTTACACAACATATTATTGTGACCAGAAGAAATCAAATAACTTCAAAATTAGAATTTAGACATCAGAAATAATCAATGCATACAAGTCTGAAGAAATATGCTCATTTCATACCCCATGTTGCCTATTAATACTCTAAATGTAAGGGCACAACCATTTAAATCCTTCAAAAGATTAGCTTTCCAGTCCCAAAAGGCCATGTGAGCTATTGTCATCACTTGGCTTCCATCATCCTTAACAATTTTTCAAAACTCTTCTCTGAAACTACTGAATTGGTTTGAAAATTCAAATTGATAAAAAGTGTCTAGTTATGGAAAACTTATATTCATCAAGAAAATTGTTTTCTTAAGCTGAAATTGGTTTTATTTGAGCATTAATACAGTAGGATAAATACTCTTGCTAAAATATTTCTTGAATGTAAATGCAAATCAACTTTTATGGACAGGTTTAAAAATTTGGGAAAAGGGTAAATGGAACAAAATTTGAAAGGGTATCAAGTTGGAAAAAAAAAGTTGTAAATAATAAATTGATATGTGAAATGTATGATTATAGTTTTATTTTACTTCATGTAATCTTTGAAATTTTGTTCATGCTACAATTTTCAAAAGAATCAAAAACCTCCATTGCTTACAGCACTTTGATTTCTTTTGTAGTATGGAATCTAGTAGTTCAGTTTCACGGAGATCCATAAACATTTCCTAAAGTTTTAATTTTTTTTCCCCTTTTGGCCCCTGTTCCTTCATGATTTTTTCCCGAAAATCTGTCTCTGTCTAACTGGAATCTTCTGATACAATTTCAAAGAAATAAATTTACTAATGCAAGTTTATACATTATTATGAAGCAAAGTTTCAGAAAAGTGGTTGCTTCTGGCCCTCATTCCTAAATAACTATGGTTATAGCCCTTAAAATCAATCAAAAGGTTCCTTTTCTATTATAGAAACTCTTTAATACCTCATGCTTAATAACAGAGTGGAAACTAGAAAAAATGCTTGTAACATTGCACTTTTTAGCCCTATTAAATGTATTCCTAAACAGTTAAAGTCATAACCACTTAATCCTATCCCAGTCTAACATTTGTGGTATAGAACATTGTTCTTCATTGAGATTCATAGACTACTAAAGATTCAGGTACATAGTTAAATTTTATGAAATGAAAGATTTTGGCCCAAGACTCTGAAATGACCATAAGTAACCAAATCAATACAAACCTATCTTTCGTGGTATGGAACTTTGTAACAAAGTTTTAATCAGATCTATGGACTACTATTCAAGTTATCACACAAAAACCTAAGTATCTATGGACTGTGACACGGAAAACACAGAAGATACAGAGAACTGTGAGTGCCATACCATATAACGACCAAAATGTTTGTGGTCACAAAATTAAGGAAGGTAACCAACCAAATGTAAAATCAGCACTATAGTCAATGTAGTTTCCAGATAAAAGACTGAACAACTCATGGAAACTTTATAGCATGTACCCCATGTTCTAATAAAATGCTTTGCAGGGTGCAGCTTAATATGACCACAGTGATCAAACCCTGAATAGTTGGGGCAAGTAAAGACATACCATTCAAGCTTGATACAGCTTTGAATTTTGATTGTGATAAGACAATGACAAGGGATATGTTTATGACAAGAAGTGATAAGCATGCTTTGGCCCCTAATTCCTGAATGTTTTCAATCACAACCTAAAAATTATCTGGGAGTATGGAGCTTGTTCAATTTCCAAACAATCCATTCCTTTGTACTCAAATTACCATCCAAGTATCAGGAAGGTGCTTATTTTTCTAAACCTTCCTTTGGTGGTATAACACCTTGTTGTACAATTTCAAAAAGATCCATTTACTTATAATCAATTTATTGTCCAGACATCAAGAAAATGATGTTTGATCCCTTATTCAATGGTTCAGGTCCTCCTTTCCTAGCTTGAAAGTTTGCCGTAAAATTCATATAAATGAACAATTAATTTATGGCACAAAAACTAATGTTTACATATGACAACACAAACAATGACAACCAAACAACAATGAAGACTGCACCATACCAATTAAGGTGGTGGGGGGAGGGCATATACTGAACCATTATACTACCCCAAATAATGTGTGGCCTTATAGCAATGGCATTAAATGCCAAATTTCAAGACTGAAAAACATAGTTGACATCTTATTTCTAAACAATATACCTCAAGGGTGCATGTGATCAAATTTGATTATAATCCTCGCTTTCATAAGTTTCAGAGAAAATTTTTTGAAGAAACGTCATCAACAATCAGAATCACATAACTGATTGATGCAAAGTTTGACCAAATAAGCTCAAACAAAAGAGATAATGTATCAGGAAATTATATGGTAGTAAGATTTGTTCTCTTAGAGTGTTCATGACGCAAAATGAGAAATAATTTCCCTTTTTCTTGCAGGTTTTTGTTCCTGAAAAATCATCCAAAAAACGCAAATCATATCATAGTACAGTACTGAGACCTTAGAACTAATGAAATATAACAATTTCTGTAACAAATTAAATTTATTCTTCAAAAGCATAAACTCTTTAAAAGCATTTAACAAAGAAAAAAAAGACAAATATTATAAAGTACACATATATTGTATTAGAAACTGTTATGTGACTATATCTGAACATGTTTGTAAATTTGTTCAGAGGAGATGTTTGAGCACATTTAAAGTAAATATATATCACAAAAAAATTGTAAGATGTAGATGTAGAAAATCAAAATGTAACTAAACCTGCCAAAACTTTCTTGACCTCAAATGTCCATTTGATTTTGACAGGAAATGCACTACTTAATTTACAACTTCCTAAATTTGCAAAAATTATGTAAACTACAAGTAACTGGAATATTGATAAATTCTATCTTAAGAACAATACATCTACATGTACATTTGTTTTCAATAGTTAAAGGCTAACTGTTACATGTATTGGCATATCAATGTATTGCATTAATAGGGTTACTGACTAGAAAAGCTGAGAGAAAATCGTTTTTTTTTTTTAACAAAATGCTTCATTGGGCACAGCTTGATACAACCGCAGAAATAGTAATGGTTGAAAAAAGTGTGGACACAACATTCAAACACAATACAGCTCTTAATTAAGACTGTGATAAAGTGTTTGACTTCTGATTTCTGACCAGACTAAATGGTCAAAGAGCTTTTAATTTTAACCTAAACAAAAGAAATACAAACTGTAAGAAATTTGTACTAAGTTGAAGGAATTGTCCTAAAGAGTTCAAGCCAAAGCCCACAAAGTCAATCTTAGTTCTTCTGTTAACATACATGTTATATGGCACCAAGTGTAAACAATTCCAAAGAGATTCCATACATTTTTACTCAATTTACCATTCTGACATAAATAAAATGCTTTTCTTACCCTTTTTAGCCCCAAATTCCTGAATGGTTGAAGCCCCAATCCCCAACATTAATCTCAGCCTTTCTTTTGTGAATTAACATTGTACAATTTCAAAGTTCTCCATACACTTATACTCAAGTCATTAATTGGAAATCAAGTTCCACATATAACAATTATAACGAGGATGATTACGACAGCACTGAATACCAAATACATGTGTTATATTTACAATAAACATACATCTTTTCAATAAGAAATAAAACTGTTTTAAGATTGATGAATGAAAAAAAATACAATAAGATTACAATATTTTTTATTCATCAATTTAACATCCAAAACTGGAAATGATTGTGGCAAGGGAAACAACTCATTCCACTCACATTTGATGAGAATATTGTACTACAATTTAAACATAACATATTTCCACCCACCAATAATAAAAAAACATCTTACATTTACATGTGTATAATGGTAAATAGTTTAAATTACTGCAGAAATTTACACTGTGATGCCATGTTTTTGGAAAAGTTGCCAACCTACATGTACACACAAGGATGTGCTATTTTTATTGATTTAATGACATTAACTTGCTTTTAACACAAAAGAAATCTGTAGGTAATAAAAATCAACATATAATTATGCCATTCACTGTTTAATAAATGTAGTAGCAGAGTAATTTTGGTTATGTAATGTTGTAAGTTTTAAGTAATCATTCATGAGATCTGAGAATGTAAAGAGTATTCATAGTACATGTACATGTACATTGTTTTTAAAAGGGGTAGATAAAAAAAAGTGTGTACTTAGTGCACATATCAAATTAGTTGATTAATACGTTACTGTTCATACAACTTTTAAAACTCAATTAAGACCACTTACTAAATGCTAAATGCATGTAAAGTATCACATTGTAAGTAAATACATGTACATGTGTATGAACATGTACATGTGTAAGCACATTGACCCAAATGTTAATATGAACAATCTTAAAGTACTTGTACAAATTTTTGAAACCATGCCATATTTCATGTACATGCACAGTGGTACATGCAGGCATAAAAACAAAATTAATTTTTAATTACTGATTTAAATTTTTCATTATTTTTTTTACAGTGTTGAGATAGAATGGCTGTAAAAATCAATAAAGATAATACTATGGATCACATTCCAAAATATGTTTCTGACATGAGACCAGGCTAATTGATATGATTAATAAAGGTACAACCATTTCTGATAAAAAAAAGAGCACATCATATACATGTATTAGACACTTGAGGTAGAATGCTCCCCACCAAAACCTGAAGTTCTTGCATTCCAAAGTTCATTTATATGTTTAATCTGGTTCCCATACTCCTCATGAAGTTGAGCAAATGTTCTTTTAGGTTTTGACACATCATAATAATGAAAATTAGCAGAATCTGTCAAATTTTCATCAGAGGAATTAAAAGGATTGAATCTTTTCATTGGTTTAGATATAGATTCAACAGAACTTTCAATGTCTGAATTCCTTGTATCCAGGCTGGAATATGTTCCTGATAAGATCAAACTATCCCTCATTGCATCTTCCACTAGCTTTGCATCTTCATTCAATTCCTGCAGCTGTCTATGAAGTTCTGAGACCATCAATTTCATATAATCATAACTAGCACGAGACAGCACTTTCATCCAGTCTTCCATATCCTCTTGAGAATCTGCTGCTAAAATGTATGTGCGACATCCTGATCCACTGAACTGAATTTGAAAAACGAATCCATCAGTATCCTCGGACAACTCCACTGTACATCCCTCGAGAACAATGACCCCAATCGGCTCTTTGTCATGACGCTTCTCATAGTAAAAAAATAGGTTTCCTTTTAACACAAACCATCTTCTTTGATACCCTTTATTAAAGTCTCCTCTTTTCAGAAGATAACCCTCCTTGTCAGCTGGCGCCCCTGAGGTTGCGAATTTTGACAAACTCTTGTCATTAATTTTCATCTTGTCCTTGTGTCGATTCATTTGACTGAAACAGGAAGCTCAAGTTACTAAAGTAAATAAGTAGTCATAAACGTTATGTTCTAACTTCCTAATATGCTTAATTTGGGGATGTCACTAAGCTAATCTGATGACAAATTCACACACCATCATAGTCATAAAGTATGAACAGTGATTTACATACAATATATTATTTATCCAATTGGTGGTGGGTGTGGTGTTATACGTGTACAACATAACAAGTCAACAAGTTGATAACAGATAAAGAACAATGTCAATATTGTAATTTTACAAATATTCGATACTCTATTTAGAATTGTTCACTGTCAAAGAATAATAAACACAACTGCTTTCACTTTTTCAAGTTTTACACACTGTCTATTTTCGTATCTCTCTAGACTTTTGCTTTCATCATGTGACCTAAGTAAAAAAATCACATGATTATGAAAATGGCAGACGACAAAAAGATGTCATTGTTTATTACCTTGCTTTATTTAAACGTTTACGTCGGATTTGGGGCTATAATTTCAGTAACGTATGATAAAACGACACATGAATATAAAATTCATCCATATGAGGTGTCAGATTGGGTCGCATTGTCCGAGTTTAAGAATGACATCAATTCAACCGGGTAAGCTACATGTAAGTCGAGATCTTAATAAGACTGAGGCATCGTTTCACAAAGCGCTCGTTAGACTTACGTACACGTAAATCCTTGACAAACCAAGGGACTTACCTGCATGTAAGTCTTAGGTTAGTGTTGTGAAACAATGCCTCAGTCTGTCAGTCTTTTTTTAATGTTGTACCTGACTACTATACAAGGAAGATTTGTCAATTACCCAAAGTTTTCCTTGCAAAAAATTTGTATGAAACATATAACCACTAAACTACAAATATGGAGCAGGCATTGCCTAAATCAGCAAACACTGAGAGCTTTACCATATGTGTACTGTCTATGCAAGATTCGTCAAAATAATAAAAAACATTACAAAAAGGGTGGGGGATCAGGTGACAGTTTTTGTTTCACAATTGCAATATTTCAATTTCAATTTCAACAGAAAGTGAAATCAATATTTTTATTTGAAAATCTGTCTTGTTAAATAATGGGGAATTTTTTTTTCAATGAATGAGCAAGGAGCTAATTTTTAACTGCTTGGAACAAGTGACTGTGAAATAAATGTTTTTTTTTTCCAAAATTCCAACTCCATCCCCTTTTCCCTAGCTATGTAGCACTGCGTCATACTTTACCATTTTTATTAAGGGCATCTCCAGTAACATTCTTTCAGTTTTAGCCGGTCAGATCAATTTGTACAGATTCCGGAAATATTACAGTCCTCCACAGATGGTGGGAATGTTTTACACATATAGACTCTAAAAGGCATTTGAAATGGTTTGGCAAGAGGGCCTCTTCTATATATTATCAAAACATAAAGTCCAGAATAAAATTTTTAATATCATTTAGTCTATGTATCAAAACACAAAATGCTGTATTAAATTCACAAACAGTTTAAGTCAATATTTTTGCTCCAGTTGTGGGGTTAAACAAGTCCAACCCTTTTAAATCTGTTTTAGTAAATGGTATTTTTGATCTGCTTAAAAATGGGAACACTGAACCAATATTAATTGGTAATTTAAAAATTACATCACTGATGTGTGCAGATGATATTATTCTGCTGTCAGAAAAAGAAAAAGGTCTGCAAAATGTACTTAACATTCTTAATGATTTTTGCATATCATGGAAACTTGAAGTAAACACAAAAAAAAATCAAAAATAATAATATTCAATTCAAATGGTAAAAGTTTTCTCAACCATATCAGTATTGATAAAAATATGCTAGAAACAGTAAAATCTTACTGCTACCTGGGCATTACATTTAACTACAATGGTAATTTGAATCTATCAAAAAATAACCTAATGGAGAAGGGATTGGTTTAAAATAAAAAAGTCATATCTATAGATGTTCCTTGCAATTTACTTGAAAAATTATTTGGCACTTTGGTAATACCTGTTATTCTTTATGGAAGTGAGGTCTGGGGAGCTGGAAACACTTTCAGTGACTCTGACCCATATGAACACTTACATTTGAAATTCATAAAAGAAATCCTTGGAGTAAATAGTAAAACTACAAACATTGCATGCTTAGCAGAACTGAACAGAACATCTCTACATCTAAAAGTTCAAATGAATACGATAAAATTTTAAACCATATCCTTAACTCCCCTGATACACTAGCCTAGAAATGATCAGAGAACTTAAAAACAACAACTTGTGGATGTCCCATGTCAAAAATGTACTAAATAAATAAGGGTTCTGTCATCTTAACTTACAACTTAATAACCTTCGATTTTATATCAAAAGAATCAAACAAAGACTACAAGATCAGTTTAAGCAAAATTTAGTAGGCTCAATAGCTATGAATGAAAAACTGTCATTTTTCCGTAAAATATTTATATTTCTTCTCAGTGTGCACCCACTACAGACGGCAAAGAAATCAATACAGAATGAAATTGGACAACCATAATTTAATTTCTTCATCAAAACCTCGCCTCACACCAAGAGACATAGCATATATATTAAACAGTAGCTCTATAGAAATACTAAAAATAACTATCAAATTCATGAATGAATGTTGGAATCGAAGGTCAATTTAATTTAACAGAAATGTATAACTTAACTATAGATTAATCTGTTTTGATCAGATTTACACCACTGGCGCACCATGGTAATAAATTTAGTTTATATGTAATGTATATTACATTGTTCTGTTTTTGTTCATGCCATAACCATTTACTGCAAATGTGTTTGTGCAATAAAATTGTCTATTGTTCAATTGTCTATCATGTTACATAAACAAAATTCAGTCGCAACTGTTAGCTGCCAACAAGAAAGTGATTGCCTTTCCTATCTTAGAAAAGCTATGCTTCGTTTGGATAATTCAGTCAGAGTTATATTTTTTTCTAAGGCGGGTTAGGTTCTTGACAACAGCAACAGTGCAATAGTGGCGATACATGTACAGACATCCACATGTTTTCCGAAGTTTTTTAAAACATCACATTCACTTCTTTAAATAAGTAAAAAAAAAAGAAAAAGACTTGAAAACTATCAGATTTATTTTTTACTAAAATGTAATCTTAACATATATTTTTTTATTAATTTGATTGAAAGAAATGACAAATTTTCTTAGTAAGGACAGTCACTTTTTGTTACTTCTGGGGCATGACTTTTTTTCGTTAGTATATTGGGGAACCTTAAGGGAAATTTAGAAAGTACATGTAATAACCGTAGAGCTCACACTGCTTTGCGGTGCTCGCTATAATGTAGCTCATGAAACATATTTAGTTCAGAGGGTCCATGTTGTATGCATAACAAACATCAGAGCAGTCCAAGTTGTGATTCACACTGAAGGGATTCAGATACATAGACATTTTTCCATTTTTGAATGTTTTTAGTAATGGGTCACTTGAGCAAAAAGTATAAAGTCAATATCAGTCAGTGTCAGTGAAAAGGGTTGAAGGTCCCATACCCTGAATAATGGAATTTGAATGGTCCTAGGTCAGAAACTAATGGTCCTAGACCTTGGACAACCCCTAATTTGAACTGTGGATTCAGACCAAGATTGTGGAAAGGAAAGGGGAATAACTCTGAGTCCCTAACACACTTAGAAAAATCCAGTTAAAATCATCAGGGTCTGCATTGATCAGACATGGTTTGAAATTTTTATAAAGCATTACATATTTTAATGGTCAAAATAACTTTTTCCCTTGTGTTTTACTATATCCTTTATCATTGTAAATTGTATTTTAGATGGGCCTATCTAAATCTGAAGACAAGTACCAACTATGACGATGAGACTCAAGCATTTGCAGCGGGCATGGCAGAGGCTTCCCATTCAGCTGATCTTATTCATGATCAATGGATGAACACAATAGATGGATACTGTTCCAAGCCATACAGTACATATTGCACAAAACTACAGAAGTTCTTACAAGCTAATTTGGATTGGATGAACCAGCAGATTAAAACAAATACGTCTAGTTATTGGCGTATGGTAATTAAATGCCTTTTATGGTTCGATCAAATTTCTGTTTCAGTTGTTGTTTATTCTCAACCAAATTCAGAACAATTGATCTATATGATGTGACACAAGGTTGTGCAACATGAATTTCAAATCACATAAATTGGTACATTTATATAAAAAAGAGACTATTTATCCAACTTTGCATATAAGACTTTGTATATTGGCATGATTTATTTTTCAGGTAAAACTGTTTCTGTTACAAGTTGATGGACTGAGCAAAGGATACGAACTTGTTAGAAAATCTAAAGGTTTGGGATCATTGAGTTACTCCGGACCAAGTACAACAGATATTGATCCATTTGGATTTTAGTAGGTATTACTAGTAATTAGAGATAAAATTTGAAAACATACTTTTTTTTTTAATTCCATATAAATTTAACTCTGATTATAAGGATTTGAAACAATAGACTTTCTTAACTAAACAACTGCAGTTATAACATTACTTAATATGAAACAACTAAATTTGATTTTTTTTTTTTTTTTTTTTGTGAAATTGAGGAAAATTCTTTTTCCTTATCTGGCTTTTTTTATTAGGGGGTCATTTCTGACTGCATTACATAAAAAAATAATAACAATTCAATGTAATACAAATACCACTTTTTTCTTCTCTAATGGTTAGTCCCCAATAAATTCAATATTTCTTAAATTCACAGGGGAGATTATTCAAAGAAAATTGTTTAAAGAGAAAAATACTGTGATGAGGTTTTTGATTAATGCCACAAACAAATATTTAAATGAATCTTTTGGTAAGAAAAAATCTTTCATTCAGTTTTGAATATTTGTGAGTGTAAGACAAAGGGTGATTAAAAGTTCAGATAAGTTCTTATGTACTGGCATGGTTACATGAACAACTTATAAAAGTGATACAACTTCTAAATTTTATAGTATAATAATCACATGCTTTTCAATGTTTCCATTTAGTATGTTCCAAATAGGAGGTGATTTAGAAGATTTGGAGTCAGCTCTCGGTAAACCAGAGAAGTCTCGTGTATTTGGTTCAGGTTCCTGCTCTGCTTTAATTAAAATGTATCCAGGGAACAAAGATTTATATGTCAGTCATGACACATGGAACACATACCAATCTATGTTGAGGATTCTGAAGAAATATGAAATGGCTTACATGGTTCAAGCTGGAATTGGTACCGCTTTCTATTCATCTCTTTATAATGCTTTGGTCTACCAAAGCTAAATTCTCTTCTTTTAATATTGAAAATAGCTTAATATTAATTAGATTTATACTGACCTTCTTCAATCTCTATGATAAACCAGTAGTCTGAAGCCCGAGGCTAGTAAAACTGGTAGTCCTGTTAAAATTTTATTTAAAGACCTGTAATAGCTATATATAAAAAAGTCTCCAAAATATAGTTTGGGTCTATGGATCAGAATAATCACCTGAACCAAGATCAGAGCAGAAAACAAAAGAATTTTTCATGGGATAAAGACCAGACACACACAACAAAGATCTTGAAATAACCAATATAACAAGTATTAAGAAACAAATGTAAATTAGCCACTCGAACTCCACTAAAAAAAGATTACTGTGAAGTGTAGAATCTTTATACTAAAGAATACTGTGTTATGTTATTTGTACTTCATAATATTATCTCCATTAATTATATAGATATGCAAGTATCACACCATCTAAAGTCAGATTGGATGAATACAAATCATGATTGCCAGATTTAAATGTGAATAATTAAAACATATTTCATACAGGTGTGTATGTGCCAGGCTATCAGATGACATTTTCCTCCTATCCTGGAACATTACTATCTGGTGATGACTACTATCTCATTAGCACTGGAATGGTATGTGTAACTGATCCACACAACCACTAGATGTTCAGACATTGTTTTTATTTTGTCATTTAAGTCAAAATTGTGATTTTTTTTTTGCAAAATTGAGAAAGCTTCCACATTAGTTTTGTGTATGTTAAAACTTCCACAAATTGAGTTTTTTGCATTGTAATGCTATTTAATCTCAATGGCATTTTTCAAAATAATAAAAACGTCAGAATGATTTCACAATTTACAGTATTATATGAAACTATATTCATATCTTTCAGACTGTTTACTGGGTAACAAATGACATTTAAATGAATTTTGACAGGTCCAATCAGATTCATATCCTGCCACATGTAGTAAAGTTGGGATATTTTGGCCCAGGCTTATTTTGGTGATTTTCTTTCAAAATGGGGTGGGGGTATGGGAGTTATAGTTAGTGTTTATACTGTATTTTTTGGGGGGTTGCCAAATATTGTTGACAGTTCTAGCAGTCACCATTTCTGGAGTTTTTAATTTTGGTGCTTTAAAGACAGGTGCCAAAAAACGACAAAATAAAAATATACGTACATCCAAATTTGCCCAATTGACAGTATGTGACACTGTGATACCCTCTAATTTGATTTAAAACATGTATGCTTATCTTGCCATCTGTCTATCTGTTGTGCTTTGAGATGATCAAATGATCAAATGTTTACATCTTTATTTACATGAAATTTTATGATTATCAATCAAAGAATTGTTTATTATGGTTTTTAAAAATGCAATAAAAAATATATATAGCTATGTGAATATATCATAAATGACATAAAAGTTAATTAAATGGAAAAAAAATATACTGTCTACCTACAGACATTGACTGATCTCTTCTAGGCCACACTGGAGACAACAATAGGTAACAGTAATAATGACTTGTGGAAGTATGTACAACCTGACAACTCTGTATTGGAAGGTATCAGAGTTATGGCAGCTAACAGACTGGCAACTTCAGGCAAAGCTTGGACAGATATGTTTACACAGTACAATAGTGGCACGTAAGTATGGCAATATCAGACAATACTTGGGTTGATATGTTTATACAGTACAATAGTGGCACGTAAGTATGGCAATATCAGACAATACTTGGGTTGATATGTTTACACAGTACAATAGTGGCACGTAAGTATGGCAATATCAGACAATACTTGGGTTGATATGTTTACACAGTACAATAGTGGCACATAAGTATGGCAATATCAGACAATGCTTGGGTCGATATGTTTACACTGTACATCAGAGGCATATTACTAGGTGAGTTCAGATGAAGCTTAAAGCTGCATCATCTGCTATATTTGTTCAGTTCTGATTCTACTGAATTTTCCTGATTCAGTTTGTAATAATGCAATCGAAGCAATAAATACCGATAATACCTACAGAATATTGTGAAAACAACGTTTTTTCAAATCAAAGAAGATCAGTAGCTCTGATCTAATTATTTTTCGCCATTACCTCCAAAGATTGCCAACTGGACAATGACATGGGTTAAAAATACTTTCACCTTGGTAAAAAAAAAATAACAATAACGGATACACAGGTAGGCATGTGTCTGGTTTAGTTTTCATTTCATCGATTTCTTGATTAGTTTTCATGTAAATAATGACAATTACTGACCATATTTGTGCCACATTATATCACAATATGTAAATTACAAAAGGATCCTTGCGTTACATTCAAATTTTTTTTCTTTTATGGCTTATGTCTGTCAGTCTTCCTTGCCCTTGATTAACCACTTTCGCTTTGCAATCAGATTTTTTTTTTTGAAAGAATCAACCCCAGACACCATATGCATGGATTAAGGTCACCAGAAGTTACATGCGTATGAATTTATCTAGGTCGATTTTTTGTAATGCAAGACAATAAATGTATTGACACCTATTTCAAGTATTTAATGCATTTTGTTTGTATTAAATAAAATTATACAGGAAAAGTGCAATTTAGTAGAAATAATTCAAAGTTAAGGCATATTTCAACAGAAACAAAAATTTACAAAAATGACAGCCAATGGAGCTTTAAGCAGACATATTAAAACTGTATAACAGAGGCATTTTACTAGGTAACTTAACACAAAGCTTGAGGCAATATGTTAATACTATACTTTGTGGCACCTAAGTATGGCAATTAGAAGCAAAGCTTTCAAAGCATATTTATGCAGCACAGCAGTGGCATGTAATTTACATAGGTAATATGTGCTTTAACAAATGGCCTATCAATAAGAAAAGTTTAGGCAAAGTAAACATACCAGTTATGTCTAATAAATGGCATATCTGTATGAAAAGTTTAGGCAAAGTAAACATACCAGTTATGTCTAATAAATGGCATATCAGTATGAAAAGTTTAGGCAAAGTAAACATACCAGTTATGTCTAATAAATGGCATATCAGTATGAAAAGTAGCTGTAAAAATATATAATTTTCATAAGTAAGAGACGCTCTGTTACCCATAGAGTTTTTTAATACTTTAATTTCCTTATTTTTTTGTAGGTATAATAACCAGTGGATGGTTGTTGATTACAAGAATTTCAAGGCAGGATCATATAACATGACTAATGTTCTTTATATCTTAGAACAGATTCCGTAAGTTTCCGTACCACGATAGGTATTTCATATAAAACACATTAGTATTTTAAAATGAGTAATAAAGAATATAGTCAAGGAAAGGGTCTTCCTTTGATTGAATACCAGACAAAATATCTTAGACAGTTAAAAAGGAGAGTAAATCTTTCTATTTCCCTTGAAAGGTGCAAAAAATGAACTAGGTGAAAGAGTCAGGGTCCTTGAAGCCAGGTATTTTAATCTAAGTTTGATATAAGGTTTAAATCTCTTTGCCATTGTCCAGTTAACTAGGTAATGATGTTTGTCAATTAATCAACGGAACTGAAGTTAAGAGTATTACTCATTGTAATTTACTATCAGGGTTTCGTTACAAAGATAATGATGTTAGATAAAAGGTGTTGAGAATTTATGTTAGTCTTCAATGCAACTTTCTTTGTTGCCAGGGTGCATTTCCCCACTTAAGACAGTAGGATATTTTATTTACATCTACTGGTTTCTTTAACAGTGGTAACATAGAATCCAGAGACTGTACTGATGTCCTGATGAAACAAGGATACTGGCCTAGTTATAATATTCCGTAAGTACAAGTAACTGCTCATGATGGTTGGGAAAAGAAACTGTATTGCTTTCTCTAAGTAAATGATAGATAGCAAATATGATCATAGGCGGATCCAAGGTGGAGGGCAGAAGGCTGGGACCACTCCTTATTAATTTGTAAAAGTGAAAATAGCATATTTTTGTGTGTAAATGTAAGCATTAAAATGTGTTTATCAAGGATAATGTGGGATTCTCTGGATCCGACACTGATGATATATAACTTACGAAATTTCTTTCAACAGTTTAAAAAATCCTTAGAAACCTATACTTACAAAATGTTATGTATTGAAGGTGAACCCTTATTATGGTGTTCAGAGAAATAAACACATCTATTAAGTGTAAGAATCAGGCAAAATGGGAAAAATCAGAAACATGCATGTAAAAACCCCACAGATCTTACTATATAATTTCAACTGCTTTCTCTATTTGAAAAGACCATTATTTGATCCTGCATCACTGTGTTGCTCAGAAATTTTTCAAAAGAATGTTAAAAAAATGGGGTTTCTGACAGAGGTTTTTGCCCTTGATATGTTGATTTTCAGTGCTTTTCAATGAAATGTTAACTGAATTTACCAAAGTGATATGGAAAATCTTGTTTTTTTTTCCTTGATTTTGATGGTGCAAATAATCAAATTGAACTTTCAAAATAATGGGTTTTATTCATACCATGTTTCACCCACCTCTTGATTGTTATAGACACTCACACTTAAATTATTTTTTTCAAGAAGATGTGTAAACAATCTTTAAAAATCATCTTATTACTTAGAAGCCCTTTTAGGAATTTTACATAATTTATTAACTATAATAATACCCTTTTTAGCTCACCTGGCCCATAGGGCCATGTTATTGCACTCACTTGACGTCCGTCTTCGTTAAAAAAATTCAAAACTCTTATCTTGTGACACTACTTGATGAATTAAAACCAAACTAGGTATGGATGTTTCCTAGGGTGTTCTGCATAGAACCAATGTGGGGGTTTCTAATCCGTCAAAAAACATGGCCACCATTACTAAAAATAGAACATAGGGGTCAAACAAAAGTTTTTCGAATGTATCTCCAAAACTGTTAGGTTTAGCCAAATTCTCTTAAGAAGTAAGATGTTCAGCATGATGAAATCTGTTTCTGGGGAAATTTGCATGAAAATCTGTTTAGCCATCTTTTTTGCTGTTTTTAATGTTATTACTTTTTTTTTTTAAATTTTTCTCAGAAACTACTGGACAGAATTTAATGAAAATATGACTTTTTCATAGGTATGAGTGTTAGGAATTTTTATCCAAGAAAAAACATGGCCACTTTACAAAAATGGAATGTTGTTTATCTTGACAGGTGAGCGATGCAGGACCCTTGGAGCCTCTAGTTGTTTACTTTATTTGGAGGAAGTTTAATATTAGAAATGTTTTTACTTCAATTTAGTCGGATAACCAATGTTGGATACTTTAGTGTTCTGTGGATATTTGTAACATTTCTGTTTGATTGACAGGAAAATTGGTGCTAATTATTTTCAGGTATTTTGAGAAAATATTCAACATGAGTGGGGGACCTGAAGCTGTTGCAAAGTATGGAGACTGGTTCTCTTATACTGGTTCACCAAGGGCCAAGATATTTAAACGAGATAATCATAAAGTTGTTAGTATAGAATCCATGATGAAACTCATGAGGTACATGTAATTCTAATGTAGAATATTATGAAATTTGCAGTTAACTTTAATTATATTTTCATTATGATCGAACTAATTGTTTAAGATTGATGTGTAGTTAATTCCTTGTTAAAGTTGATGGTATAAAAAAGCAATTGAATATCTCTGACAGTTTTAGTAGAAAGTACTTGTACATATGATGGAGTCCATGTTTTGCAAGATTTTTGAATGTGGAATTTCATTTTAATAGTACTATTCATCAGTATGAGATCAAAAGGCTTTTAAGCCTATGAGGGATGAAGCAATTTGTCCTCAAACAACAAATTATAGTTGATAATGCACTGCCATGTTGTTAAAAGTTGAAAAAAAAACACACGCTATTGACCTAATGATTTTGAGCCATTCATATTTCAGACGCCCAGTATGATGTTACTAATGCTCTGTTCCTAAAATAATACTGTGTTTAACAATACATCATTTTTCAGATACAATGATTTCAAAAGTGACCCTGTCTCAAAGTGTGCCTGTACCCCACCATACAGTGGAGAGAATGCTATATCTGCCAGGTGTGATCTAAACCCCGCTAATGGTACTTACCCATTTGGAGCTTTGGGACACAGACAGCATGGTGGTACAGACATGAAGGTATGAATTGTTTTTTTGTCATATTTGGACCTTTGGGACACAGGCAGCATGGTGGTACAGATATGAAGGTAGGAATTTTTTTTTGTAATATTTGGACCTTTGGGACACAGACAACATGGTGGTACAGATATGAAGGTATGAATTGTTTTTTTGTCATATTTGGACCTTTGGGACACAAGCAGCATGGTGGTACAGATATGAAGGTATGAATTGTTTTTTTGTCATATTTGGACCTTTGAGACACAGACAGCATGGTGGTATAGATATGAAGGTATGAATTGATTTTTTGTTATATCCATTTGGAGCTTTGGGACACAGACAGCATCCATATGTGGGTATAGATATGAAGGCACCAGGTATTAGGAATTTATTTTTGGATTATTTAGAACTTGATTTATCTCCTTTTTCAGACACAGTCGGTATAGTTTTGCTTTTTACCCTTTGACCTGAAAGACGCTCTTCCATGAAAACACGAGTCGCATGATCACAATTCTGTTTCCCGATTGGCCAAATACTAATAACTTAGTGGTGTTTGAAAAAACTATTGAAAATTAAACTGTGTGCCATGTGTTATTTCCTGAATGAAATATAGAAAATTAAAAGTAAAAGGAACAAATTTTACTGTGTTGGCTATCTTTATTTTTAAGGATTGTACTTGTTTTGAAGTTCTTGTTTATTTGTTTATGCACTGAAGTTTTATGATTTTATTTACTTCAAAACAAATTGAATTTTTAGATGGTTAGATTCTGAAAATTTGGAAACTTATATATGGAGGAGATTTTTGTATGTACATACCATTAATGTTTGTGGTAGGATATAACTTCAACTTACATGTTAGTAGGTCAGATCATTGCATTGTATACATGTATTGTAAAATGTGAAATGACCACTTCAGTTCTTTAAATATTGTATTAGTGATAAAGAAGGTTATTTCCTAATAAGAATGAAGTTTGATGTTTTACCTTCTTGATGAAATCGATATTATTTCACTTACACATTTTTTTTTTTTTTTTTTCAGTTGACAAATTTGACTATGTTCAATGCCATGCAGTTTATCGCTATAGGAGGTCCAACCTATGATCAACAACCTCCATTCCAGTGGAGCAAGTCAGACTTCTCAGACACTATACCTCATAGAAGCCACCCAGATTTATTCAAATTTGACCCAATTATATTTGATGGGACAATTAATTACAAAAAATTCACAGGGTACAAGGGATAAAGATTATTATGGCTTGGAGATCATTCCAATAATGATCCAGCACTCCACCAGAAAACCAGAAAAAAAAGACAGATACAATTAACATGTCTTTCATTACCAATTATTCCATATGATCAATATATGGGTTAAGATTATGAATGATTATAAAAAAAAAATTAATGCAAGACTTAAAATTTTACTTAAAAAAATAAATGTTTCCTGCGTGCATTTTTTTTTCACACTCAATGATGCTTGATCCATTGATTACAGATAATTCAGTAATAAATGTTCAGTATCATTCTTGCCATTGTAACTATTCTGTTTTTTTTGTTTCTTGTAAAATTGTTGCATTAACTATTTTTATATTGTCTTTTGCTTGTAACAAGTGTTTATTTTTTTTACAGTATTTGCTCAAACTTTTTAGCCATTCTTAATATTTATAGATATGTATTGTTACAATATTAATGTACATTAAAGTCTTAGGCAAAAAATGCCAGTTCCTTGGGGTTGTGCACACACAATACATGTAGTAACTAAAGACTAAATAGTAAAGTGGTTATCATCAGAGGTGAGCTTATTAACAAAGCTCCGAGATTGTTTTCTATGTTTGTTTTATAAAAATTCTGGCTGGATCAAAATATGTACTTTTTTTACATTTTGATATTGAGGATGTCCACTTTGTATTAGGAAAGTTTTATATTTAAATCAGTCACTGATTTCCAATTTTTATCTAAATTGCCTGTATGGCTACCGGACATATTTCAATAATTAAACATATATTAAAGGTATTAACTGAATTCCAAGACTTTGCTTTCTCTATAGGCTTTACCACAACAAATTTTGAAAGGTTGCTTTCTGTTGTATTAAATAGTGGAAATTTGATGCAAGCTTCTAACGTTCTACTTATGACTGCAAAGCATTATATCTGCCTTTGGTAATCTTGAACTAAGTGATTCATTACACTTTATATTTGTAGTTTTCTATCAAAAATTCAAATCCATATTGCATATTTTGGAGTGAAAATCAATACAATTAACAGATAAACCTGTAGAGGTACACATCTCTGTTGAAGTACAGATAATAAACCTGTATTTTTGTATATAAAACATGTACAACTTCGTCAAAAATTGTCATATTCTGAAAAACATGAACATTCTACAGGTGTCTTCCAATTTCATATCAGACTGTTCAGAAACAATAATAACATATATTATAGAGTTAATGTTTATTATATACATGTACATGAATGTGAATATCATTCCATAGGTTTAATATACATGTATGCAATTTAATGTATGAGCCTAAACCAATCAAAGTACATGTAATTGTGTTGGAACTGATTAAAGTACTTATTTGTACATGAATAGTTAAAATTATTCTGTGTTTTCTTATGTCATTAAACATAACATTTTCTATGGTTTTGTTTTTTATATCTCATAAAATGTGTCATACAGGGTATGCCCTTGTTAACCTGTCTATCTATGGTCTTGTTCTTCTTTAGAAAATTTTTGAAAATTCACAAAAAGGAAGCAGATAGTATGTAGATGTGTGTGCAGCAACATACATATTGGTAGATCGTACCTAATATTTTTAGCATATACATGTAGATTTTCCTCCAAGATGACCTTCAACCAAACTACTAATAATAAAAAACGCAAGTCACTAAACTTAATTTCAAGATAATTGAGCCTAAAGGTATGCAGTTTTTTTTTACAATATTATATATAGATTCTGAACGTAATTTTCATTATTTTGCTAAGTATTCAAAACAAGTTGAAAAAATTTCTTGAAAATTTGTGTAAATAAAATTTATCTGACATCCTTTCATATTCAAAAAGAAAATTCAAGGGGGTCACCTAACATTTTTTCTTGTAATATTCAAAACTTAACATTCCCATTACATTTCTACAAAACATTTTCCCACCAATTATCTCCCCCTTAAAAGTAATGTTAGTAAGTTTTATGCAAAAAATTATTTAAAAATAATTTAAATGCAATTTTCTTTACATCTTTCTCCATGAAAATACAAACTCCTGTATAATTTTGCAAGATGACAGAAAGGAATGATCTGTGTAATACAAAATGTAGGTATGATCTATCTTTCTATCTCAAGTTGTAAAGTACAATGTACAATAAGAGTTTTTGTTGTCTAATTTGGGCTTAAATTATATCTGGTATCAACAATTTGATGTAAATTTTGATATACCTATAGACACTATTATTGCTAGAATTAGGGATAACTTTATACAAAACTGGTATGCATCTATAGAGAATTGTTAAAAGCTTATTATATACAAGGACTTAAAGCTAGAATTTGGTTTTGAGGATTATTTAGATGTTAGTTTTAACTCACATTTTTTGACAAGATTGAGAAGTGGTACACTGAAGTTGAACATTGAAACTGGGCGATATATTGATACTGATAGGCACATGCGTATCTGTAAATGTTGTACCATGAATTGTGTTGAAAATGAGTACCATTTTTTACTGGTTTGTCCTGCTTATAGAATTTTTCGTACTCATAACTTACCAAAATATTATTGTTCCTGGCCAAATACAACAAAGCTTAAAACACTGTTGAAATCAACATCTGTTACTGTCATAAAGAACTTGTGTAATTTTATCAAATCTGCTTGGTCAACTAGGTTACATATTGTTTCATAATTATACTTAATTGTGTATTGTTCTCTGCAATTTGTCATTATGTCACATTGTAATACATGTTTATGTTGCTATAGCATAATTATGCTTTTTTTGCAATAAAGTATTCATTCATTCATTCAAATGTGTAGAAGGCTTCATAAGTTATAAAGGCCCCTCCAGCATGTGGCAGACACCCTATAGTAATCAGTCTGCCCATCTGTAACAAATTGTGTCCAGGCTGTAATTCAGTTGACTTTTGTTGAGGGCATTTGATATTTGACATGAGGGTTGTTCAGCACTTGACAATGTGTTGCATACCATGGTTGACCTTTGACCTAAAAGTTGCAATTTAGATTCATGCCTAGGCTGTTACTTTGTTGTCTTTTGATATTTGGTATGAGGTTGTAACTTGTCCTTTGGTGTAGGCATTTGATACATTGTATTTTGCATTAAGGTAGATTAGCTTGTGCTGGTGTGTTGAATGATTTTATAAGAGATTCATTGTCTGTTGGTGTAGACATTTGATATTTGGCACTAGAGTAGATCAGCTTGTGACATGTCATGTACCATGGTTAATTACCTTTGACCTTGCATCATATTTATGACTTTGCAATACAGATTTGTGTCCAGGCTGTTACTTTGTCTTTTGATATTTGGCAGCTTGTGAAAATATGAATACATGCACCATTCGTGATCACCTCTGACCCCCAAGTCAAATCAATGATTTTTGCATAGTAATTTGTGTGTGTGCTGTAACTTTTTGTGTTTTTTTCTTTAGTCTCCAGTATTTGTATCTCTGGCAAATCTGTGCTACATTGTATACTCCTAGCTTCATCCAATATTTTTAGACATGACTTGTTGTCATTGACCTCAAGTATCCCTTTTTTGTAACTGAAATTTTCTTTTACACCTACATATAAATTGTACGGATTTGGTTGGTTTATGCACAATGTAGTTAATAACTTGCTTTTTGGTTTACTGTAATACATGTATAATATATGTACATGTGCATATGTATGTACCTGAACTATTTCTATACCTACAATGTACATGTACAAATGTACAATACACAGTTAATATTTCATTTTTATATCCTGAAGGAATAAATACAATAAGATCAGGATTTGGCCCTCTTCCCAATGAATTTATTTCACAGAGAAGATAATGATCATGATTATAATAAATAATTTACAGGTATGTACATATCAACAAACAACAGATTAGGCAAGTGTAGGAAATAGTTCCATGAATGACTCCTCCCAAGGGCTATCATTCAAACCCCCTGAGATGTCACTTGATGGTGAACAAGCGTCACTAAAATCGCTGGTGAAGCCAGAGTCACTAAACACAGAACTATCTTGTACAAAGTTATCTGTTGATTCATACATATCCACAAAAGAAGGTGAAGACTCTGTTTCTGATCGTTTTCTTTTATGATCACTTTTTGAATTTGTGTCTTTTTTCACATTTACATCCTGAATGCATTGTCCACTTTGTGAAATAGATTCAACTGAGTTCTGCTCAAACTGATCTTGAAATTCAACTCCAATTAAACTTTCTATGTCTTTCAGAAGATCAAGGTTGATATCGGTGAGGTCAACATTTTCATCTATTGCACTTATTTCAGGTTCATTTTTAACCAAATTGTCAGGTAGATCCTGTGTAACACAAATGTTCACTTTTGTTGAAAAGTTTGTGTTTGCCGTCTGGCTTGCCGTTTCAAGCCCAGTTTCAGCAGATGAAGACTGGTGTTTGTAATACACATGGTCAAATTTTATAAGTTCGTTGATGGATTCCAACTCTGCTGTTGTGGGCCCCACCACTTTATCAGAGGCTGATGAAGTGATGGTACTTCCACGGACTGGGCTGATTCCGGACTCTCTTGAAAGAGATCCATCATCTGTTTCTGACTTGGTGCTGATTTGCTGAACAATGCTAAACAGAGACTGAAAAAGAGAGCAACTATATTCAGTAAAGTGTTCACTACTATTTTGAGTAGTTCTTGTACATAGTATTAAACATGCATTGAAAATGTTTTCACCTACAATGAATTTTGGTACACATACCAATGTGCTTGTAGTGATGTACAGTACGGCATGAACTGATGGTTTTGTAAATGTCTGCCAGATAATTCTTCTATTCACACTGTATACAAATGTTTGTGTTCGTTTCTTCTTTGTAGGTACATTGTCAGAAAACAATGGTATTTTTATCTTAAATAACATTGCAGATGTATATATATATATTATAGCAACACCTCGAGCAACCATATGCAGCATTTTTTTTTCATTTCTTACATAACATACTGAAGGAAAGATTACAGATTTAATTACCAATTACATGTATGTGCAGAATATGGAGTTCATACATGTACTTGCATATGTATCTCCCACATACTTTTGTATTTTATCACATTCCTTTCAACAAGACAGTCTACTAAAATTAAAAAATACCTCATCGTCAGAACAGAGGTGGCGTATGGCATCATCGACCGAGACAATGTCTGAGGTTGTCCCCACGGCAGGAGGTCAAAGGATACAGCAGATCCCAAGGTCTCAGACTTTGTCCCGACTAATGATACATTGTTTCCCAGTCGTTCTTTCAGTTGTTGGTTTTCATGTAGTAGGTTGGAGGATTGCGATTTCAATTTCTGGTTCTCTTCGAGCAAACGTTTGTTCTGTTCCATTAGTTTGGTGACTTGATGTTCCAAAGTTCCCATCAATTCTTTCTTCCGGTCTCTTGCAGTCTGTGCAGCTACTCTGTTCTTAAGTTTCCTGAATTTTGAAAAAAAAGGAATTTGTTGTATCATAATTCGTACTAATATTTACAAAATATTCAGATGCAAAAATAGTCATTCATGATTGCATCAGATGCTATATCAGTGTTTTCTTCAGTTCCATCATGCATCATAAGTTAATATCCAAAATGCAAACCTTCCCCCCTTTTTTTCTACCATATGGGTAACAATAATTTGAAAAAAAAATCATTTCTTTTACTTCAAAACTATTAAAACTTTGAACTTTATACACATACCGTCGTAACATTTTTTCCTCAGGGGTCAGGTTTGTCAGCCGACGCCTCTTACGAGGCCCCCCACCGTCATCACTGAAAATGTCATCAACAGCTGAAGAGTTGACCGTCACCAGTTTTGGGACATTTCCACTAGAAGTCGTGATCACAATCGTTCTCGTTTGGTTCCCCGACATTTCGTCTTTCGTAGTTACCATTAAGTGGACATTAAAAGGTCAATTATCCGTCAAAAACGTTAAAAATTTGTTCTAGTTTCGTCAAGTCATTTTGTTTTCCTTCTTGGTCGGTAGTAGAATGATGATGTGGTCTTTTTTCATTGGATACTTATTGGCTTGCGTAAACGAATTTAAGAGATTTAATTGGTCATTATTTTTACTCTATTCTATATTTAGATAATGACAACAGGAAAATCCCGGGTTCTGGGGTAACCAATTCTGATGCAATCTCTTGGGGGAAAGAAAAGGGGTGGCGGTGGTGCGGGGACAATTTGTTTTCACCACGAGCAACGACAACAACAACAACAAAAAAGCATTTTTTTCGTGACTATGTCGAAAACTTTTTTCTTCAATTAAAGGCTTAAAGCCACGTACGTACTTGTTTAAAGCTAAGTATAATATACTGCAGTAATTGTCAAATTCCTGAAGACAAATTATTTATTCCCAAAGAAAATGAGGTCAAGCCTAGACTTATGTCAGTTTACTGCATTTCCTA
Organism: Perna viridis; assembly: GCA_037379345.1. Lineage (NCBI taxonomy): Eukaryota > Metazoa > Mollusca > Bivalvia > Mytilida > Mytilidae > Perna > Perna viridis. The sequence continues at coordinate 40,491,544 of CM074519.1, read as the reverse complement.
AGCAATAATTTGAATTATGTGGATACATTCTAGAGGGGCAGGGGTCTAGTGTATATTAATTGTAATACAAAATCTCTGAGAGGAAAAAGATATATATTTTATGCAAGTTGATTCCAGTAACAAAGCGTCGTGTTTTTTTCTCGTTTTAAAAAAGTCTGTGGATGTATACATGTAATATTTGAGCACACCTTTTTTTCACATTTATCGCTAGTAAAATACCTTTTTTTTTTTGTTAAATAAAAGAAATAGTTTATCAGATGTTTCAGAAATCATTATAAAGATATTTTTTCTGTATCGCGCTAGAACTCTAACAAATAGGCTTCTGGAACAGGGTTATGTTACTACAAGATTGAAGTCATCACTACAGAAGTTTTATGGTCGTCATCATGAACTCGTGGATCGTTATGGTGTATCCATCAGCACCATGAAAACTGATTTATTCAACGGGTCATAGTTTTCCTTTCCTCGTTTGTCTACCTCGGACTTGCCTTTTTATGAGCAACTCGGCGGGTGTTTCTAGAAAAGCAGAGGACGCTTACCCTACCGGTGCACCTAATCCATGCTCCCAGTTTTTAGTGGAGTCCGAGTTCCTCATTTACTTTTGTTACTTTGTATGTATGATTTTAGTTACTTTACGTTCTTTGTTGTGTATGTCTGTTTTCCATGTCTGGTCTTTGTCCCTGGATTACATTCTTTTGATTACCGCTATAACCTTGGTTCCCTTGATTACTCTTTCAATTTATTTAAGATACAGAATCCCTGTTTAGATATACAATACATTTTTTAGTGTTCAAAGTTTTACAAGAGTTTTTATTTTTAAAAAAAGGTAGACGAATCTATGAGGAGGTGATTCTATTATGCTGGAGAGTCTTTGTTGGTTAGTAGAAAATCACTGTAGCAGACGTACTCCTCTTTTTATTAAAAGACCAAGTCGTCCCTCTCCCTTTCCGAATTTCTGGATCCGCCAGTTGCAAGTTGTTTAAGTCTGCATGGTAAATACTGTCGGTGGACATGATAATGTTACCACTCAAAATGGTCCATACATGATACACATGGTCCATACATGATACACATGGTCCATACATGATACACACCCCAAAAAAAGTCCGATTAAATCAAATCAATATCAAATGATAAAGAAATTTTTTTCACTATATTTCTTTTAGTCACAATGAAAATTTTCTGATTTATTTTTTGAATTTCGATAACTCATAAGAGAACTAAATTGTTTGACAATTTATGGCAAAATAAACATTTGAACTTATAACGGAAGGAAAATGGATATGGTGATTGTGTCAGTGAGACAAAAACACCCACCGGGTTGAAAAATGTCGGCTCAAGGCCACCTATGGGTCTTCATTGAACGACGAGGAAACCCTAAAACCACTGGGCAGAAAGCAACTGACCCAAAACAATATCGTACAGCAAATATTCACCTCTGTCAGTCCAGCAACATAAAAGTAAACTTAAAATGAAAACGAAACAAGACATACAAAGACCGAATCCCTGACTTGGGACGGCACAAACATGCAGCGGAGTTAATGTACTTTAGCGTGATCACAACCCTCCCTTTTAAAACTATAGCCACTGTGGAAAAAATATTATATATTAATTAAACATACATAAAATCATTTCAAAAAGGTCTGAGTCCCTTGTTAAAACATAGATAAAGAAACTGATTATACGTTAAACAAATGCACAAAGGACTACTAGCAGTTAAATGATATGTCAGCTCCAATGTAAACCTACAAATCGTATGTAATATCAATCCCAATTCTTCCCATGTGGGGTTGAGAACCGCGGTACATTATAAGTCATACAATATAAGGACATGACCCTTGTCATACCGAAAACTACTTTTAAACTTGTGTGTTAGTTTCTATGTAAAGATCCTACGGATGAGCGAATCAATATTTTACAAAAAAGCTGTCTTAATGATTTGACAACAATATCATAACTATATCCCTTACGAATTAGCCAAATCAGTGGTTTAGTCAACTTACGGGTGATTTTTTTTAGCTTTCCGTGCCATAAAATATAGGGTGAGATGTACCCGCACTGTATTAATTGTTTACAAGTACATCTGTATTTGTGAATGAGTTCCTTGTATCGGTTGAAATATTTTCTTGGCAATAAAAATATTTCTTTCGTTAAATCTGAAACACGAGCAACCCGAACTAATTACGATATGTTAACACTATATGATGGTGACAACCGGACGTCGCCATCTAAAATTCGGAAGTTAACAAAAGGGATCGAGTGAAAATCATGCATCCCTTTGATCATGAATTTTGGTATCTTGTAAATTTACCATTATTGATACTAAGACCAATAAATGGACATTTTTTATCATCAATATTTGCTTTATTTTATTCATTGAAAGTTCGGCAAGATATATATCTTAATTAAGTTTAAATTTTGAAGTCGTGCCTTGTTATAAAAATCCAAAATATCGTCCTAAAATATTAAGTTTTTACCAAATGTTGTTTGGAGGATTTTTATTTATTCTAGCCATAAACAGAGATGCACAATAAATGATGCGCAATTGGTCCTATGGGAATTCCTACCACTTGACGATAAACTGTATCGCCAAATCGACCGAAAATGTTGTCTAACAGGAATTCGATCGAGTGTAAGTCCAATTAACGTAGTTTTTATGCTTTTCGTTACTAAAAATGATCTAGAAGAATTCGAACAAATAAATTCACATCCCTACATTTGATAAGATATGCGAATTTTTGTTTGATGAGGTTATGTGGAAGTGTTGTGTTTAGGGTAGAAAAATCAAAACTTTGAACAGATTCGAAAGATCCTTGAGGGGCATTTCATTTATCTAGCATTTCATATTAACACTCCAAAAATAGTTATTTAATTCCACTATTTTCATAAGCTTATAAAGAGATTTTTGTTTATGATATCGAGCGCATTAGGAAGTCAAAATTGAGCAACGATTTGAATAGTAAATAAATCTATATTTATAAATTAAGGTGATTGGTGAGTACATAGTACTACTAGGCTCAGTTGGATAAGAGGTAGCGATGAACCGTTTGTGCACGTGTTTGTTCACAATACCACCTTCTGAAAATGTAGTCAGTTTGAAGATGAATTCGTAATTTAAATTCTTTTTGTAGAACTTACAAATTTAAGTCAAAAAGAAGCACTTTTATTTGCAGCTTTATCAGGTGGAATAAAAACGAATTCCTTGTCGTGCTCATTCAACTTGTGTTTTATTCAGGAAATATACGGCGTTTATGTTTTTTATTAGGCATAGGGTGATCCCCCCCCAAAAAAAGTTTTATTCGGATGTCAACTATGATAACATGAAGAAAGAATGTAATGTTTTCATGTCTACTTTCTCATGCTTTAACCACAATAGTACACCATAAAAATCCTTGTTTGGCTGAATCCAGACACTTTGAAAAGGAAGGGTGCCAGTTGAGGTTCCTCAGATAAAAAGGGGGGCGTGTTGACATTATGACATTATTTGCTATTTTTGTCAATTTTTTTTTACACATGAAAATGACAAATGTTCAAATAAAAGATAATAAAAATGGGGTGTCAACCCGCTGCACCCCCGTCTGGATCCGCCACTGTTTAGATTAAGAAATTCACTGGTGAGATTTGAGTCAACTGGTGTTTTATCTAAAAGATTACTAAATGTTTATTGTATCAGTGTATCATATCGTAGGCATTTCAAAATGAAATGGATCGTGTCAATTCATCGATCAGCAACTCGTAGTGTGTTCCTAGAAAAAGCAAGAATGCTTACCCTTCCGGTGGACCTGGTCCATGTTCCCAGTTTTAGTGGAATCTGAATTGCCCATTTACTTTGGTTTCGACGTAAAATAGGTCTTGGACTTTGTGAGGAAGATGCGTCAATTTTCAAGATGAAGATAACAATTTATACATGTACAGTGCACAAATTAAAACTACAGAAAATCAATCTATCGACATTGTGAAAATCTACTCTAGCAATGCTAGAGGTTGTCTGGCAAGCTATTTTCTGACTTGGTACGTAATTCCAACCTCTTACAGTGTAGGAGTATGTGAAAATCCATCATCTATAATCGGTATGTCAGAAACAGAATATTTCTCAGTATTTTAAGAAACATCTCACGGTCACTTGGTATTTTGTTATCTATATTTTTTAATGATTCTGAAGAAAAACCTTGGTCACCTCTTCGAAAGAGTAATCAAGGGAACCAAGGTTATAGCGGTAATCAAAAGAATGTAATCCAGGGACAGACCAGACATGGAAAACAGACATACACAACAAAGAACATAAAGTAACTAAAATCATACATACAAAGTAACAAAAGTAAATGAGGAACTCGGACTCCACTAAAAACTGGGAGCATGGACCAGGTGCACCGGTCGGGTAAGCGTCCTCTGCTTTTCTAGAAACATCCGCCGAGTTGCTCATAAAAAGTAAAGTCCGGGGTAGACAAACGAGGAAAGGAAAACTATGACCCGTTGAATAAATCAGTTTTCATGGTGCTGATGGATACACCATAACGATCCACGAGTTCATGATGACGACCATAAAACTTCTGTAGTGATGACTTCAATCTTGTAGCAACATAACCCTGTTCCAGAAGCCTATTTGTTAGAGTTCTAGCGCGATACAAAAAGTCTGCGTAGTTTCGGCAAGCTTTGGCATAACGTATGAGTTGTGATATGAACACTCCATACGCAGGAGCCGAAGGGATGTTGCCACAGATGAAAGGAAAGTTGACAATTCTGAATGAAAAGTCATCACGTTTGTCGTAAAGTTTGGTCAATAGTTTTCCTTTACCATCGATTTCTAAGTGTAGGTCAAGATATGAGGCTGACTTCACAGTGTCTGTAGTATCTTTTATCTCAAGTTCTTTCGGGTAGATGCGATTCGAATAGGTGTATCACCGGAATAATGTATTTATGCAGGTAGGTCTCGAACAGACTTTGGGGCGACATGACACACTTCAATCTGATGGATACCTCTTGAGAAACCCGAAAGGCGGAAGTGATCAGATTGACGAATTTGGAATTTGACAATTTGTTCCATATGTTAGTTTAAGGTATGGTTTTGCTTTGCATCTCCCGAATTCTATTTATATATAGCTCCAGATAATCGTCAAAACTAGTTTTAATGAAGCAGATTTGAAAATGAAATATAAAACAAATACTTACGTTGTCATTGTCCAAGGAGTTATGAAGTTAAATGCAGCACTGGCCACTGCGGTATATATACATGTACAAGTACTCTGTTCCCACTATATCATGGATCCCACTCTATCGCGGAATGGCTAGATCAAGAATATGGAACAATGCACATTTTCAGTATTTGTTGTGCTTAACCTAGGGACTAAGTATGAAACTTAGAAATCAAGCTATGGCTTGAAAATTAGGGACAAACTCGAATTGTGTATGTGATTTTCTGCCATTTGTAAAATTCTCAATGGTTATGTTTGTAAAATTGCTGTAAAATTGAATGAAGATGAATTACAATTATAATTTTTCAATTTTATTATAATTTACAAATGTACAATGCCAAAGATCTGAAATGGAAAAGAAAATGAATGTATATGATCAATCATCATCCTTGCATATTTTGACTTAAATCAACCTAAAATCTTCAGTTTTTGTGATTTTTTAAAATTCTGAACCAAGAATTTATATGCATAAAAACATGTACATGTATATACATGTACCTATTCCAGGGTTTATGCTGAAAATGAGAATGGGAGTTAAGTTACATGTAAGTAGAGCATTGAATTGGCTTGGATGTTCAAAAGCAAGCCAAAATCAGTGGCATAGAATATTTGACGATTAGTGCTTTTGAAGACCAGTCATTGATTTCATATTAGGGAACAGCTAATATGCTTATTTCAGGTTTATTTGGATATTAGATTTTATAAGTATTTGACAGTTTTTTTTTTACTTCATGTAACAGTAAGTCAGCAGTATTCTTTAAAGTCACAAATTATTAATTGTATTTAGTATTGTGATTTTGTCATTTAATTTTTCAAAAATGATTGTAATTATTACAAAATCAAAATAAAATTCACTCCAATAATGAAGTACACAATATAAGTACATGTATACATATGTACCCCTTCCCCCTGATTCAATGGAATTAAATGTAAAACCATAAGTTCAGGAATCTTCCTTTGGCATCCTCCAACACTAACTAATTGTGTATATACATTGTATATTCGGACCAGTGTGCGAAATTAGCGGTAGAACAATTAACCGAGTCTATGTAGAATCATGTCGTTCCATGTAGAAACCAATCGATAAAGACCGGTTGTCTGTTGTATAAAAAATAATAATCTCTAATTGGTAATTAAAATACTAATTTTTATTATCTTGATTTACTTTCCAAGAAAATGTTATCATGTCCTGGTTTCTTGTTACGATGTTATAAATGCTGAATAATGGGCAGTTCCTGTCAAAAAACTAAAAATCCTGAATTAAAGAATCTTCGGAAGATGTCTCTTAAAAAAGAAAAGATTATGAACAATCAAAAGGTTTTCGTACTTTCCATGAACATTGGAAAATTGGTAGGAAGTGACTACATTACATTCATATTTTGACACAGTTAAGTCGCAAAAGTAGATATAATCCGACGTTGGTAGAGCAGCATGAATGCTAAATGCTGCTGAATATTCAAAAGTTGAATTTAAAAATGTGCATGCTATAGCTAAACATGACAAATCTTTTAAAGATTATTTATGGCTTTGTAACCTCAACAAAGCCAAGGGGCTTGATACGGTTTCTACATACCGAAAAGATAAATCTGCTTAAGAATTTATAAAGCAAATTGCTTCTGTTGAAAACAATAAAACAAATTCAGAGTTGAATGCTGCAAATTTCTTCTACTTAACAACTGATGGGGCTGTCGACATTTCAGGAGAGGAACAAGAATCTATATATTTTTATTGGTCCATCAAAGGGAAATGAGTTAAAAGGTTTTCACAGTTTGTATCTCCCAAATCTATTTCTTCTGACGACATACATGGTGCTGTTACACAAGTTTTTAATGATCTTAAAACAGATAAAAAAATTGTGGGTGTGACTACTGATGGTGCATCTAATATGATCAGATACAAAAGCGGTTTCAGTGCTTTTGTTAAAGAGTAATTAAGGGAACCAAGGTTATATCGGTAATCAAAATAATGTAATCCAGGGACAAAAAACCAGACATTGGGGAACAGACATACACAACAAAGAACATAAAGTAACTAAAATCATATATACAAAGTAACGAAAACAAATGAGCAACTCAGACTCCACTAAAAACTGGGAGCATGGACTAGGTGCACCGGTAGGGTAAGTGTCCTCTGCTTTTTTAGAAATACCCACCGAGTTGCTCATAAAAAGTAAAGTCCAGGATAGATAAAAGAGGATAGGAAAACTATGACTCGTTGAACAAATCAGTTTTCATGGTGCTGATGGATACACCATAACGATCCACAAGTTCATGATGACGACCATAAAACTTTTGTAATGATGACTTCAATCTTGTAGCAACATAACCCTGTTCCAGAAGCCTATTTGTTAGAATTCTAGCGCGATACAAAAATTCTGCATAGTCTCGGCAAGCTTTGGCATCATAACGTATGAGTTGTGATACGAACACTCCATACACAGGTGCTGAAGGGATGTTAAAAAGATAGAATCCTAGCATAATTATAATAAATACTCTCTGTCCAGCACATAGAATGGAACTATCAGTGAAGGATTCCATAAAATCTGTCAATAACGAATAGTAAAACAAGGCAATAATTCTTCTGATCAGACTTTACTATTTTTTTTAAAAGGAGTAGCAAACAAATTGAAAAGTTGATAAAATCATTTACAATTCATTAAACTAGTATTTCATTTTTTAAAATAAATATGTGAATAATTGTTTGTCTATGAAAATCTTCGTAGGTCTATGCTGTTCAATTATGCATAGACTCAAGTCTATGAAAATTCAGATTTTGGTTTCCCACACTGTATTCCTTACACATCTACATAGGATGCCCAACCTTCCTCAAAACTTTCTTTAAATCCCTTTAGCAGTTAAGGAGGAGTACAATGTATCTGTTACCGGTTAAAACTCTCATGGTGGATTATCTCCATTTGGAGTCCTAAAATAATAATTACATTCCTTTATGCACATTTACAGCCTTTATATTCAGTTTCAACAAACTCCCTTGAGTGGATTAGGTGGAGTTCTATTACAAGAAATGTTGACGAACAGGCAGACAGACAGGGTGATTCCTATATACCCACAAACTTTGTTTGCGGGGGTATATTAAATTACAATTAAGATATTTATAGTAACTGGTAACTTATTTCCTTCTGTTCTCTGACTGATACAAGTATAGCAGTTCATTATACAGCTGTGTATCTACTAAAAGGAAATTAAAACTTGGAATTTACTTCCTTAAATTGATTTATTTTTTACCATCCTGAACGCATGCCATGATGAGAAAAAGCTTGATCATATTTTTTGTGTGAACAAATTTGAGGATATTTTTTTTTATGTTAAATAATATTTACAAACAATTTGCATAGGGATTTTATAGCACATAAAATGATGATGTACAGAGGATAAAGTTTGTTTTCAGTTAGATGACAATCACTCAGTGAACCTACTTAGGAAGTTAACTGGACTATTCAGTTAGATGACAATCACCCAATGTACTTACTGAGGGAGTTAACTGGACTATTCAGTTAGATGACAATCACCCAGTGTACTTACTAAGGGAGTTAACTAGACTATTCAGTTAGATGACAATCACCCAGTGTACTTACTAAGGGAGTTAACCAGACTATTCAGTTAGATGACAATCACCCAATGTACTTACTAAGGGAGTTAACTAGACTATTCAGTTAGATGACAATCACCCAGTGTACTTACTAAGGGAGTTAACTGGACTATTCAGTTAGATGACAATTACCCAATGTACTTACTTAGGGAGTTAACTAGACTATTCAGTTAGATGACAATCACCCAGTGTACTTACTAAGGGAGTTAACTAGACTATTCAGTTAGATGACAATTACCCAATGTACTTACTGAGGGAGTTAACTGGACTATTCAGTTAAATGACAATCACCCAGTGTACTTACTAAGGGAGTTAACTGGACTATTCAGTTAAATGACAGTTACCCAATGTACTTACTAAGGGAGTTAACTAGACTATTCAGTTAAATGACAATTACCCAATGTACTTACTAAGGGAGTTAACTAGACTATTCAGTTAGATGACAATTACCCAATGTACTTACTAAGGGAGTTAACTAGACTATTCAGTTAAATGACAATCACCCAATGTACTTACTAAGGGAGTTAACTGGACTTTTCAGTTAGATGACAATCACCCAATGTACTTACTGAGGGAGTTAACTGGACTATTCAGTTAAATGACAGTTACCCAATGTACTTACTAAGGGAGTTAACTAGACTATTCAGTTAGATGACAATCACCCAGTGTACTTACTAAGGGAGTTAACTAGACTATTCAGTTAGATGACAATCACCCAGTGTACTTACTAAGGGAGTTAACTAGACTATTCAGTTAGATGACAATCACCCAGTGTACTTACTAAGGGAGTTAACTAGACTATTCAGTTAGATGACAATCACCCAATGTACTTACTAAGGGAGTTAACTAGACTATTCAGTTAGATGACAATCACCCAGTGTACTTACTAAGGGAGTTAACTGGACTATTCAGTTAAATGACAATCACCCAGTGTACTTACTAAGGGAGTTAACTGGACTATTCAGTTAAATGACAGTTACCCAATGTACTTACTAAGGGAGTTAACTGGACTATTCAGTTAGATGACAATTACCCAATGTACTTACTAAGGGAGTTAACTGGACTATTCAGTTAGATGACAATCACCCAATGTACTTACTAAGGGAGTTAACTGGACTTTTCAGTTAGATGACAATCACCCAGTGTACTTACTAAGGGAGTTAACTGGACTATTCAGTTAAATGACAGTTACCCAATGTACTTACTAAGGGAGTTAACCAGACTATTCAGTTAGATGACAATCACCCAATGTACTTACTAAGGGAGTTAACTGGACTATTCAGTTAAATGACAATTACCCAGTGTACTTACTAAGGGAGTTAACTGGACTATTCAGTTAGATGACAATCACCCAATGTACTTACTAAGGGAGTTAACTGGACTTTTCAGTTAGATGACAATCACCCAGTGTACTTACTAAGGGAGTTAACTGGACTATTCAGTTAAATGACAGTTACCCAATGTACTTACTAAGGGAGTTAACTGGACTATTCAGTTAGATGACAATTACCCAATGTACTTACTAAGGGAGTTAACTGGACTATTCAGTTAGATGACAATCACCCAATGTACTTACTAAGGGAGTTAACTGGACTTTTCAGTTAGATGACAATCACCCAGTGTACTTACTAAGGGAGTTAACTGGACTTTTCAGTTAGATGACAATCACCCAATGTACTTACTGAGGGAGTTAACTGGACTATTCAGTTAGATGACAATCACCCAGTGTACTTACTAAGGGAGTTAACTGGACTATTCAGTTAGATGACAATCACCCAGTGTACTTACTGAGGGAGTTAACTGGACTTTTCAGTTAGATGACAATCACCCAATGTACTTACTAAGGGAGTTAACTGGACTATTCAGTTAGATGACAATCACCCAATGTACTTACTAAGGGAGTTAACTGGACTTTTCAGTTAGATGACAATTACCCAATGTACTTACTGAGGGAGTTAACTAGACTATTCAGTTAAATGACAATCACCCAATGTACTTACTAAGGGAGTTAACTGGACTATTCAGTTAGATGACAATCACCCAGTGTACTTACTAAGGGAGTTAACTGGACTTTTCAGTTAGATGACAATTACCCAATGTACTTACTGAGGGAGTTAACCAGACTATTCAGTTAAATGACAATCACCCAATGTACTTACTAAGGGAGTTAACTGGACTTTTCAGTTAGATGACAATTACCCAATGTACTTACTAAGGGAGTTAACTGGACTATTCAGTTAGATGACAATCACCCAGTGTACTTACTAAGGGAGTTAACTGGACTATTCAGTTAGATGACAATCACCCAGTGTACTTACTAAGGGAGTTAACTGGACTTTTCAGTTAGATGACAATTACCCAATGTACTTACTAAGGGAGTTAACTGGACTATTCAGTTAAATGACAATCACCCAATGTACTTACTAAGGGAGTTAACTGGACTTTTCAGTTAGATGACAATCACCCAATGTACTTACTGAGGGAGTTAACTAGACTATTCAGTTAGATGACAATCACCCAATGTACTTACTAAGGGAGTTAACTAGACTATTCAGTTAAATGACAATCACCCAATGTACTTACTAAGGGAGTTAACTGGACTTTTCAGTTAGATGACAATCACCCAATGTACTTACTAAGGGAGTTAACTGGACTATTCAGTTAAATGACAATCACCCAGTGTACTTACTAAGGGAGTTAACTGGACTATTCAGTTAGATGACAATCACCCAGTGTACTTACTAAGGGAGTTAACTAGACTATTCAGTTAAATGACAATCACCCAATGTACTTACTAAGGGAGTTAACTAGACTATTCAGTTAGATGACAATCACCCAATGTACTTACTAAGGGAGTTAACTGGACTTTTCAGTTAAATGACAATCACCCAGTGTACTTACTAAGGGAGTTAACTAGACTATTCAGTTAAATGACAATCACCCAATGTACTTACTAAGGGAGTTAACTGGACTTTTCAGTTAGATGACAATCACCCAATGTACTTACTAAGGGAGTTAACTGGACTATTCAGTTAAATGACAATCACCCAATGTACTTACTAAGGGAGTTAAGTGGACTTTTCAGTTAGATGACAATCACCCAGTGTACTTACTGAGGGAGTTAAGTGGACTTTTCAGTTAGATGACAATCACCCAATGTACTTACTAAGGGAGTTAAGTGGACTTTTCAGTTAGATGACAATCACCCAATGTACTTACTAAGGGAGTTAAGTGGACTTTTCAGTTAGATGACAATCACCCAATGTACTTACTGAGGGAGTTAACTAGACTATTCAGTTAGATGACAATCACCCAATGTACTTACTAAGGGAGTTAACTAGACTATTCAGTTAAATGACAATCACCCAATGTACTTACTGAGGGAGTTAACTGGACTTTTCAGTTAGATGACAATCACCCAATGTACTTACTAAGGGAGTTAACTGGACTTTTCAGTTAGATGACAATCACCCAATGTACTTACTAAGGGAGTTAACTGGACTTTTCAGTTAGATGACAATCACCCAATGTACTTACTGAGGGAGTTAACTGGACTTTTCAGTTAGATGACAATCACCCAATGTACTTACTGAGGGAGTTAACTGGACTATTCAGTTAGATGACAATCACCCAGTGTACTTACTAAGGGAGTTAACTGGACTATTCAGTTAGATGACAATCACCCAGTGTACTTACTAAGGGAGTTAACTAGACTATTCAGTTAGATGACAATCACCCAATGTACTTACTAAGGGAGTTAACTAGACTATTCAGTTAAATGACAATCACCCAATGTACTTACTAAGGGAGTTAACTAGACTATTCAGTTAGATGACAATCACCCAGTGTACTTACTAAGGGAGTTAACTGGACTATTCAGTTAGATGACAATCACCCAGTGTACTTACTAAGGGAGTTAACTGGACTTTTCAGTTAGATGACAATCACCCAGTGTACTTACTAAGGGAGTTAACCAGACTATTCAGTTAGATGACAATCACCCAATGTACTTACTAAGGGAGTTAACTGGACTATTCAGTTAGATGACAATTACCCAGTGTACTTACTAAGGGAGTTAACTGGACTATTCAGTTAGATGACAATCACCCAGTGTACTTACTAAGGGAGTTAACTGGACTATTCAGTTAAATGACAGTTACCCAATGTACTTACTAAGGGAGTTAACTAGACTATTCAGTTAGATGACAATCACCCAATGTACTTACTAAGGGAGTTAACTAGACTATTCAGTTAAATGACAATCACCCAATGTACTTACTAAGGGAGTTAACTAGACTATTCAGTTAGATGACAATTACCCAATGTACTTACTAAGGGAGTTAACTAGACTATTCAGTTAGATGACAATCACCCAATGTACTTACTGAGGGAGTTAACTAGACTATTCAGTTACAAGAAATGTTGACGAACAGGCAGACAGACAGGGTGATTCCTATATACCCACAAACTTTGTTTGCGGGGGTATATTAAATTACAATTAAGATATTTATAGTAACTGGTAACTTATTTCCTTCTGTTCTCTGACTGATACAAGTATAGCAGTTCATTATACAGCTGTGTATCTACTAAAAGGAAATTAAAACTTGGAATTTACTTCCTTAAATTGATTTATTTTTTACCATCCTGAACGCATGCCATGATGAGAAAAAGCTTGATCATATTTTTTGTGTGAACAAATTTGAGGATATTTTTTTTTATGTTAAATAATATTTACAAACAATTTGCATAGGGATTTTATAGCACATAAAATGATGATGTACAGAGGATAAAGTTTGTTTTCAGTTAGATGACAATCACTCAGTGAACCTACTTAGGAAGTTAACTGGACTATTCAGTTAAATGACAGTTACCCAATGTACTTACTAAGGGAGTTAACTAGACTATTCAGTTAGATGACAATCACCCAATGTACTTACTAAGGGAGTTAACTGGACTTTTCAGTTAGATGACAATCACCCAGTGTACTTACTAAGGGAGTTAACTAGACTATTCAGTTAGATGACAATCACCCAATGTACTTACTAAGGGAGTTAACTAGACTATTCAGTTAAATGACAATCACCCAATGTACTTACTAAGGGAGTTAACTGGACTTTTCAGTTAGATGACAATCACCCAATGTACTTACTGAGGGAGTTAACTGGACTTTTCAGTTAGATGACAATCACCCAGTGTACTTACTAAGGGAGTTAACTAGACTATTCAGTTAGATGACAATCACCCAGTGTACTTACTAAGGGAGTTAACTAGACTATTCAGTTAAATGACAATCACCCAATGTACTTACTGAGGGAGTGAACTATTCAGAAGTAGATTTTCTATTAGATATTGCTAGAAAGTTTAAATGTAAAATGTGATAAATTTTATGTGTTCAATTTCATGTTAAAATATAGTGTGGCGATGTTGATTGGATCCAAATTACATATGTTCTTTCAACTTTAGCTAATGTTGGTTAGGATTTGTTTAATTCAGGACTATGTGGTAGATATTAACAGCCTATAATGTGTAAGTTGACCTAATTAAGATGGAGGAAGAGCAGTCAATGTCAACTCCTGGGAAAGTCCTCAAGGTATTGGTGCTTTTGTTTATTTATGGTGTACATTATGTACATGTACATGTTTGTTAACTCAAAGTTAATCTCACTTTGTAGCAAACTATATTTAACATCAGTATTATATGCATTGTTGGTACATACTGGCAATAATAATTTCCATGCCCACAGTAAATATTGTTTATTGTGAAAGGATTTTTCTACTAAATAAAATAGCATACAACTGTAGCATACTTGTTTTTCTTTCACTTCAATTGAAAGAGTCATAAGTGTATAAATATAAAGTTGAATGCATTAAGTGCAAAAATATTTTTTAGAAACTGTAGGTATTTTATATATTTTTGTAGCAAATGTCAATAACAAGACAAGATTTAGAGAGGTCATCTGAGCGTTTGGCCACTAGTTTATCTTGTTTGCAGCAAGACAATGCTAAACAGCAAAAGATCATAGAGGACACATTATTTGAAGTACAACAAGAGCAGACTTCAAATGAACAGTTACTTCACTCTGATTGGTCAAATCAGTCAGATGATCCAGATACCAAGTCCAAGAGTAAGCTCATGTTCTTTATTTTTGCATTTAAATTAAGTTTACCGGATGATATCTTCACTGTGTTAGTTGTTACTCCTCTAGAGTATGTAAATATAACAGAAATGATGAACTGGTAAAATATGCATGTGTTGCATGTATTTATGCATAAAACTCTGCAAATTAAAGACCTATATACAGTTGCAGCCACATGGCAAGTTTGTCAGTTTCTTTGCTTTTATAATTTAAAATGCTTTTGAAAGTTTATAAGAATGTTTACAGATAACTTTTGCAAACAGTACACTATAAATGCTGAATAGACTGTAGTCTATTGTAATACAATGAATACTGATTTTTATTGATAGTTCTGCTGTGAATATCCATGTAAAAAACTTTTAGAATTTTTGGTTTATGAATTTGTTTACTGGTAGTTGAGTTTTCATTGTGATATTTGAATATTTGAATATTGTTTGAAGGTGGAACATTGAAGAAGACGTTAAGGAGAGAACCAACAATCATCAGACAGGTATAGATCTTTAATTTAAGAATAATTGGATCTTTAATTTTAGAATAATTTTTTGGCACCCATTTTTGCTCTAATTTCTGAAAATTGGCAACAGAATTTTGGAAGCCAGAGCAGCCCCTGCTTTACACATGTATGTCAATGATTTTTATAATATGTAGAAACATGTTATTTGTGTACGAAAGGATTAAGGAAAACTCCTTGGCAGTACACAGTGTAACAGGAGATGCAAAAACAGACACAGATATGTATATTGTCTTATTTACAGTATAAAATATGAATGTGTTTAATTCAGTAATACCAATATCTGTGGTTTTAGATTTGGTTAATCCACAAATTAAAATTTCCAACAAAATAATTATTGCCATTTTAAGGCTAATATAATCTTTAAGAAATCCATTGTTCTCAAATATCTATATGTAGAAGACTATAAACTGATAAACATAAAAAATGTCATCCCAATATGTTGGTAGTTTATGTTAATATATCCTGGTTGTAGTTAAGACAGTGGACCACTTCAGATGTGATAAGATGGTTAGAAAAAGAAGGACTTCATAAGTTCATATTGACATTCCAAAGTAAGTCACAGATATTTAATGAATAATTTCCTTTGTTTCAGCTTGGATGGAAATTGCTTTTTCTTTGCTTGAGCAATTCAGAATAAATTTCTTGTATTTTTAATTTTTTTTAGGATAATGAAATGTCAATCACTTTTATCATTATTTTGTTGCTTTTTACGTTGTTCTTTGATTTTAAAATTGAAAGAAAACATGAACAAGTTTTTTATCTGTTTTTATATGCCAGTATTTCTAGACAGATGGTAAACAGTTGTCCATCTGTCTGCCTGTCTGTCCACCCCCAGTCACACTTGGCACAATAGACAGAATGGTAAAAAGTTGTCCATCTGTCTGCCTGTCTGTCCATCCTCATGTCACACTTGGCTACAATAGACAGAATGGTAAACAGTTGTCCATCTGTTTGCCTGTCTGTCCATCCTGAAGTCACATTTGGCACAATAGACAGAATGGTAAACAGTTGTCCATCTGTTTGCCTGTCTGTCCATCCTGAAGTCACATTTGGCACAATAGACAGAATGGTAAACAGTTGTCCGTCTGTTTGCCTGTCTGTCCATCCCCAAGTCACACTTGGCACAATAGACAGAATGGTAAACAGTTGTCTATCTGTATGCCTGTCTGTCCATCCCCAAGTCACACTTGGCACAATAGACAGAATGGTAATTGGTTGTCCATCTGTCTGTCTGTCTGTCCATCCCCAAGTCACACTTGACACAATAGACAGAATGGTAAACAGTTGTCCATCTGTCTGCCTGTCTGTTCATCCTGAAGTCACACTTGGCACAATAGATATAATGGTAAACATTTGTCTATCTGTCTACCTGTCTGTCCATCCCCAAGTCACACTTGACACAATAGACAGAATGGTAAACAGTTGTCCATCTGTCTGCCTGTCTGTCCATCCTGAAGTCACATTTGGCACAATAGACAGAATGGTAAACAGTTGTCCATCTGTCTGCCTGTCTGTCCACCCCCAGTCACACTTGGCACAACAGCTCAAGAAATTGAAATAATTTTCTTTTGAATTTTGTTGAATTGTTTCTTTCCATTCTATTTCAATTTTTATGAGTTTTCAAATTTTTGGACTTTTAATTCTGTTTTAAGACTGCAACCAAAACATTTTTCTTGCAATTTCCATAAATCTTTGGTGAACTGTTTGTTCCTATTTATGTAATGTCACTTTTTTTAATTTTTTAAAATTTCAAAATCTAAAGAGTTTATTCTGTTATTTAGGTGATCCCTCAGGAAATAATATAAATATAATTATGTATTGTAACTAAATGTGTCATTAGAAATTAACATTGAATAACATTAACTTGGAATTTTATAGGACATCATGTGAAAGGAGAGGACTTGGCTGAAATTAGACTCCCCTTTTTAGGTAAGTACATATTCCGGTATTTAAAAGAATATAAAAAATTAGGGAATCCCATTGTGACCTGAGGGTTTTGTGTTTCTTAAATTCTGCAATAAACAGTCTTCACCCTAGTGTGATTATGTATTGGTGGCGCATCATGAATGTACAGTACAGAAAGAGACATACCATGGCTGATCAATTAGATGGTAGTATAACACTTTTAGAGTGGCAGTAAATATCTGTTTAGTCTATGAAGACATTTTGATATTTTTTCTACATTTAAAGTGGTAAAGCGTACCACTCACAATACAAAAGAGAGTAACAAAAGTGTCCCGAAGAAAAAAAATTATTGAGAAGCACTCTAAAAGTGGTACATCACTATATACATATACCGGTATTTAAAAGAATATAAAAAATTAGGGAATCCCATTGTGACCTGAGGGTTTTGTGTTTCTTAAATTCTGCAATGAACAGTCTTCACCCTAGTGTGATTACGTATTGGTGGCACATTATGAATGTACAGTACAGAAAGAGACATACCATGACTGATCAATGACATGGTAGTATAACACTTTTAGAGTGGCAGTAAATATCTGTTTAGTCTATGAAGACATTTTGATATTTTTTCTACATTTAAAGTGGTAAAGCTTACCACTCACAGTACAAAAGAGAGTAACAAAAGTGTCCCGAAGAAAAACAATTATTGAGAAGCACTCTAAAAGTGGTACGTCACTATATCGGTGTTCATCCACATTATGTCTCTTTCTGTACTTTAATGTAAATATGCATAAAAAAGAAAAGATCAAAATTAAAACAGAAATGTAGGTTTTGTGACATGGTACATAATGTAAATTTGATGTTGATGGCAGCATAATGCTTGAAGAAGGTATGGGTCAGGAAATATCTACCATACTTATTTTTTTCATTTTCAAAAATTTTTTTTGAATTTTGTGACTGACAGATTGGTATTCTAAATCCTTGGTGACATCATATAAAGTTAACAAGGGAAATGTTTTTGTAGGAGAAAGTCTGAAAGTGAAATACAAAATTGATTTCACATGTGAATTATAAAAGTTTATTACACATGTGAATTAAAAAAGTTAATTACACATGAAACATTGAATAATTCACTGTCATCTTTATATTAAATGTATAGAAACATTGGTTTTAATGATACTTAATTTTAAATACTTGTACCTGTAACCATATCGTCATAATGGTTATATTTAGAAAACAATGTATTAATCATTCTGGGAAATTTTACTACAAATTGACAGGTTCATACATTTGTTGGAGAAGAATTTAGGTCAAAACTACAGCTTGTATTGTCTCAGTCTGTGGTCATTAATTTTACTACATTGTGAATTTAAATTGTATGTTCATCAAATACATATAGTTATATTTTATCTCCAGATCATTTTCCATACATTGCCATATGACATATATATGTTTTTATCTTTAAAACTTTTTTAAACTCTAAATGAGCTAAAAATATTGTCTACATATAAGTAAATGTATCCAACAGCTAGTGGTTTTAATTGCCTTTTGAAAGTTTGAAAATTTTTTATTCCCATACTTTAAACATGGACATTTTTTAGCAGTCAGTTCACTGAATTTCCTCTACATGTACATGGTGCAGACAACAGACTGAAGTAATAATTGAAAATTGATGATCAATAATTATTTGCTATAGTGAATGTTTGTCTTTGAGTTAATTAATCTGTTGCATTGGCATTATTTTTTATTACAGACAACTATGACCACCTAAGTGTGCAGGATAAAGAACTTCTGCTGTCTCATGTGTACGAGCTATTACGCTTGGAGTCAGAAGATCCTGATGCCATGGAACATTTTACATCAGAGTTAGATCGTGAGAAATACATGGCTGCCAGACAGATCTCCAAAGATGGAAGAGCTTCTCCTATCATTTTCATGCCAGCCCATAATGCATCACCTTCATCCTCTATTGTATCATCACCATTGGCGAAGTTAAGAAAGTGCTCAGAGCCATCACTACACAAAGATCTTCCTGCTGGGTAAACTTATTATTTGCTTTTGAAATGAGGATATCGTCAAAAATAATTTTTTGTGTAATTGACTGTACGACATTAAAGACAGGGTCACATGCAATTGTCTTACCAGCAGGAACAATGATTTTGTTGGAAATGATGAAACATATTCTCCCTGACTACAGGTGGATTGCAGGTACCATTACTTATTAAAATCGGAGATTTTTTTTAATCTCAAGAGAAATTTATTGACTTTTGAAAAATCCCAGATCTTCAATATGGACCTTTGAAAGAACTGAACTGATGAAGTCTTGAAATGTCTTGAAAGAATACTGTATCAATCATTTATTTTCCTGTTTAAAGTACTATTTTGACACTAAGTAATGATAGATGAACTTTTAAAGATTAATTGGTAATTTAATTAATTCTATTACAGATATAGACAGAGAAAGGTTAAAACCCTGGAAAAACCAGCTAGGAAGGTTAGTATAGAATGTACAAGATATATTAATATCTTATAGAAGGATCTAGGACAAACAACAGATACTTTTTTCTCTTTGTTTTAAAATGAAAATGCCAGTATTTGATATTGTATGTCAAAGACAGAGCTCTGGATGTGATTTTGTAGTCTTGTTCTTTTAATGTCTCATTTATATATAAATTATCAATTTTGCCGTGTACTTACTATTTTCATAGTAAACAATAGTTCATATGTATCAGCAACATTGTTTTTTAACGCTTTGATAATAGTTATTTCAAAAATATGAAAATTAATACCCTAATTTATGTTAATTTGACAGAATCCACAAAAATGAGCAACCAGGATCCTAAATATAGTAATATTTTTTTTGTGTACACTTGATGAAGGGATAAGTTAGTGTAACTGTCCATTCTGTTCAGAGCCATCCATTTGAACATTTATGTAAAAAAGCACCCTCCAATGATTTTGACTTTACTTGATATATAAAATGTAGTCTGATCTGTTTCTGAGGTCTAAGGTCAAGTTTATACAATTGATACACAGCTTCACCTTGTCATTATTGTATTAATAAAGAATGACTTTTTTTCCTTTTGAATTGATTAATTTTCCAAGCATGAATATGAAATATATGATGGATAGTTACATATTACTCATTTAACAAGTTGAAGTTTAAACATCCACCATGACAAAAAAAAAACCTTAATTGTATATCAATCTCCTCTTCTTGACCTGTATTTGAATTTGCACCACTTTGGTTGTTTTTTTTTTTAATTTTCAATTTTTGCTTAATTTGTTTGATAGAAAAAACCTGTCACAAGTCGTTGTGCACTATTTGATCTGCTTGGAGGTCACCACAAACAGGAAGTTAAGTGTGCCTGTATCCCTAAACAGTCTGACCAGTTTGGGTTGACTCTTCAGAGAAATTCTACTGGTGACCTACTGATCAGTAAAGCAGGTGATAGCCATGCATATCTTATTGGATGTAGGTGAGTTAGTTTTTGTTATGTATAAGGGTAGTTAGGGTGTAGGTGAGTATGTGGACATTATGTTTTCGGTTAGGTTCAGTGGTGGTGACTAAGTGGACAACATGTTTACAGCTAGGGTTGATGGTGGTGAGTAAATAACATCATGTTTACAGATAGGTTGGGGTGGTGAGTAAGTAGATATCATCTTTACAGCTAGTTGGGGTGGTGAGTAAGTGGACATCATGTTTATGGCTAGGTTTGGTGGTGGTGAATAAGTGGACGTCATGTTTTCATCTTGGTTTGGTTGTTGTGAGTAAGTGAACATCATGTTTATAGCTAGGTTGGATAGTGGTAAGTAAGTGGACATCATGTTTATAGCTAGGTTGGATAGTGGTAAGTAAGTGGACATCATGTTTATAGCTAGGTTGGGGTGATGAGTAAATGGACATCATGTTTACAGCTTTTGTTGGGAGTGGTAAGTTGGGTGCAACATTCTTTTTCACAAAAAAAATCTTAAGTGTAAAATAAATCGTAAGTAAGGATTGATGTCATTGCACACTGAACAAGGTCAGTGCATTATTAGATTCACTATAAAAATCATGCTCTGATTCTAATTTTGTTTGTTCAGCAGTTCCCTATATCAGTAGCAGTTAGGAACACACCAAAATTTGTAAATTAACACAGCATTACATTCACTACAAAAATCATGCACTGGTTTCTATACGGGTGTAAGTTCTAACAAGTTAAATAGGGGCTCAGTCAAATTCACACCTTGATTTTTATTTTAAATTTCTTCAGAGACTGTTAGTAATGTATACTCCCTGATTTATTATAATGAGTTAGGTAAATCTTAATCAAATACAGTAGTCAAACTGAGTATTATTTTGTTGCGTGACTTTTTTCCATGCCAATTACCTATCTTCCATTTATTTAATTGCCAAATACTCTTACCAATCAATCTAATTAAATGAAATTTTATTTGGTTTTAAATGGAAGCTAATCAGTAATGATAATGTATCTCCTGTATGGTAATTATCGGTAATAAGCTTATTAATTGTTTATTGAAATCACTCAGATTTATTTTGTTCTGGTGCAAGATAAAATGCAAAAAAGAAGGTTTACCATTGCATTATGACAAGACAAGACATTTAAAGAAAGCTTGTCATGAAGAATTTAGTGGTTTTAGATGAGATGGGAATTAGAAAATGCACACTTGGTCGACTAATGACAAATTCCATGTTTGCATCAGGAAACCCAAAATGTCATTCAGATGAAGAAAAAAGACCAACAGGAGGAACACATTTTGATGAAGAATTTGTGATTGATTTTTCAACTTAATTCAATTCAAGATTTATAGAGAGTTATGGACTATTCATAGTTCATGTTTCACATTTGTAAATCCCAAAAGTTATACAGATGATAATGGAACATATGCACAGTGACATCTTGTGATAAAAAATTGTGAAAGCTTCTTTAAATTATATTCAGTGGTTTTAGAATAGAGGAGCTACAGATAATAAGACAACAACTCAAATCAGACTAACACCTAACAAGTATATGTATGCTTCTACAACTTCCTAATCAGTAAGGCAATATAGCATATAATCTATTGCCCAACCATGCTCATTTGGTTTGATGAAGCTTCTTAAGTTGTGAAAATTCTAAAACACTTCAATAATTAACTACCGATACATGTATATGACACTCATAAGGCATATAATGCTAAGTATTGTTGAAAAACAAATTCCTGCACTACAAAAAATAGACATGATTTTGTTGTGCAAGCTGTAATACATTGAGCTAAGTTTGGTGCTGGTGAGTAAGTGGAAATCATGTTTACAGCGAGGTTGGTTTCAGGCAAGTAAGTGGACATCATGTTTACAGCGAGGTTGGTTTCAGGCGAGTAAGTGAACATCATGTTTACAGCTAGGTTGGTTTCAGGTGAGTAAGTGGACAGACATCATGTTTACAGCTTGGTTGGTTTCAGATGAGTAAGTGGAAGTCATGTTTTTAATTAGGTTGGGTGCCAGTGAGTGAGTGGTCATCATGTATAGAGCTAGGATGGGTGACAGTGAGTAAGTTGTCATCATGTATAGAGATAGGGTGGGTGACAGTGAGTAAGTTGTCATCATGTATAGAGCTAGGGTGGGTGCTGGTGTGTAAGTTGTCATCATGTATAGACCTGTTTGGTGCTGGTAAGTAAGTGGTCATCATGTATAGAGCTAGGATGGTGCTGGTGAGTAAGTTGTCATCATGTATAGACCTGTTTGGTGCTGGTAAGTAAGTGGTCATCATGTATAGAGCTAGGGTGGGTGCTGGTAAGTAAGTGGTCATCATGTATAGAGCTAGGGTGGGTGCTGGTGAATAAGTTGTCATCTTGTATAGAGCTAGGGTGAGTGCTGGTAAGTAAGTGGTCATCATGTATAGAGCTAGGGTGGGTGCTGGTGAGTAAGTTGTCATCTTGTATAGAGCTAGGGTGAGTGCTGGTAAGTAAGTGGTCATCATGTATAGAGCTAGGGTGAGTGCTGGTGAGTAAGTTGTCATCATGTATAGAGCTAGGGTGGGTGCTGGTAAGTAAGTGGTCATCATGTATAGAGCTAGGGTGGGTGACAGTGAGTAAGTTGTCATCATGTATAGAGCTAGGGTGGGTGCTGGTAAGTAAGTGGTCATCATGTATAGAGCTAGGGTGGGTGACAGTGAGTAAGTTGTCATCATGTATAGAGCTAGGGTGGGTGACAGTGAGTAAGTTGTCATCATGTATAGAGCTAGGGTGGGTGCTGGTGAGTAAGTTGTCATCATGTATAGAGCTAGGGTGGGTGACAGTGAGTAAGTTGTCATCATGTATAGACCTGTTTTGTGCTGGTAAGTAAGTGGTCATCATGTATAGAGCTAGGGTGGTGCTGGTGAGTAAGTTGTCATCATGTATAGAGCTAGGGTGGGTGACAGTGAGTAAGTTGTCATCATGTATAGAGCTAGGTTGGATGCTGGTAAGTAAGTGATCATCATGTATAGAGCTAGGGTGGGTGCTGGTGAGTAAGTTGTCATCATGTATAGACCTGTTTGGTGCTGGTAAGTAAGTTGTCATCATGTATAGAGCTAGGGTGGGTGCTGGTGAGTAAGTGATCATCATGTAGAGCTAGGGTGGGTGCTGGTGAGTAAGTGATCATCATGTATAGAGCTAGGGTGGGTGACAGTGAGTAAGTTGTCATCATGTATAGAGCTAGGGTGGGTGACAGTGAGTAAGTTGTCATCATGTATAGAGCTAGGGTGGGTGCTGGTGAGTAAGTTGTCATCATGTATAGACCTGTTTGGTGCTGGTAAGTAAGTTGTCATCATGTATAGAGCTAGGTTGGGTGCCGGTAAGTAAGTGGTCATCATGTATAGAGCTAAGTAGGGTGCTGGTGAGTAAGTTGTCATCATGTATAGAGCTAGGGTGGGTGCTGGTGAGTAAGTTGTCGTCATGTTTACGGTTTGGTTGTATTCATCATTGAAATTTAAAATTTTCTGCTTGGTACCTCAAAACGGTGTTTTTCCAATTATTTACTTCTTTTA
The DNA here is from genome assembly GCA_037379345.1 of Perna viridis. Taxonomy (NCBI): domain Eukaryota; kingdom Metazoa; phylum Mollusca; class Bivalvia; order Mytilida; family Mytilidae; genus Perna; species Perna viridis. Next base: position 40,467,184 of record CM074519.1, on the reverse strand, counting down.
AAAAATGTTTTTTTTTTTTTTTTTACAAAATTATAACACATTTTTTGTTTAATAAATTTACTATTTTGTCTTTTTTTATTTATGATCTTTCCATAAAAATGTGAAATAATGCCATTAATTTATCTTTGTTTTAAGGATCTTAGAACTAAATGGACATTTACAAAGCCAGTTAATAGAGGAACAGGTTGTGAAGGGGATATTAAATGAAAGCCAAGAACTCTACATAGTGGCTGCTCAGGATCTGGGGTAAGTTATATTGTATTTTATTTGAGAAATGTATTGGAATATGATAGAAGACATACACAGGAGGTCATCTGAAAACCTATTCAGCATTTTGTGAAAGTCAGTTGTTGGTCTGGTTGTTTATCAAGACTTCTTTGGATAATCATATACCTCACATGATTTTAATCAGATTCTCTTCCTTAAAGATGACATAAAATCTCCCTTGTGGTCACTAATAAATCTCTGAACATAAATATCATTCTTGTTTACTTGAAAAATTATAGTGTGGATGAAACTTTAATTTTTTTAAAACTATACTGGTGGTTTTTTTTTTCAAAGAGAACATTATAAAAGATGATTCATATAAATAGTTAGTCATATATATAATACAGTGTATATATGATACAGTTACGATCATGGATTTATGTCTTACTTAACTATCAGTTATGTGCATGTGACACTAAGACCTATTTCTAAAAGCAAATTACATACAAATAGCAATTCCTTGTTCCAGATATTCAAATGCTTTTCATATGTAATCAGGGTTTGACGCTAACTTTTCTCGCTAGGTAACCTGCAGGAATTTCAGATCATAAATTAGGTAGTCCTTAAAATTATTTTGTCCTTCTTAAGACTGCTAATATTTTCAGAATTAATTCTGGTAGCGGAAAGGACTACCAATTAAGATGTTATGGTAGTCCTCTCTAAAATTAGGTAGACACAGGACTACCGGACTACTCTTAGTGTCTAATCCTTGTAATGTATTTGTTTTGAAAACCCCTTTTCCTGTTTACAACATGTTACATACATGTAATACCCCATACTTAAATGCAGGTCTTTATCATTTAACCATATATTATAGCTAAGTGATCAATCACATATTATGCTGTGATTAATTAAATCAGGGATTCATACATCAAAAGATATTTTTGTGTATTGTTTTGAATTTTTGTTGAGAGTTCTGAAGCTTTGCATTTTTATTGGGAACAAATTGGCTTCAGTTGATAATATCCTTTTCCAGTGATGTTTCTAATTCTGTTTGAAGTTTGATTTAGTTCTCAGAAAACCATATCTATAAATAGTTTATTAAAACTAATATCACAATGTGTGCATTTTTTTTTACCTCTGTGATTATATTTAATTGTCATTGACTCTAGCTTTTCTGTGTAGTTATTTGTTTCTGTGTTCCTGAATTAAACAATTGATAATTGAAATATTCAAGTGTTATAATTTGGTACTTAAAAATTCTTCCTACATGTACGTTGTATGTAAAAGCTGTTTTGTATCAGACCATCAATAACTGAAATTGTTGTACATACAATCGCTGTCAAACTATACAGCTTCCTATGATAAATTTTGTTGTTTGTTTCTGTTAAGTGGAAAGTGTTGGCTAAAATTACTATAAAGGATATAGGTTTTAACCTGACAACGTTTGCTTTGACTTTCCTGATATTTATGTCTTTACTGAAAACAGATATATTGAATAATTAATGAAAAAAATATCCATTGTCAGAAGAACGTATTCTGATATTTTATAGCATTTTTCTCTGCAACTACAAAGAACGGCCGCTTAATATTAGATATGCAAATTTCAGGAATGGATCCCAGTAGTGCACTAACTAATTTCAGATATGTCGCCATTCTACTGCCTGTTTAATGACTTAAGTGTATTTTTAAACATTTATGGCAAAATGTTTGTTACACTTTTCTCAGCATCTACAATTAACAGTCACTTAGTATTTTGTATGTGACTTCAGTGTATGATCCCATACTGCACTAACCAATTTCTAGCTATTTCAATGTAAGGTCTTAGACAACAGGTCTAATTAGGGAGAGAGGGGTATGCTCATTGAGCAGTAGCACAGATGTGTTTAGTCTTTAATGGATGACCTTAACTTCTGTGATTTTTTTTTCTTTTTAACTCACCTGGACAAAATGTGGCAGTGAGTTTATCACTTTGCATCCAGCGTCCTTTGTCTGTAATTTTGTTCAATTTGTTCTACTAAATGAATTGGTAGAAATGATGTATGCTTCTACAGAACATCCATTTTCTGTTCCACTTTTTAAACAAGATGACCACCAGAGGCCATTTAAGTTTCTGATTGGCCAATTTTCAAAGATCAACTCCTCTGAAATCCCATGTGCCAATATTTTGAACCTTGATAGGGATAATGACCTCAGTTCCTTGAACAACAGATTTACTTTTTGTGTGGCTCAGGTGGCTCAGCAAGTGGCTGCAGCCACTCAAAGTTGCCATTGAAACCCAATTCGGAAACACATTTTGGCCTATATCTGTGCTTTTACTAAACCAATGGTGACCAAACTTGGCAAAAATAATAAAAGGGACAATTTTAATATCTAGTGATAAAACAAGATGGTCTCCAGAGGCCATTTAGACCTTAAATGATCAAATGAGATGACCACATGATTTCCAGATCTCCAGGTGAGTGATTCAGGCTCTCTAGAGGCTTTATTTGTTGTATTACTTGCTTTTTATTTGGTCACACAAATACAATAAGTATGCAGTTGAAACATTTCTTCCATGGAAAGTTCTCAAATTATTTACTTGCCTATAAATTGCTGGTAATTTTGTTCCAATTTAATAACAAGTCTAAGGACTGTTCTCAATGAGAGAAGGAAAAGACTGACATTTGATCTTATATTTTTTTTTTAGAACCATGACAGAGGATGACAGATGGGACAAATTAAGGAATGTCCTTACTGATTGGAGGGATAAAGACCTTGACCCTGATGACCTCATTAGTAATATTTCCATGGATGAAATGGAAGGTTTAAAAGACAGGTACTCATTACAGGTATGTCATTACAGGTATGTCATTACAGGTATGTCATTACAGGTATGTCTAAATACATGAACAAGTTTATTTAACTGCATGCCCATGTAAGATTCAGACAAATTCTAAAATGGCATTATACTCGAAACTGTTTGGAACTTTTTCTTGGTGAAATGCATCTGATGGACTAACCTTTTAGACTTTGCTATGCAGATGTACGACAGTGAAACAGTTTTAGTCATTTTGAATTCGATTGAAATGCACTACATTTCCTCTACCGCCTGTCTAAAAGTTGTTAATACAACAGATTAACATAGTAACTTTAGTGAGGAACATCATTATTCTGTAGATTCCAGGTGTAACAATTCTGCTGTGATTAGGCACCAAGAAATGAATCTTAATCTTAAAAGAAGTCACAACTTTTTGTGGCCACCATATACTTATAATCTCTTTTCAGGTCAATATTTTTGATCCAACTCTGTATAAATTTGTCTCATTTTAAAGCACATTCTCTATGCTTGGAGATGAAAATAAGTTGTGCTTTCCTAGATAAAAATAACATTACCAGAACCCAAAAATTTGAAAATGGGCCCACACCCTATTTTTCTAGTTGCAGCATGGTAAGAAATATTTTTGTGACAATTGATTTTAGGTTTTCCCTATGAGAGAGCTACTGTAAACATATTAATTTTTGTGGTTGCTAAATTTTTGTGGATTCTGTCAAGTGGACATATTTGCAAATATCAATTTTCGCTGTGTAAAACAATGCTTACTGTTACATAATGTTTGAAATCAATTTTGCAGGTACTTTTTTTTTGCGCTTTTAAAGTCCACTGCAAAAATGGTGGCAATTTATATTTTTACAGTATTGGTATTGAAACAATGACTGTATTAATGATGCACCACAATGTTAGTATTTAAGTGATGTCTCAATTAACAGAAATATATGTGTCTTCCTAGAACATCTGATGTGCACCTGCGATAAAAGTTCAAGCAAACACTACTGAAATAAGTGCATCATTTTACTGCCATGAAGCATTTATTTTTAGGAAAAAAATGTGTGTGATTTAAATTTTATTTCAAAGTAAGTATTTCAGTTCAAGAACATGAATTTTTGCAATTGGCCTATTGCATGTTTTTCCCTTCATTGGCTGAAAGCAGGTATTTCCCTTCATTGGCTTAAAGCAGGTATTTCCCTTCATTGGCTGAAAGGAGGTTTTTTCCTTCATTTTCTTTTTTCTTATACTAACATTATAGTGATTACACCCAACCCATACTAACTCCTTCTGGTCTCTATGTAGACAATATGGGTTTACAACCTCTATATCACTGACATGATGAAGTTGGACTAACTGTCCTGAGGGATTCAGTATATGTATAGAATGGTTATTCATGTCTGAAACCAGAACCAGATTTATTCACTGCTAATTCTGTTGGTAAAAATGTTTGTATTAATTTCATGTGTTTTAACCCACGATAATCACATTTGAATCCTTCACTGATGCTTAACATAACCACCCTTGCTTCCTTAGCTTTTAGTGAGTCTATTAAATAAATGTTTTCATCTTTCATTTCAATTTGTGATGGCCAAGTAAACAGGTTTTCATTATTTTCATATTTTCAAATGTGTTCAGTGCTTCTCCTGAGTTGTTCATGATCATTACTTGTGTGGTACTATCTATAGTAACATCAGATATGTCTTCTTCATTGATCCTACCACTATTTCATCGTCATTATTTACACAAACTCCTAATGTGTATAGTGGTTCAAATGAATAGTATTGTTGTAAAGTCTGGTCTGTTTTGTAAATATGAAGTTCCTTTTGTTTTGTTGAAATGACAATATCTCCATTAAACATTACAGACATATCTCATATTGGTTCCGGTTTATCTGAGACAAGGTGGTTATTGTATTACCACAGAATGTCACTGATTTTATTTTTGTCTTCTATTATTATTTTGTTGTTTGTTTGTAACATTTGACATACATTTGGTAGGCTAGACCCAGAGTAAGTATTAACAACTGTCACTTTACAAACATTTCTAAAAATTCTCTTTAATTCCGACCCATACACTTCCTCTGAGAATAAAATAAAGCCAGATTGATTTGTTTTCCTGTTTTTACATGTGATATTGTATCAGAGATTTGTTTTCCTGTTTTTACATGTGATATTGTATCAGTGATTTGTTTTCCTGTTTTTACATGTGATATTGTATCAGTAATTTTCTTTTGATTTACAACATCCAAAACTTTAACTGAAAGGAACCTCCTATTGATTTCTGCTTTAGTTTTTTTTTTTTTTTTTTATAATACTTCGATTATTTTGTACTTGACTAAGTTCTTTTTTTATTTCATCCAGTTTTTCTCCACTCATTTTCATAAACTGAATGTTTAAATCATCAGCAAATTTAGTCACAATATCTTTCAATTCTTTTGTTCTAGCTTCAATCTGGTCCCTGATATTATTATATTCTTTAACCCAGTCTTTCTTCATTATTTCTAGCTCTTCTTCTTTTTTGTCAAAGAGTGGAATTTCATCTTCTACTTGTTTCCCTAACTCTTCAAGTTCTGTAAGTTTTTTCCTTTATCTCAGAATTATTATGATCTTTATGTGTTTTAAAAACAGTAAACAGATACATACATCACAGTCAACACAGAAAGAAACATACTTCTGACCTTCATTAGTAGTACATGTTAAAGTTTCAAGGTCAAAGATACAATGTGATTCTGCAGCATCCCTTGGTGCTTATAATCTGGTGGTTCTTAGTTGATTTTAAGGCATGGATCTTCTGGGAGCATAGTGAGCACAAATATGAATCACAATTCACACATTTAAGTGTGATATCTGCTTGTTGACTAAAATGACACTTGATTGGCATCAGTGCATCTCCTGATGATGCCATGGTAACTTACAGGTTTACATCCTGACATATGTTGTGATCCTTTAATTTACTCCTGCCTGAATGAGGGCAAATTTATGTCATTTGATAAGATAAAAACAGTGATAGATAAATGATGGAATGTAATGGTGATAGGATGTAATGTATAGAACCACCCATTTTACCGTGTGCCTTTATTAATTAGTATTATACATCTGTAAAAATTTGTAGCCATATTATGGTATAGTTCTGATATCATTATTATCCTATGGACATTTTGTATCCAGACATAAACTTCAGTACAAATGTATTGATCTCTATAATATTGTAACAAAAGGTGCCACACCACAAAAAAAAGGATGGCTTGGATTGATTTTGGGGTTGTGCCTTGAACCCATTTGCAAATTTTAAGTTTTCCTGTGATGTTGACATTTTGTATAAACTGTAACAGTATCATTACTACTTTTGTAGACAATTAAGTACATGTATCTTGGAATACCTTTCTGACATTGATTTGTTGATGATTTGTTTTTTAAAAATTTCAGCTAATCATATAATTGAGAAAACACATTAAGTGGACGTTTTCTAAACATTTTAGTTACAAATGTATTTTTTAACTTCATTTCTTAATGAAAAATACATAAATATATGTCATTTGTTTTATGTTGTGACAAGGCATAGTATCCTTAAAATATTTCTGTAACTTGTTACTTTTTTCTTACAAATTCTTGATCCACATTTTTGCGATCTCTAATGGTTAAGTTTAAATTATTATTATATTTTTACAACAAGTAACACTACTGAACCTGACTATATCAGGTTACAGGTTGCATTTATTGCATTTCACCATATCTGTTCCTTTTTCTAGATAAATACATGTACTTGTTTTATTACATGTATTAGACTATCAAAATGATCTTTTTTAGTTAATAATAAAGTCCATGTTTATAAACATGATAACAAAGCTAAGATTAAATTCTAACATCAGTATTTAATTTTGAATGTAGAAGACAGATTTTTTTCATTAACCTAAGATGTAGAATAAGTAAGAATGAGACAGCTACCAAGTACATATATCCTCAAATGTGTATGAGTGATTCCCTGTATCATTAGTTCCTCTTATGTGGGCTTGAATTTGTCTGTTCTTATCTTCACTACATATAAACAGGGTTTTATCTGAATTATTTGTATGGATATTTTCTAATTTTGTTTTGGTTTTGGCAGTCAATCTATGTTCTGAAATCAGGATTTGAACACACTGTATTATAATGTACTATCATGAAAATGTTCATGCTACATGTCTGAAGCAAACAGTGAAAATAAACCTCTCATGAACATTTCGTGGTTTATATCAAAATGATCATATCCTGGTTGTTCTAAACTTTATGTGCTGGATAAATAAATATCTTAAGGAAAACTTAGACTGTACTAGACTTATTCAGTAGACATTTTTTGTCCAGCAGATAAATCTTTTGAACAACTGGGACCATGACATAAAGGATTGAGGAAGACACCCACTTAAAGGATTCTATATTAAAAAGAAATTTTTAGAATTTGAATCTATGGCCAAATTTATATTATGAAACATCAAAATGGATGACCAATGAGGAACAAGCATGAAACAGATGTTACTCAGGTGAATTGAAGTGTGAACCATTTGCAGCTTCTTTCAAGGCTGCTACCATGTTGCTTGGTTGCTTGTGAAACTTTTCTTTATAATATATACAGAATAATGTCTGAAGATCAGACAGAAAATACCACAGTGAACAAAAGTGACACTCTTTGAAAAACTGATGTTATTCTGTGTATCTGTGAAAAACTGATGTTATTCTGTTTATCTGTGACATCACAGTTAAATTGAGGTAGCATTGTTCTTGGAAATTGATATGTTTTTGTATTATGGCAGTGCCCCAAGATAGAAAATACCAGGCAGTAATATCAACGGAAAAGTTGCTGATGAAAGAATTTGACCTTTTATTAAAAATGATTGTTATATTCTTGTTTTGTGTCATTAAGGATGATTTAGTCCAAACCAGAGAAGAGAATGAAGTTTTAAAACAGAAGCTGTCAGAACTTGCAGAGCAGTTAAACTTACAGACAAAACTAGTGTCAGACATGAAAGATCAGAGAGATAATGCTCTCAGAGCTAATGTTAATAAAAGGCTGAAAAGGAATGGTAAGTTTTGTATTAGTGTCATAACATTGAAAATCATGAAGGAAATATTTTACGTAAAACCTACATTTAAATGAATAATGAAAAGCTGACCATCTATTGGACATGTAACATGATGATAGTTATAGGCATTAATTATACAGTTTATTTGGATTGGGTTTGCTTTTATTTACATGTATGACAGCCAATGTGTCATCTACAATCATTTCTGCATATTTTTTTCATTATAAGACTTTAGTGTCAATACATTCATAGATTATACATGTAGATTATTGAATCATTACTTCTTGTTATTAATTTGCTAATGATTTGGAAAGAGGAATAATATTGTGTATGTTACAACAGATTTAGTTTAAACAGTATTAGAAGTGCCACTGGTTGGGTACTTTCTAATTGTAGGTGTATTTATTTATTTCTTTAAGTACTGTACTAGCAGTATCCTGTTAAACCAATAATATGTGCAATGTTTTATTTGTACTAGTGACATATACTGTTAGATATGATCTAGTAATTTTCAATTAGTGGTCATCATCATTAATAAGGGACAACAAAAGGGCATAAAATGGAGTTTTAACAACAGTATCATACTTGTTATATATGATGTTAAAACCTTAGTTCTATTATTGTTCATGTCAGCTTGAAAAATGGAATTTGTTGACATGTTTTAATAGTATAGATTCTTTTACATTATTTTTTTTAGACTCAGGAGAAACAGAGTACTACAAGATGACAATGGACAGTCTAAATGTAGAAAATGCTACCAAGGTAAGTAAAGATCAATATATAACATCTTTTTACTCATCAGCTGGTCATGAAGATTATACCCATTAAGTTTCAGTAGGGAAGTTTAATTGAGTAGGTAATCTTGTATTTTAAAAAGAGTGTAAATTATACCATTTGAATTTACACATATTTAAACAGAAGTTTTGCGGGGTTTATAGTTTTCCTCTGTCTGTCTGTCTGTAATATATCCACATTGAAATGTACATACTGTCAGGAATTTATTTTTTGGAAAAAAAATACAAATGATGACTGTTGGAACTTAGGCATTTTTCAGGAAAACTTGGTCTGATGCCTTGTTCACAACCTTAATGACTTATAAGATTTAATGAAATTCTCTGCAGTGTTAGATTATTGAGATGTGAATTTATGTCTGGGCAAAAAGTTGTAGAAATGACAGATGTTAGACTTAAGCATTTTTCAGCAAAACTTGGTCTCATGTGTTGTCCATAACTCCTCCTCAAAACTTGGTCTCATGTGTTGTCCATAACTCCTCCTCATTGACTTGCAGCATTGTTATGAAACTTAATTGGGTGTTAAATTTTTGTATTTGGAGTTCAGTGTTCAACAGGCTGCAGGTCATTAGTCTCATTAGCGGCAATGTCTATTTTTATTTTTAGATTTTGACAAACGCTGTAATGCATTATACATGTATTGGTCAGAGAGTAGGTCTTTCTGTTTTTGTGATAAAGCAATTCTTGTCAGAGTACTCACTTGATTTTATTTATGAAAATTTGTGTGTGATATCTAATTTTTGAGAGCATAATGTATGCAATCTTTTGGGTATTTGATCTTGAAATTTGAGCAAGAAGGTGATGAAGAGTTTTTTTGCTGTAGAAAACAACATCTTGATCAGTTATTATATATTAAATCACAAAATATTTTACATATACAATTTACAAAGTAAAGCTATTTTTAATGAACATTCATAAAAATAAATCACAATTTTATTAAGATAAGGTATAACTTAATCCTGTCAAGAGGAGATAACTTCAGTTTTATCACAAATTATATTGTTTCTGTTTTTGAATTGTTATTTTACACATTTTTTGAAATGAACTTTTAAATGACATTTTATTCAGCTGAGTATTATTAAATTGGTATGTAGAACTGCTGTCAAGTCATTAGAATTCTTGTTCTCCTTGTTAACAGATAAAGCACTTTTATCTCCTCTTTGTCTATATCCTGCTCATGATATTTTCTAGGTTACTGTAATATTGTAAAGAAAGAGAAAGAATAAAATTAGTGCATCATCAATTTTCAAAATACTTTTTAAAAAGTCATGTTATTCTAATTTCTTTTAACATACTTTTAGTCTACTATTAATTTTTTGCTGATCCTTTCAAACATACAGATGCAGGTTTTGTAAATAATAGCTTAAGTACTGTATAAGAAATAATTTTTTTGTCTTCCAAGAAAATAGCAAAAATGAATGCCTCATTTACAAATAATGCACATGCGGTTCACTCTATCCAATTCCTATTAGATGAATGCACTTTTTGTGTTGCTAATATTCACACTATTGAATTGACATTCACTGGAAACTAAATGCTTTAACCTTTGAATGTGATGGATGCTTTGGACATTGCCTAGCACACTCCGGACCGTGCTTGGAGGCATCGCCATTACACCAGCCTGAGTAATACTTGCAGGCATTGTCAATCACACGATTTATAGAAATCCTTTTTTTTGCATGTTAGAATCTTCATCTTCACATTGAATTCTAGACAAATGTTTAGGTGTGATTGAGGCATAAGTACACTACACCAAAAAACTTTGTGAATAGTAGTTTTCTTGTTAAATTTCTCTCAAAACATTCTCCGTATGGAACTGACCTCAAACTCTGTTCTCGCTCATGCTTTTAGCATGCAAGGTTGGAAACAACATTTTTTTTCATTATACATCACTCTTTTGACAACCATAGTATACTGATATCTCTCCATTGTCATTGTATTGTTTAGTATTAAAATGAAACACACTTTGAGGGATTTCTACTGTTTTTTTTTATTTTATTTTTCTGATTTTCATTTCTGAATATATTCCTGTACTCTGAATACAAAAAAAAGGGGACTTATTATGTGCTTCAGTGCTGAAATTTTGTGTACTGTTGATGAAAAAAATGTTCTTGGTAAATATAATATGTAAGGTATTCTATCAGTCTCAGGGGGTCAAAAACCAGGCGGTTGATGGCACATGACTAATTTTGTTTTAAACACAATTTTCATCTATTTCATATTATAAATGCATCCTTTCTCAAAGGTGAATGTTGTTTTTTTATTAATTCAACGGTTAAAGAGAAATGAATTACATAGATAGCATTGAAATTCATTGAAAAAGGGAGATAACTCTTTATTTTAGTGCAAAATTTAGTTGCTTTCTTAGGAAACTTTAAAATCGTTTTCCGAGCCATCCAATGTTGCATTAAAATATTTGTTTACTATTGGACGTATATATGATATAATCATTACATTGGAACAAAATATTAAGTTGGATAAAATTGACCATTTGCCAACCATATCCATACCTGCCAACTTTTGAAAATCCCAATGGGTTTGAATTCAGAGTTTTATAGGGTTATTTTGACAAAATCAGATTTTAGGAAAATTTGACCTTAAAAATACTGTTAGCAGGACAAATGGTTAAAATTGTGAGAACACAATTAAATCATGTAAATAGGCAGGCATGCATATCACAGGACTTACCTGATTTTTACCTCGACACACTTCATTAATTGTTTAGCAAATCGTTTATGATGTTTAGAATCATATTGCAATATATGGACTAGGTAATCGCCTAAATATTTATAAGAACTGAAGCATGGCTGAGGTCCATTGAATTTTTTTTAGCAACCGACCGGTCCATATAATGCAATTTGACCCAAAGAAGTTGGAACTATTTACTGTATTTTACTTACTCTACATCATTGGTGTGGAAGGAATGAGAAAACATACATATCTTTTTGAATTACGGTGTCACGCTTTTACTTTAATAGCAAGGTGTTTCAAATAATTTCCTACCATCATATTATGTTATATGGACAGGCAGTTATATCTAAGAAAGGAAAGAAATAAAAATCTTACAAGAATAATATCACTGTATCACATATATATATTGTATGTTACATTTTAAATATTTTGCTGAAATGGCATGTTGAAAGTTTCAATGCTTTTATTTCATCTTTTTTAAGATATAGAAAACTGAATAAAAACTCAGGAAAAATTGCAACAAATTTTTTTTTATGTTTTGAAGCAAATGGAAATTTCTGTCTTTTTTGGTATGAAACATAGGAAAACACATGGTTTCCAAAATGATACTTGACACTTTTGTTTTGTTTTTGTTTTTTTTTTATATATACATGTAGAGCTTCGTAGCCAACATATAGTTACCATATTTTTTTTTATTTGTTTTTCATTTATTTACTAGTAAATTTTAAAACACATGTTTTTCACATATTTTCATGGTCATATTCTTCAGGTGTGTTGCCAAGCATATGTAAAACCTGTATAACAATTTTTCCTGTGTACCCTTTATACATGTAATACATTGTATATTCTATTATCCAGGAACAGGTAACAGAATCATTAAAGGAGATTGTTAAAGAAGCCAGTAGACAGAAGTTTTACCTAGATCGGCTGATTTCTGTTGTTATTGAGGAATCACCATGGATACTGGACCAGGTGGATGCTCATTTTGATGACAGCTCATTGGTCAGCCAGAATGAAGAATTTTGTTAAGAGATAACTAAAGATCTGTTATTTGTGATATTTAATTTTATCAATGTTTGTTGATGGTGTTTTGCTCAAAATAAATGTTTTTTTTTCATTTAGAATAAGCTATAGGGTGACCATGGAATTAAATATAAGTACCATTCTGTTTAAGAATCAAGTAATGGATGGCACATCATTTTTCTCAATTTAGGCTTTTTTCACTGAAATAAATTCAACATATACAGAAAACAACCAAAAAATATTCAAATTTATCGTGGAGCATCTGTGTTGTGGATATGTTATGTTGGGGATAAAGACTTGGTTAATGCAATAAAATTTCTGTGTTTTTCCCTTCATGTGCCACACCTTAAACACATTTTCCTGATTCTTAGATGGAGAAGTACTTAATACTTTTGACATTTTAATACCCTGGAAATAAAAGCATATTGGCAAAGCATGTTTTATAGTATTAAATACAGTAAAACTTGCCAGAATTGACTTGAACTTGGACCAGAGAATATTGTTTGATATGAAGAACCATGAACAATGACAGGACTGAATAATAAAACAAAAACCAAAAACAGAAAAAAATAACCCAAAAAAAAACACATATATAAGTATGTTCTGTACAGTAAGGAAGGGTTTTTAATATGCTCCACTCTACACTGCCAGATAAATGTAATTTAAAAGTCGTATATAGAATCTCTCATAAAGTTGTCCCCCTTGCTCATTGCTGATTTAATATGCATATGACTTTTAAACCACTGGCTGTGTATAAATTTCTGTTAGAGGTATCCCACCATTTCATATTTTCCAAGCATTCTATAGATTTCATAGAAGAATCCAATTCTTCATCAGCCAAGTCTTGAGTGGAGATATAATTAAAACTTGCGTGAAGAAGAATGTATGTTTAATTTTCTTGAGTATACAGAAGTCAAAGTAGGTTGGTATCAAAGTGTCACTATTAATGAATAAATTTATTTATTTTCAAGCACCAAGTTATTTTCTCAAAAAAATAACTTTATGCCATTATTTTGTTTTTTTTTATATGTCTCTGTAAGGTATAAGTGTTAAGAAAAGGAGAATTGATATTTTATTTTATTAAATGACTAGTTATTATGGTTGTGAAAATAAAAGCAAACTTTTCTTACTGTATTTTAAGTAGCAAACTTTATTTAAATCAGGCAGGAGGTGATTAATGCATGTAAAAGAAACATAGAATTCACTTTTGTTTTATTATTTATCGTTCTGTACTTTGGAGATAAAATTTTATATTGATTGTATGTGGAATTGACAGTTTGCTAGAGTTGTTGCTCTTGATTTTATAATAATTGAACATGGAATTGACAGTTTGCTAGAGTTGTTGCTCTTGATTTTATATTGATTGTATGTGGAATTGACAGTTTGCTAGAGTTGTTGCTCTTGATTTTATATTAATTGAACATGGAATTGACAGTTCGCTAGAGTTGTTGCTCTTGATTTTATATTAATTGAACATGGAATTGACAGTTGGCTAGAGTTGTTGCTCTTGATTTTATATTAATTTAGCATGGAATTGACAGTTGGCTAGAGTTGTTGCTCTTGATTTTATATTAATTGAACATGGAATTGACAGTTGGCTAGAGTTGTTGCTCTTGATTTTATATTAATTGAACATGGAATTGACAGTTGGCTAGAGTTGTTGCTCTTGATTTTATATTAATTGAACATGGAATTGACAGTTTGCTAGAGTTGTTGCTCTTTATTTGGTTTAATTTGGTGGAAGATGAATGCATGGTTTTCTCCAAAATACATATCTGTTTAGATATTACTATAGTTAGGTAAAAAATATGGCATATATAGATGAAATCATTGTTCAGTTTATTTTCTGTACCATGAATCAGCATTAAGCATTGACAATTTTGTATTGAATTCTGCTTACAAACAATAGGACAAAGAGAGATATACTAAACATGATTCTAAAAACTGTCCTGGGGACCAAGTACTTTTATAATTTGAAATACAATGGAATATTTCATTACCTGTAATTTAATTTATTTTTATGAATACTGTGAGGAAATTTAGTCCATGGATATAAACATACTAAACGATAAAATGGAACTTTTATCAAAGGGACCGTGTGTATATGTTTTTGCCAGAGACAAATGCATTTGACATAAAGAATGAGACTGAACTTTTATCAAAGGGACCATGTGTATACATTATGTTTGGGGATAAATGCTTTTGACAAAAAGGATGAAACTGAACTTTTATCAAAGGGACCATGTGTGTACATTTGTATATGATGGTTTGGGATAATTGCTTCCGACAGGAAGTTCTATTTATTATTCATTATTAGATATAGATCTGTTATATTTGATTGTTATAACTTTACAATTTTATGACATGTTATACTGATAAAGTTAAATGTGATAGTTATTGTTTATGAAGTTGTAACTATGAGCTGAAATTGTTAATTATTGATGACTTTGTCATTAATAGTTTTAACTTAAATGTTATAGTCAATTTTTATTAAGTTAAACATCATCTATAATATTTACTATTCCTACTGTCTGATATTTTTGATCTCACACTACTGCCATGATCTTAGAATAAATACAGAAGACAGTGTTATGCCAAATCTATTGTGACTGTGGCAATTAACAGAGTCTGTTTTGAACTTCTTGAGAGATCACATCTCACACTGTTGGGCTTGCTGTGATATCAAAACTGCCATTCTTTGTATATGCTAAGTGCAATTATATTATAAAACTACTGATATGTCGCAACGATATTTAAGGGAGTTTGTTTTCTAGTCAGATTTCATTTTCAGTGATATGCCTTTAATGTTTTAGATCATGAAACTATTGTGTTTATATATAGTTGTAGTTTTATTATTTTTGAGCCAAGTAAACATTTTGATTTTATTCTCATCATTTATAATGCTATTAATCTCATTATGATTTCTTAATATAAGTACCAATACACTGATGATAAGATGTTGTTGAACAAATTCAAAGCTATTATATATTGTTTAATGTTCTGTTTTCTTACCATTAAGGTGAAATTGTGGAAGCTCATCAGTATCGTATACATTTTATTGTTGAAGTATGTTTTAAGAATTATATTAACATTAGTACATTAACCTTCATGTAAACACACTAAACTGTAGTATATTTATAAATCTATTTATCTTAGTACAGTATGCTGGTCATTAGAATGTCATTACCACTTTCACAATCTGTCTCGTTACCTCCCTTGACATGTGTAATTATAACACTTTATAGTGTCCGATTTGGGAAAAAAATCATTGAGAAACATCTTCTTTATAATGAATTTCTTTTCCTATAACTAAATCATGGTTGCATTGTTAGATAATAGTGTTTTGTCAACATCTCCAACCTTTAGTATTTTTTCTTGTTAAGGGGAGATAATTTGTATAGAATGCGTACATTTTATCTTCACAAAAGAAATAATATCACATGCAGAAAGAAGGAATGTATTCATTTGGTTTTCCAGAAAAAGATAACAATTCAATTCAAGACTTATAAACCACATACATCCATCGCAAAGAAAGAACAGAATAAAAAAAGTAATTTTCAAAAAATTTCAAAAAAAATCAGACCTTTGATAAAAAATGTAGCTTTAAAATCAAATCAAAATGATTCCTAACAAATTCCTCCACCTATTTTGCACACACAATTTTTCTATGTCCAATGAGAAAGGTTAATTTCTTCTGACTGAATTTAGATGTTACATCTGGAATGAGGCTAGTTACCATACTGAATTATTCATCACAATAATATGTGGTTTTCCTTGCACACATTGAAGAACTTAGTTTCATCAGTCCATGTTATAAACTTACACATGTCAGGGGTCGTAATAAATTATTTCAGTGTAAAGCATTCTGATCTCAGTGTTTATCTTAATTCTGGCTTCATTGGACCAGTAGACTGTTTTATTCCTTATGTTGGTTGCAATAATTTTGCTGATAATCATCTTTTGAAAACATTTTTTATTCTTTTTTTTAATCTTATTTCCTTAATTATTTTACAAGAAAACATTTTCATTGTATGAAAATTATACTATAGATACTACCTGACCTTTTAGGTGCCATTTTGAAATTAATCTGTTTTTCAAATTCCCATTTTTAGCTCACCTTGCCAAAGGCCACGTGAGCTATTGTCATCACTTGGCATCAGTCGTCGTCATTAACAATTATACAAAATTCTTCTCCTTCTGAAACTTTTTGACTGATTGGAACCAAACTTGGTATGAATGTTCCTTGGGGTATCCTGCATAGAACTTTGTGGGGATTTTTTATTCATCGAAAAACATGGCCGCTGAAAGTAGAACATAGGGGTCAGACAGTAGTTTTTCACATATATCTTCCAAACCGTTAGGTTTAGCCAAATTCTGACAGGAGTAAAAGTGTTCAGCATGATGAGATCTATCTCTGGTCAAATTTCGGTTTTAATCCGTTAAGCTATGTTGGAGTTATTGCCCTTTTCAACAATTTTTTGCTGTTTTTAATGTTGTTTCTTTCAAAATATTCTCCTCTGACACTACTTGACCATTGGAAACCAAACTTGGTATTTTATGTTCCTTGGGGTATTTGAGATGATGTGGGGATTTTTGATCTGTTGAAAACAGCCTCCGTTACTAAAAATAGAACATAGGGGTCAAACAGTAGTTTTTTGCATATATCTCCAAAACCATAAGGTTTAGCCAAATTCTTTCAATAGCTGAAATAATCCTTATTATTAGGACTACAAAAGTCTTCAGGGATAAGAGTTATCAGATGACTCCTTGTAAGAGTTATTGCCCTAGAAAGGGGAAAAATGACTTTTCCTGTTAAATTTATTGTCTTTGAAAGGCAAAACACAACCAGGTGAGTGATTCTGGCTCCTGGGAGTCTCTTATTATTGTTATTGTTTTTTTTTCTATGTGTTCAGATACTTTATATAAACAGCTCTTCATGGGAACTCAACATTCCTTTTTACTGTTTTGAGTTCTTTCTTACCATTTTTTTAAAGCATTTCATTTCAATTATTATGGCTCTGTACCAAGAATACAGATTACATTGATTACTTGCATTAATCTCTAATCATTTGAAGCCTAAAATATTTTTACTTAAAAGTATATAAACTGTAACAAAAAAAGTACATTTATGCATGTAATATTTTTATGACATTATATACAATGTTATGCCTTATTCCATGTCTTCCAAGCAAGCTTATGATATATATTTATGTATTTATAATGTTAACATTTTAGAATATTTAATAAAAAGTTATATTTAGTCTTTCTAGTTTACCAAGTCCTTAAGTTTCTACCGTGGATGAGATAAAGATCTGCCTATAGTAAAATTTTAGGGTATATTAACAATTGCAGTTTTGGCGAAAATGAAAAATGTTTCACAGGGTGCAGCTAGATATGCTCACAGTTTGAAACATGAACATTTGGTACAAATCTAATACAGCTCCTAGTTTTGATTGTGGTAAAGTGTTTCAGAGAGGAGAAAATTTTGACCAGAATGGAAGTGATCATATGACTTAAATACTTATGTAAAATGCTTCACAGATCACTGAGTGATACCACCACAGAGTTCAAAGAAAAGTTGGGGACAAGTATGGATACACACACCATTTAAGCTAGATACAGCCTTGAATTCTGATTGCCATTAGATATTTGACACAGGATAAAAATTTGATCGGAATCAAAGTGGCACGTACTTTGTGGTACAATTTCAAAGAAATCCATTCCCTTTTACCTGTACACAAGTTATCATATAGACATCAGGAAAATGCTTGCTTCTGGCTTTTAATTCCTGATTGGTTCTAAGTAACAAACTCCAAAAGTTATCTTAACTTTCTTTAAGTGTTATCGTACCTTGTGGTACAATTCAAAAGAGATCTACTTACTTATAGCCAATGTATTGTTCGGACTTCTGGAAAATGCTTGTTTCTTGCCAAGAAATCCTAATTGGTTTAAGTCATGACCACAAAAAGATACTAATCCTAGTGTTCCTATGGCGGTTTTGCAAAGAGATCCACTTACTTATAACCAACTCATTGTCCAGGGATCATGAGAATGCTGGTTTCTGGCCCCTCACAACTTAACATCTCTAAAATCAATCCCAGTATGACAGTAGTACAGAATATGATCTAAAACATTCATATACTTTTACTAGAGTTATATCGTAAATTCTGTGAAATGCTTGTTTTGGACCCAAAATCCACTTTGCTTAGGGCCATAAGATATCAATCTTCCTTTTGAGGTTTGGGATCTTTTTGTAAATTTGTGATCAACCAATACTTAAGTTCATGCATGAAAACCAGCCGGTACACAGCCACAGATTTTTTGTGGTTGTATAAAAAGGTTACATTCTAAAGAAAATATACAAAAATCATAAGGAAGCTTAGATTGATAGAAATTAACAATTCATGTTTCCTGAAAATTGCTGTTATTGCATAAATATGCGAAACCATTCCTTTTCATGAATTAAGTCCTAAAAATGAAAAAAATATCAGAAAGGGAGTTTACATCAATAGAAGTAAACTATTTCCCTAAATTTTATGAAAATAGGTTTTAAGTTACAGTCCAAAAGATGGCAATTATTTAATAGCCCTGTAACTCAAAATTGTAAATTCAGAAATTTATAAAAATCAAGTAAGAGCTTACATCATAATAATGAAAAAAAAATTGTCAAAGTTTAACTGACATTGCTGCCAGTGTTTTTGAATCATAGCCTGAAAACAGAGAATTTCTCAATTTGTAATGGATCAAGGCCCATCACCCAACGTAAAAAAATGGGCTCCAGAGAGCCTGAATCCGCTCACCTTGTCAAAAATAGTTTTTATAGCTTTCTAAAGCTGGACTCTTGTCACAAGAATCATTTAATCCAGATAGAGAGTATCTTAGTTATCTACCCAGTTTTCATATTATAAAATTAATCTCTCAGTCAATTTTTGACTTATCAAAAAAAATACAATGCAACTCAAACATTGGTGAATAGATCTTTATGAAAATTTTGGCATAGGTTGGTCTCACCATGCTGATCAATATTACTGTCAGAACTTAGCTCAACCTATTTGTTTAAGAGTTATTTCCAAAAATATTCAATTTGACCACCTATAATCTATTTTTGGCAACATTTGCCTTGGTTCTTGCCAGATAAAAAATCCACAAATACAGATTTTTGAGGATATTATAAGGTACATTCATGCAAAGTTAGGTTACAATCCATCCAGTAGTTTAGGTGAATATATTTTCGAAGTTCGAATTACCGGTACAAAAATTCTGAAGCAAAATCCATTTCAGGACCCACAACTAAATCATTCATCAATGGATATTTCTGAAAATTTCGGCATAGGTCCAACTCATGCTGAACAATTATACTCTCTGCCAGATATTAACTAAACCAACCTTTTTTTTATGTGCAAAATTATGCAATTAAACCCCTATGGTCTATTTTTAATAACGCCAGGTCAGAAATTCCCACATACAGAGTGTTAAAAATACCCCAAGAAATATTCATGCAAAGTTTAATTACATTCTATCAATTAGTGTCAGAGGAGAAGCTGTTTGAAAAAGTTAACGGAGGACAATGCACAACAAACACATGTGATGGCAATAGCTCACACTATCTTTTGACCAGGTGAGCTAAAAATCTAAAGATAACTTGCATCAATCACCATTAAGATTGGCGGCAGTATTTTTGAGCTATTGTGCCAAGTGTGAAGGATAGACAGACAAATGGACACCAGTACACCATATTAAAATTTATCAAACTGCTGTTCAAGATCCTTTAAACATCCTACTTTATACTTGACATTTGTTTTTAATCTATGCACAATCATTTCTCTTGCTGTTTAACAATTGGGTAATAGTTCAAGAGAACTAGAAATATTGTATGGGTAAACATAGTTAAGCACGAAATTGCATGTTTATGCTAGGTAAAACCCACTCTTACAGGACCATGATATTTACCGGACCATGTCCAAAATCGCACTCTGCAAAACTGATGAAAAATAAACTGCAAAATTAAGGTCAGCTGTTGTTATCATTTTACATAAAATTGATTAACTTTTCATATCTAGGGGATACTATGCCTTAATACATAGGTTTGTCTGTAATCGGAATGAAATTTGTAGTGAAACTGAGGCTATATTTGCCAAAAGGTGATGATGAACCTTAAGAGGGAGATCTCACCCCTATGAAAAAAGTGGTTCCACCAAACAGGAAATTGATATTGAACCGCAGCCCAACTTGCTAACAATATATGCCCTATCTATATGAAGCCACACAATAATTTAAAATCAATCAAAATCCATTCTGGGATAAAAAAAAAATTGCTAAAACATGTTTACCTCTTTTGGGGATTCAATTTGACAATGTTTATGTTCCTTCATTCTTCAAGCTAATTAATATATGGTGTCTTTCCTTCCTAAAAGGCTTTATCATGATGTATGATATAGTTGAGGCATCAGACTTTCAAGATATTAAAACTTACCTACCTTACTGAGTGTATTAGTAAGCCTAAAGGGAGATAATGCAACATATCCCTTTCCTGGGTCTACTCGTAAAATCTCCATTTCTTTTATTGTTTGACACTGATGCATGTATAGCTATAGGGTTCAACAATTATTTTTTTCTAACAACAAAATGTTCTTCAATTTTTAATGTCATTTTTTATCATAGTTATAATATCATACTACACATAAAAATGTGATGAACCTCGTTCACACGCCTCAAAAATGTTCTTATGTACATATAAAACAATGTGAACATACTTCTCATACCAACACATGACAAGTCAGACAAATATGAACACTTCCTTTCCAACTCCAATTTTCATTTATGAAAATTTGAACTAAATATCAACAACTCTTTCCTTGAAAGAAGAAGGTCAGAACAGAATGCATAAAAAAGAAACGAAAAATGCTTCTCCATCACATGACATGCAGCAGTCATTATATCCTTAACAATAGAGTTATACAACTGGTGTATCCTTGGTATCCTAGTGACATGTTGTCATACAGTTTCACAATTATTCTTGATTTTAGTTGTCTGCATATTCCACTTGGTTTGCAAATATATTTTCTCTATCACGAAAACATGACTGTCCTTGTACAAAATCACTTTATAATTTCACTTTCCCCATTTTAGATTTCAAAAATATATGGGGTATCGTGCATAGAACTTCGTGGGGATTTTTTACGCCTCCTTCAAGATATTAATTCAATATTTAGAAAAAAATGTTTTTATCTTACTTTACAACTTGGCAATCACAATACCTCTTGATTAAATTGAAATTACATAATCATTTTCTTAGTTGAATGTATACTGTATTCACAAAGAAAAAAAGGAAATACTTATCACGTAATTCAAATAAAACAGAAATTAATACTAAGTTTTGTGATGTTCAGCAATGATGCCCTGTATCACTCTTACATTCACATTTATTTCACACATAAAAACACACTTATTTTCAAACCATGTGAACTTATACACATTATACAATGAATATGGTGAAAATATAATGTTAGAAAAAAAACATTAAATACCTAAATAAATATATATATATTTCTATATTACACCTAACCTTCAAATAATGCACAATCTGGAACACACTTTATATATATAATAACAAATCAGTTCAAATCTCAAGTCAGAAAAGAACTGGTCAACAATTATACAGCAACAATAGAAATCCTTCTACTGAGAAATAATGTAGCAACTTGGAAGTTGTCTAAAATTCAGAATCAAAGTTGAAAATTAAGTGAAAATAAGATTTCCTTTAGCATTTTAATCAAAAAATCATTTCCTTGGCAGTTAAGTTGAATTCCTGAACAGTCATTATTTTGAAGAGGCTACCAATATTCTACCACAAATTAGTTGTAAATTAAAATATTGCTATAATACTTCAACCCAATTAACTTTATTTGAAAAAACACATGTTTTCTTTCAACGAGTACCATAATAAACTTTTACCATCTAAAAATATAAAATAAATAAAATCATAACCTTTGTTTTTTTTTCTAACAAAGTGGTGAACAGACAGGAATGCAAACATCAATTAACACCTAATATACTCAAACTTAGTACAATTCAACAACTTTAAATGAAAAAAAAAAAAAAAAAATTGACAACCGCCATATAAAAGACAGACCTTCCCCAAATAAGGAATGTTAATCAGAGAGAGAGAGACAATAGTACATTGTTCATACAACAGTGCCAGGCATACTTGGGTGCCCAGTACAGCACAATGGACACACAAGGATATATAACTGTACCAGGAACACTTAGTGTCCAGCTTATCATAATTCTAAAGGGACTTCCTATGTATTCATTTTCAAGGTGTACAGCATACCAGAATTTGCAATATTTAATGATAGGTATTTATGTATTTATATCAATTATTTATGGGACACTATCAATTTTGAAATACCTAAAATAATGAAGCCCTACAAATTTGACATTTTTTTGGTACTGTTGTTCATTTATTTAATACAGTTACATTTTGATTATTTTAAAACTCTAAATTTTGTTCTTCCCTTGAACTCTAAAGTGAAGTAAACATGTTAAAAGACAAAAATACAAAATTGCAAGTCCTGAACAAGCTGAAGATTGCTTCCAAGAAGAATGGAAAAGCTGCATCATAATTGTACCAAATCATGAGTCACCATACAGATATGACTTAAGTCAATGTCTCTGAAGTGTAATAATTTGCAGTTGTCCTTCGTGTGAACAAATCACTATAACATTACAAAATATAAATCTAATTTTCCAATTTTTAGAAAAATGATACTTTTACGACTAAAATCCAGAAGTTTCTAAACTAACATTCCAATACTACAAATCTCTGCTAACAATAAGTTGTTCATATACCATAAAAACCCCTCCTCGGTTCAAATTTAAAACATCTCACAATCATAAAATATATCATGTAAATCATGATTTAGTTGTAAAATAGACAACAATGTAATAAAATTGTGAATAAATGTAGTTAACATAATATCAGAATTTTACAACTATAAGACACAGACTAAAACATAAATACAAAAAAGTATATATATACACACTGGAATGGCAGAATACGTCAGATTGTTGTCACTTAATGAGTAATGGTAGTCAAATGGATTTACCTTTAATCTTTAATCTGTGTTGGAAACTTTATAATAATGCTGTCTGGAAATTACTAAAATTCATTTTCCCTGAAGAAAACCCTATTACTATACTCAGTAGTTTATTTTTGACAATGAGATGATATATCATACAAAGTATTTCAGACCTTACTAATTGTTCAATAAAAGCTGCTATAGCCAGTTACAATGCACCATTTCAAAATTCAGATATTGTTCAATGTTGAATTTGATGAAACGCAACAAGATTAACAAAAATATGTCATGGTGCAAAAAAAAAAAAAAAACAAACCATTTTTTTTAAACTACAAAAAGATTGTGCAAAATGGACCCAAGAATTTTAGATTTGCAACTAATGAAAAAAAAAGTATATTGGTTTGAATCTAAATAAGTTTATGACTGCTCCAGGAGAATGTTTAATATTTTTTTACAGCAGAAACTTGATTAAAGCTAAGAACAGTCTAATTTTACTTCCTGGTTCTGAATTAAATTAAGTTGATTTCGTAATTCAGCGGTTAAAATTTTGAACAATTAACACATGAAACCTTCTGTAGGCTGACTCTCCTTAAAACTGATGTAACCTGATACGTAACATTTCTCTGTAGATTATAAACAGTCTATTTGTAGAAAACATCATTTACAGAGTGCACTCCGTCATTCAGTATTTACCGTAACTCAATGAGTTCACATCCTAAAGGACAATATAACCTACTGTTATTTCAGGGAATCAAACATTGAAATTAAATTTCATGTGGTAAAATAATAAAAACAATTCTATTAGAAACTCCACAGGAAGACAAATAGCTCCAGACTCAAAGATGCCAACAGCAAGATTTTTTTTACAGTCTATAAGTTCAATAGAAAGTATCACTGAATTTCTGACAGAATTCTAATCAATCAATAAACCAACAGCTGGGGGAAAATACCACATCTCCTAAGTCACGTTCATTATTAATTGATAACAATTGATTACACTGTATATACCTCACATGGTGGACTTTCTTTATTGTTATCCCATATTTTATTAACATATTTAGTTATATGGAATATGAAGGTATGATATTGGTAATAGTTTTTGCAGGAGTATTTAAGTTTGTTCAATTGTCAATGATTACACTGACGTTCAACTGAAATTCAAATTAAAGCTATCTTTTGGTATGGACGAGAAGTTTAGAATGGACTGGCAAAAAATTCTAGTTCACAATTCTCAACTGGTTCTATTTATCAGAGTTATGATACTATTGGGTGCCTTCCTAAAAAAACATTACATTTATAAAATTAGGAATGATTGCAACTTTGCTATTATAGATTTCTGGTATATTATTTAAATTTACCAACCAAAGGAGACTTTTGGCATTGTTTTCAAGTGATACTTAGTTACTATTAGCTATTTGACACTCTGAACTTGTACAAATGGCAGCCTAACTGTAGGATATATAAGGATACTTAGCTGGTGTAATTCTTTAGCTACAGTTGTCAGGGTATTACATAATACAAAATTTGACATTTACATTGATTCTTCTTGCCTTAAATTAGATAAATTTGTTCTGAACCTGGCTTACTTTTGCCTAAAACAGTGAGCTAGACAACTTGTACGCTCCTTAATTGAATAAGACAAGTAGATAATGGCAATAAAGTGCCAATTTAGACCAATTGTGAAACTCTAACCTAATTAGGAACGTCTACACAGCTCTATTTTAACACCATTTCAATGTTCTTGACAAATTACAAGGACTGCAAACTTACAATTCTAAAAACTTTAGAGAATGTCCATCCTAAAGAAAGATATCTATGTTTACAGCTGAAAACCACTTGTGGCAACATATTACTATATGTTTTAGTATTATAAATATGTAGGCTTTGAATTCTAAAATAATGCTACTCAAAATCTTAATTGGGATCAGGATTAACGTTTGTTGAATAACTATGCTATCCTAGTTGTAGTAGATTGATTCCATGTTTCATAATGGGTCCACAGAGAAATCTTTTAATAGGTAGAAAAATGCTTGAAAAGGTGACCTACATTGCAAAGCTAGGTCTCTTTAATTGAAAAAAATTCTCTGCAGTGATATAAAAAATGGTGAATTATATTTAGTTCTTACACAGCACCTATGGTGATAAAGCAGATTCTGTTGATGTCTTTCATATTGCAATTGTCCTATTTAAGCAACCTAAATGCATTGACAATATATTAAGATAAAAATATGGTCAATGACAGTACGTGTACGTAACACTTTGGCTCTGCTTACTTCCATACCCTTGCAAAAACTTCTTGTTTATCATAGTGTCATTAAGGGGCCACAACTGGAGAAAAAAATGAAAAAAATAAACATGTTACATAGGACTTCTAAACTTGATTTCAAAAAATGATTAGGATTGCAGTGTAAGATAATAACAGAATATTGACCAGACAAATGATTAGGGCTGCAGTATAAAAAGATAACAGAATTATCAACTAGAAATTGAAAAAAAAAACAATATATGAATTCAGCATTAATCAGAAAAACGCTTGGAAAAGTCTTGCGTTTTAGCATGATTCTAAACATCATTGATACATTGTTTTTATTTCAAATTAATACAATGTTATTGTCTATATCAATACTTTATTTCATAGACCTGTTTTAGCCAGAGGAAGTCTTATGATATTCATCTTTCTATACTGCTAACACACTGGCAAAAAAAAAGAGCTCTGAATGATTTTCATATAAAGGGTGAAGCACTTTAATTCTTTATATATGAATGGGAGTTCAGGTCTCTGGACAAAATATAGAGTTCAATACAAAACATCAATAGAGCTTCTATGAGCGACTCCTCAGTGAAAAAGTGCCTTTCCCAGGTACCTCTTACCTTTTAATGGAACAGCCCTAAAGAACATCATAAAAACATAATTTTTCTTGTGTAATAGGCTGGCAAGAGAGAAAATGTAGTATAATTACAAGTCTTACTTCAGTTTAAGCAATTTTTTAAATACTATTACCAGTGATATACCGGTACAACGTTAATGGATAATTCCTTGATTTTTTACATGTTGACCGTATTCATAAAAAATGACAGCAGATTAAAAATAGAGATACTTATGTTCTATAAGAGGTTATTTGTCTATAATTGGTGCTGATTGATTGTTCACTTCCTACCATTACCCATCAAGCACTTAAAAACAACCTGAGCGAAAAATCATCATATCTTAACATGATCACAGTTAGAAATCCAACTTGCACACATATAAAAATATATATTACCCATTCAAACAGATATAAATCTCTGATCTATTGATAGCTATCATATAACATTATACTTGTGGCAATACTCAATACACATTTATTGAGTTTCAATTTTCTTTCAAGGTTTCAAGGATTTAACAGGATAATTTTCTTATCATGATTTTTCTCACACAGTTTAGAAAATAATTTCTTCAGGCAAAATGAAACTGTTAAGCTTTCAAACAAATAGATGGACACAGTTGTCACAGATGTGGACATGTCTTTATACTGTTTTAACTGCTTGTATGATTTCATATACAAAGTGACAGAAAGCACCAGATCGGTCTTAATACAATTATATTAAGGAACACACTAAAACTATGAGACATCTTCTGATCTCTGATCCTTGATTCCATATAACTGTACTAGTTAATTTGTACTATTACATTTAATACATTAAACTTGTAAAATAAAGGCATCATATCATAAAACATTGTGACAGCTTTCAATTTTTTGACTGCCCTCGAGACTTACGCAAATTTGCAGACTTAAAATGAACAGTTAATGAAATGGAAACCATGCCATTAAGAATGTGCCATTCTGTCAGAATGGTGGAGACTTAATCAACCTATCTAACATTGACACTGAACAATGGCTTCCATTAGAAAATCATCATTTCAATTCCCCAATGTTAACACATTTAACCTTTAATCATTTGAGAAAGCTTTCAAATGACTCAATTTAGTCAGAATCAGCAAACTAAAAATAAACAGTTAGAACATGTAGATTTAGCAATGGTATGTGTTTGCAAAAACATGTAATTTTAAGAGGCTTAGAGCAGACAAATCAACAGGTTTTTTATGGTAATTTGTATTAACCAGGAATATAAAAAGTCACAGATTGTTTATTTTGGCAACGTTTCTAACATTTGTCCTATAAAACCATATGATGGTAAATTTCCATTGTTTGATAGCTATCAATAAACAGACAGTAAACAAATTAAAATACTACACAGCTACTTCAAATGTATCATAACCCCCCTTTTTCTTGTCTGTCCGAGCATTACTACGAGAATGGCTTGAATGATGTGATTGTCTCATGTCACTTCCATGATTTGAAGTCCGACTTGATGCAGAAGGCTGTCTTATTTCACTAGGGGACAATGTCCGACTTTTGGTCATTGCACGATTTTGTTTGGGCACATTTGAATTTTGTCCAACCATTTCACTCATTTCAAGTGCCTTTACAAATGAAAGAGGACGTCTTGTCCCACCTAATTCATCATCATACAACCCTTGTGCATGGGGTGGTAATGTACTTGCACTACGGGACTGTGCAGTGTATCTATTGGTAGACAGACTGTCATGTGATCTGCCACGATAATCACCTGAGTTATACAGCATTTGTTTAGAATTATTATAAGAATCACTTGGTCTATAGCTATCCTGCCCATAGGTATCTAACATTTCTTCACTTCGTGATGTGTAACCATTAGATTTTTGTGAGAAACGTGTTGATGGTCTCTGAGGTGATAAAGGTGGTTTATGACTAGGATTAAATTTAGGTCTATATGGATTTGATGGATTATATGAGGCTGGTGTGTATGTATTCCCAGAGTATCCAGGCTGATTATCTCCCCTTTTATGTCTTGGCTCACTATGTGATCTTGGATTTGACTCCTTGGTATTGTCATGACTAACTGTGCTATCTACAACTCGATTCGGTACACTTGTATTTCTCATTACATGTGACACACGATCCATTCCTGGACTGTTTAATAAAGAACGTGGAGGTGTAAGAACAGAATCCTCTGGTGTGGCAACAGGAGCTGAACGATCTATAATCTGTTGACGCTCACGCTCAGCTCTCCTTCCCCTCTGTGGAGATCGAGACGGATAGTTAGGTGCTTGGCGAGATGAAGGTGGTGATGCACTGTTGTTGGTCTGGCTTTGGTATGACCCCATTGTAGAGCTCATCTGCTGTGAATCATCAAAAAAATTTGATTTTGAGTCAGATCTTTTCTGCATAGGGGGTGTTGTCTCACTATCCTGACTTTCATCATCCAAAAGACGTGACGTTTGCGGGGTGGCCTATCAACAACAAGACGGTAGAGAGACGTTACTAATTAATACAAATCTTTTGATTGGTTGAAGAGGTAAGTAGTAGTGCATGCAGTGTCAAAGGTCACTGACAAGGTCACGACCTTACACCACAGAGGTCACTCCCTGAAAGGCAAAGAAAACACAAAGTTGGTTAGTGCAAGCATGTGGTGTAAGCTAATACTGTGATCATATTAGAGAAAGCAGGATAAAACATTAATAGTGAAAAATATTGTTCATTTTAATGTTTTCTATTGACTGATCAATGTCTCTTAACTTAAACTATTTGTATTTTCATGATCGGCATTAAGTCTAATGTCTGTACCAAAAATTCATATCAGAAACCTTGATTTTGTAGGTTAATAAAAAATTGATTTAATAAAGAAAGATATCAAAGCTCAATAAATAAAGACACTAAATGGAAGGTTAGGAAAATATGAAATAATTTAAGAAGGATGCAGTGCACTTCAAAAAGATGAATACATTGAGCAAAATATGAGCACAGTTTTAGCAAGGATATAGGAAGCTACAGACACCAAACATATAGACTAAGGATCACTACAGCAATATATAGTGGCTAATAAAAGTAGACCCAATATACATATACTACCAGTCATTAACTTGTCAGAGCCAGGTGACATTATGTAACTTTCCATTGACAGTTTTTAAAAACATTTATATTCAAGGTGATGAAAATTTATCTGAAATACTTTTTGAATGGAATTTTTTTTGTACACTTTTCAAATTTTAAGTGATGAAAACGATCTCAAACATTTTCGTCATTTGTGAAATCCTTTCATAAATGGCAAAAATGATGAGCGCTAGCTAAATCACTGTCTACTGGTTTTATACCATAATCAAACTACTAAGAATGTCATGAGACCATAATATACAAATGTACTTTAAAAATAAATTATAAAATTTCAATATAGACCATAACAGGACTATCTGAAGGAGGAATAATATTGCAGAATAATTTAATTTCAGAAGTAACATGCTTTCTGCTTGGACAAAAAAATGTCCATCACCTCATACTGTGACTGTGATGTCATCAACTTTTTTTTAATGATTTACTTGTAGAATTTTAATAACAAAATTAAACCATAAGGAATGATTGTTATATTTTTTTCAGTCTATTTGAAATAACCTCAATGCATGAAGGTTGAAGCAGAAGCAGGTTATTTGGTGTGCACGGAAATAATTAAGGTTATTTCTTCATAGACTGAAAAATATAAGAATCGCTCCTTAAATGCTAAACAACATCTATATATCTATTTTATAGGTTTAAAAAGTTTCCTATTAGAGAATGATAAATATGGTGATTTCAGACAGATTACAACTATCCAGCAACATTCAATACATCAAACAGTTAAAGGGTTAAATGAATGCCATCATTTTTGTTCTACAATGAACTTCTTAAATAAACTATTCTAACACTCTTAGAACCAACTTAATATATTAGCTAAAATGAAAGCTTTGCCAAAAGTAAAATACTGCCATACTGGTATTTTAGTAATAATTTGAAATGAAGGAGGATTATCCTGGCAGGTTCAATATTGAATCAATCCACAAATATGAATTCCTAATAAAATGTGTAAAACTTCCATTCAAAATTCTGATGATAAATAAAATCCGCAAACTAAATATTCCAAGAATTAACAAATATTGGACTGATCATGAAAATTGTTATCTACAAGTGAATCTATGTTGGAAATAGAACAGGAATATAGTCTGATGTTTGACATACATGTAACAGAACTGTTTCAGACCCTAAGGCTTACATTAACTAGAAAACAGGAAGAAATTGAGAAATGATCACAATATACTGCAAATTATAATACAAAAACAAAATAAGGGAAGGTATAAACAGGCCTACTGTTATACATTTACACTTAACTTTGCTTCAGACCAATTTATCCTATCAGTTCAATTCTGACCTATTTTAAATTTGAGTGTTGAACATATTCTAATACTGGAAATATTGTTTTCCCGGCCTATAACATCTATGAAATAATGTGAAGCATATTACTTCCTGGTTCATCAACTCATACATGTAATTTTAATTAATTCTCAATTACTGATTAACCAGGAATAAGGAACTAAAAATTACCATATGACCTAAAAAGAACTATAGCTAGACATATTTTGCTTGACTTAGTCTAATATATGACACATTTGTACAACTAAAGGAAGGAATTATACTATTAAAACTGGAAATTACAGCCTTTTCTACTAAAAGAATAAAAGTAAGAACTAGCAATCAACAATCAATGTTAATGTGTGTGGCTATTACAAGGCATGGTCCTGTTGAAGGTCATTGAAGGTCATGACCTGACAATGGACACTATAATCAACAAATCAACAAAAGTTCTCTTACATGTATTTAAGATTTGAAAGGCCATCGTTTAAGGAAATACCCTTAACCCCCACACTAAAAATAGTCAGATAAGGAAATACCCTTACCCCCCACACTAAAAATAGTCAGATAAGGAAATACCCTTACCCCCACACTAAAAATAGTCAGATAAGGAAATACCCTTACCCCCCCACACTAAAAATAGTCAGATAAGGAAATACCCTTACCCCCACACTAAAAAAGTCAAACTTTAGAAAAGTCTGATAAGGATATGAGTATTTAGAAATATGGTAAATTTCATCAGCTACTCCCTAATTGGTAATATTATGCTGATATACACCATCAACTTCCCTAATGTGTATTTACATAGCTAATCAAATTCTAATAGATACTTTGTTGGAACAATTTCTGTAAAACTTTTATCAACGTCAATTAGTGAATTCAAAGGGAATTTAACAATAGACTTTATTGTAGCTTATTAGGAATTAATGTCTGTATGTATTGGATGTAGGAGGGCCATGTCCATTACAGAAGCTAGAGCCATAAAGGATAAGTTCATGGTCAACATCCAAGAAATGTTTGGAAACCTGATAAAACAAGATGCTTCAGAGGTGTACTTCAGTAAATGAGGTTCAATGGGCATGACTCACCCAAAATGTGGGAAAATGTCAAGGTATTATGCACAACTACATCTGGTGTCCTTACTACATAGCAAGTTTTGTAAATCTCCATTCATTAGTTTTGCAGATTTGCAGTAACATAAAAGGACTTATGGGACAGACTGAAAGAAATGTCCTCCATAACTTCACTGATGGTGTATGATAAAATCTCCATTGAAGATCATCACTGCAACACAGGAAAGAACTCTAGAAGTGCATAAACAATGCACAATTTGATCAAGAAACTCAAATGTGGACATACATATCAACCTTGCCTTCTATTCATCAATTTTACACATACTATTTGATAGACAACAAACCTCAATCCAGTCTTATAAAGAATATTGCAAGTTATAGAATCTTGTATACAGTACATGTATATGTGAATGCCAACCAGAAGTTCTAGAATAAACTTGAACTATCAGAACTATCAATAAAACAACTCCTTCAACACTGAATACCAAATAAAACCTCCCATCATAAGGAAACTCATCAATGGCAATTTAGAAGCATTTTCATCCCTCAGCTTCACTACAAAAAACTAACCTAAAACAACAATTACAGAATCCAGTTGACATTATTCAGTTCTCTGCCTGTATTTAGTGAGCATATTATTCAGGACAATGCTATTAGAAGTCCAGAAAAAGAAACCGAAATGTATAATTGGGTTTTCTGATCTGTCTAATGACCACAAGGGACAATTTGACAATACACATCATTTACAATGACGGACATTAATTACTGGTAAAGATAAGCAAAGAAAATGTCAATGGCAAGGAAATCAATAACGGACTTATGGGTAATCAAATGTCTTTTATTAGCAGGATAATTCCTTATTAACAAGTTTTTCTCTTTCTCTACTATGCAGAACAAAACATTAAGTAACTGCTCACTCAAATAAAGTATCCAATAAAGAGACATGAGTCACAGAGTGAAGAAAAACAATCTTCTTAAGACAGCACATTTGGATACTGTCAAGCTGAAAACACCGAGCTAATGGAAGAAGTACTCAAAAACTTAAATAACTAACATACTTACAAGAACAGATATAAGGAGAGATGATATACATGTATTGTAATACTAGTACATCTCATTAAATGTGTATATAGCCTATTATACTTATACATCAAATGATTCCAGAGATTTTAAAAAAATATTTAAATGGAAAAATGTGTAAGATCTAAAGATTTGAGATCATTTTATTGCTAGCATGTGTAACTCAATATACTGCCACTTAAAGCCAGATTAATTCCCCCTGAATGTTTACATCTAAATACAAATCTGAAGTGAAAATTTTGTTTACAATTCAAATCTTGTCAGAACTACTTGTTAAGGAACAAGATTGATGATTTTCCACAGAACTTGATCAAATATCCTCAGGGTAAGCATTCTATCTGGAAATGTAAACAACCTATCATATCACAAATGGTTGTTTACGACATTCAGCTTAGAAAATTTTATATTAGAGATTTGATCAATTTGACTGACTTTAGAATGGCAGAATCTACATTGCATACCAAATGTATAGCATTACATAACTTGCTAAGCTATTCCCTATACTGCTGACTCAGCTTATTGTCAAACTGTTGACAGAAATCTATATGTATGAAATTCTCCAATTCAATTACAATTTCTCACATCAATTTTCAAACAGAATCTTTTCTTATCTACATTGTATTTTTTTAATATTTCAAATTGTAAAAAAAATCTGACTTGTTTGATATTGTTTATTTACATATAATATTGAACCATGAAATACTGTAGTAATGACTTCAGTGCAGTCAGTTAAATTAGGTTACCAAATTGCTGATAAAGCAAGCAAACATTTACACAATCATGGATAAAAATATATCAAATTTTAGAATCAAAGAATGAGAAAGAAAATTGTCTTTTAAAGGTACTTAGCAAAATTAAACTGCAAGGTGACTAAACATAGTTTGTTTGAATTTTTTTTTCTCAAGTTATCCAACTTCAAGATAATCTACATGCAATATAGTTTGTTTGTTAACATGTTTGACAAGTTATCCAAACTGGTTTGTATTTCAATACTTTAATCCATGGAGTGTTTCAGGTTGAGGAGGCAGTATAGATAAAGCAGTGAAGTAGTGCTTTGTTAATTCAAGCTAGAAGATGATAAAAACTATGATCCATGACTACAGGTGTGCATACTGATGTATACATAGTTCCTTAATAATTTAAGTACTGGTACTAGTCTATATTAAATTCAGGCACTGCCTATGGTAAAGATGATTCATGGGGTAGAAAAACACATACAACGATGGTTTTTGCGGTCTACATATGCTATATTTTTAAGTAAAGATAGTCTTCTCTGTACTCAGATCTGTACTTTTGATAAAATCATACATTCATCTCCCACTTTAATCAAACCAAATCAAGGACAGTAACTCTTGCAAAGTGTTAATATCACAAACATTTTATATAATTTTTTCCTCGATAGTGTAATAGCTAATTAAAAAATAAATATTGGTCATGTTGTTCTGAATGAGAAATAAAAGTGAATTTGGTGGATTTTATACATGCATGAATCACCTTCTGTCTGATTTTTAGAATGACTTCTATTTAATTCTCAACCCAATAATTTACTGACCATTCCCATTTCATGAACATAAAGCCATTTATGACAAGAGTATGAAATAATCCAAAATTGGCAAATTTAGGTTAATATCTAAAAAAAAAGAATACTTAAACTTTAATTACTAAATGATTTCTTGTCATAATTAAGAATTGAGACTACATTGTATATCCAGAACTAAGAATACAGTATATATCAAAATATTATTTTAATTGGAGTTTTATGAATTGCAGACTGTAGACCAATCAGATGCCTAGTACTAAGGACTAATCAATCAGAAGGCTTATTAGCGATAAGTTATTACGATGAAAAAAAAATTATCGAAAATTTTCCTTAAAGTATAATAAAGGACCTTTATGTCAAAACTGAGCCTGAATTTTTTCAACTCCATTGTGGAAAACTCTCCATAATTGTCATGGATAAGTGACCATCAGAAAAGACCTAGCTGCTATTGCTTTCTCTAATAATTTCCTCATACACAAAAGATATTAAATCTCAGAATTCACTTGTATTGGCCTACTACAAAACCTGACATGTAACAATGTATTGATTTTAAAGAAAATTCAGTGCAGATTTTCTAAAATGAAATAGAATAGAAAGTTTCTGTAAAATCTTGTATAATTGTCAACACGATCAGATTAGAATGATTAGGGAAGCTTGCGTAACATTAAGTGTATTCTCATTTGTTTAAATATTGGGCAATACTTTTGAACCTACAGCATGAGTTTTAAAAGATAATTGACAATGGTCAGATTTATAGTACTATTGAGACAAATCCCTACAATTTACCTCTTTGGAATTTTAAGTCAGTTGTCCAGTTCGTAAAGTCTGTACTTCAATATAAAAAGTCTAAAGATTGGCAATTTCAACTATAAAAGACAGGCATTACCTTAGAAAGACAAAAAAGACTACAACAATTAGAAGCATAGAACTATATATGTTTGAAATAGAGAATTCCACCTAACCAATATGAAAGCATTTCAGTTCATCATTTCCTGGACCTTGATGTAGAGACAAATAATATTACAATGTACTTTAAGCAACACTTAGTTAAAACCTCTTATGTTACTCCAATTACATCTGGTAGGAAGTCAATTAGTTAGAAAGCTAAACAATGGCAATTAGTGGAATGATGTTTACATAGGGTGCTAAATATAACATCTACTGTTACAACACCTACTGCACTATTAACTAAATAAGCTGTTTTCACAACAGTAAACCAATTTTTACCTCCTCAACCAGGGAATATTTGTATTCTGTCTAAAAAACTACCGTTTTGTTAGTCTGACGAGCGACTCAACAAATTTATTACGTAAATGAATGGTATACAGAATGAGACACATATCCAAATCATGTCATGTTAAATATTTCAAGCCCGTCTCCAATCACTGCCATGTGTTTCACAGCAGGTTAAAAATTAGGACAACAAAGATTAATGGAACAAATTTAAATCAAATTTTTGGTTTAAATTTTCCAATAATATCCATACTTCATAAATTCAATGAGTTAAGCCAGAATAATCGAAGACCTTCAATTCAAAGAAATCAATTAATAACAATCTGTAAACATGAAAGAATACTCATAGATAGAATTATACATTGAAATTCTTAGATGACTACAATAATCACAAGGTAATGAAGACTGACAATGGTTAATTCATAGAGAGAATCACATGTTATTTCAGCTACATATTTCTGTTTGTAATATTGTAAGAATGATTGATAAGTATGAGCTTGAAATAACATACTCTTTCTTTGTTAAATACCCCAGAAAAACATAAATTTCAAAACTTTACTATACAAAAAGCATTTTTTTTTTTTTAATTTCTTGAAGAAATATTGTCTGGTACATCACAAGAAAATTTTTTTTTATCAGAATCCTAGCTGACAGTTTTCTTTGATCAAAGTTGGTATAAATTGGTATTAATTTCTAGTATAATTGACCAGCCAAAAAAAAAAAAAAACAACCTAGATCTCAAAACAATCTCTACTGGTTACTGAGTAGTTCTAATTCTCATCATTAACACCACAGAAGCAGTGTTTGCAGATCAGTAAAACTGGAAGTTGTATCTCAACTATAATTCATTCAATCAACAAACACATGTAATGTACTATATCTGTGAAAAGTTTCATTGATAGTTTTATTCTCAGGGAAAAAAATCTTGAGGTAAAATTTACTTGCTGGTGAGAACAATACTTTGACTTGTACAATTTATATAAAAAACTAGGGACTGTAGTTGAAATAATTAGATACATGTAATAGATGACATACTTTCATATACTGACAATGTGAATGCAATTGACAGCATACATGTACATTTGGACATGGATTGTGAGTCATGACTAAATGTACAAACATTCACTACCTGTACTTCCAAAAAGTTAATTTAAAGTTTAGTGTCTGACAAATGCACTTTATCGTCACCATTACTTTGGTATAGCTCAAACTGAAGTGGACAGAAATATGATAAATTCAGCAAATTTGCCAAACTTTCAATCCATGTACAAGTTAAGGATATTCAAGGCACAGATAATGATGATACATTTTACATGTACATACAAATCTACATGCAAAATCAATGGATTAGCAGCAGCTAGATCTAAAATAAAAACAAACTAATTAATGCACATAGGTGACAACATCTAATTACACATGGATCTTTGTCAACAGGTTTACAAAATGTACATACATAATTTAAAAGAGTGTAAATCTGCATGAAGGTGTTGTGTGTGTGTTTTCGGAAGTTAATTTGCACTGAGAGTTGATAACTATTTTTTTTGCTTTTCACAGTTGTCTATTCTCACTTTCCTCAAATATTCTATGTTTTGATAATGTACAAGACATAAAATCTTTTTCTAGGCAATTTTTTTAAACATGACAGACTGTTAACCTTCATTAAGTGAATGGTAAATACATGTAACTAAGGCCATAAATAATAATATGTTTGTTTACAGTTACATGCACATTCTAAACAAAAATAGGATCAGTAGGTTATCATTTTCATTTTTACTTCAATGAAATCATTAGGCTTGTAGTTACATTTTACTTCCTTGTTTCTATGCATCCATATTAATAGTAATACTGTTTGGTTGTAATACCGGACTTGTCGTCCCTATGACAACCTTAATCAAACTCAAGCTAAGTGCCATGTTAACTATGGGTAAAATGACTTATGGTCAGGGAAAAACGGGGTTGGTCTGGTAACTGTAATCAAACATATATTTTTATGGCTTAAACAACTGACTAAATCTGACAGAGTACCTAAGACAATTTGTTTATTTATTAGTAAGTTGTAAGGAAGATGGTGCCATCACATTTTTATGAAATAAAAAAACATGAATGCTTCAAAACCAAATTCTGCATTTGCAAAACTTCAAAAAAATGTATTCAAAATCTGGTTTTAAAAAATGGGACATAAAAATGCAGAACAATTTAGCTGATTCTTCTTAATTCATTTTGTCAAGAAACATTGAAAAAATAACAAAATGAAAAAATTAATATTTGTCAGATTCAGCTATTCTAGCAAGTAAGGATTTATTATAAAATAGAGAAGAATCAAGTTGTGACAAAAAGAAGTTTCTGTCTTAATCACAACTGACTCACAAAATCCAATAAGACTTTAATTTCATAGCAGATTTTTGATCAGAGAAAATTGTAAGGAAGTCGCTTCATGAATGTCTACTGTTTTTAGGGGAATACTAACAACAACAAAGCCAAGTGGTCACTTCAGATCTCACTAACAGCCAAACAAAATGTGTAAAACAACACCAAAAGCTGAATGGTCTACTGAAGCAGTGCAAACTTACATTTCTGGTAACTGCAGAATTTCGTTTAATTCCATTAGAACTACTATCACTATATAATTTAATATCACCTTTGCCAGCTGCGTGATATGTCACTTTAGTCATATCTATATGTATAGTCCTAGTTTTAGGCACGTAGGAAACTAACCTGTTAATATAAAATCACAAATTTAGAATAAGTTAAGAGCCCTAAAAACCCTGACGTTCATATCATTTAAATTTAATTATTACATGTACATTACAGTTGTGGATATATTATTTTTACATGAAGAAAAATTCCTTACAGTTAGTTAGGTTAATCCAATTGTACATTAATTAAATACAGATAAAATTTTCAATAAAATTAACTAATGTCATGTCTTAATGGCAATGTCCTGACAAAATGTACTTTCTATACATTTGATTAGTAAAGATAAAAGTTTTTGTAAATATCAACAAGATGAAAAAAATCTACAATGAGTAAAGCTATCAGTGACCAAAATTAGGTTGACCAATTAGAATTAACCATACTTTAAAATGATAGCACTTAACTGAATGTCAAAATATCATCAAAGAAGTAAATAAACAAAAAACATTTTTTTCTCATTTCAATAATATATCCCTAACCATTTTTAGAACAGCTCTAACATTTTGCACTGCTTTCCTTCATTCTGTACATTATAATTCATGGTTTAATGAATTCACTGGTGTAATATTTACTTTTCAGTTTCATTCTTTAATTATCATTAGTTGGTAACTACTTACTTAGGCCAATGAGGGCCACAGAGTGTATATCTACAATTTTGAGAGCAGCCTCGTGTGAATGGATTGTGACCTCCTCTAAATTTACCTGTCACCTACAAAAAGAACAATATAACATTAATAAAAGCAATTATAAAAAAATATTAGCCATGGAGTGCCCAGAAAATAATTTAAAAATCTATTTAGTTAATAAATATATGTTTTTTTTTAATTCAGAAAAGGCATTTCATTTAAAAAATTTGTCTAATGAACAATAGGTAGAGAGAACTGTATGTATCTAATAATATTTTCCATAAGGCTCCTTTCTACTTTGTACTAATGTTAAGTAAAGTGTTCTTTTTTGGTATTAAGACCCATACAAAGGTAACAGAAAAGGGATCTCTAGGTTTCCACACCCCAACACACCTAATATAACACTCAAAGGTGTCAATATGTTACTTTTTCACCCTTTTTCAGAGGAAGTTAGTTTCAGTCTGCTCATTTGTTTTTATTATTTAATTAAATTACTAGCCTTGGACTTTTTTTAGATTTCTTGCTAGTAAGGTACCATGCATTACAATACATTTATGTGCATACTCTAGTAAACCTAAAGTATTATGATGAATAAGTCTTTCTGTGAATCGAAGCACATCAACTGACCTGTTCATTTGTGGTCCTTCCTCTAGAAACTAACACCATATGGAACCCCATCAGACCACCAACTGGGAATAACAATAAGCCTATAATAATCATTTCTATAATACTGTCAGTAGTTAAGGAAAAATTATTTCATTTAAAAAAATGAACATTAAGTCAATTTAAATTTTCATTGCGGTTAATCATCAACAATTGTGTGGTTTAGAGAGGTAATGATTCACCAGTGAATTAATAATATCGATCCTAAGTTTGGATGATTGGCGTATCGTATCGTCCGTCTGGAATTGTGATGCCACAAAAGTCGTTGAAGTTGACAAATTTGAAGAAAAAGTGATTGTAAATGTTCCTTTAGGGTTTAAATAAAATGCCTGGAAGTAGTTTAGGTTTCTGAAAAATGATAAAAATAAGGTTGTATGCCATCTGTGTAAAGGGCAATATATATCATGATACTGTTGTATCACGTCTAGATATCATGATATATATTGTATCGCATCTACATATCATGATACACATTGTATCGCATCTAGATATCATGATACATATTGTATCGTGAAATTTCTAACAATACTAAGTACTACTGTATTAAAAGAGAATTAAAGAGTATCCACTTGAATCACTAATTCAATGATCTTGAAATGACTTTACAATCATCCTATCTGTTGAACACATTTGCAAATATTAATCTTTAACATTAAGCACCATTTTTTGCTGATTTTAATTGAGAGATCTGCAAGTTATGCCACAAATATTTTATCATTCCTCTATTAAAGCATACCAGTTGATATAAAAGGATACGATACAATATTGCCTTTTTCTCCAATGTTGTCTTTATTTTTGAGCACATATAAAAGTGAAAATGCAAATATACTAAGCATATGTAAAAATAATGAAATTAGAAATAAGAAAAAGTATCTGTAATTTCTTTTTCCTATACAATTGTTCACCCATGGGCAATGATGATCAAATGTCTGAAAGAAAAAAAAAAGAATGAATAAGTATCAATACTAAAGACAGTTGATTCCAAATTTTCAAAAATAAAAAACGGCCATAACTCACAAACAGTAAGGTAATATAGAACAAATTCAAACTTTACCAAAAGTTTGACCAAATCAAGAAAAAGAACCACAAATGATCATAAGGACCCTGACTCATCAAGCTGGGGGTATGGAAATCATATCGTAACATAGGCCATAATTAAAAGAACATTGAATATGAGAATATGCTCTTTTTACTAGTTGACTCCGAATTAATGACTAGGACTACTGAACTTATAAAAAAGTGAGGACTTAAGTAGCACTCCAGCTAAGGATCATGCAAAATGTAATTCATGGGTAAAAAGCCTACATATTTTTATTTTTGATATTTTGTTTGAAATCCCATAGTAAACAGAAATAAACATGTGGTTTTTCATATAACCCGTGCTCTTAGGAGATAAAAATTATATAGAATGCACTGTAGATTTCATAATTAAGGGAGATAACTCTGTAAATGGCGCTCAAATACAATAGAATCTACTGTATTTTCAATGTCAATTATCTCCTAAGAGCAGGCAGATTTGAATGAATAATTACACATTTCATAGTATACACCCAATAAAAACAACTTAATTACAAAAATAAAAATATGTAGCCTTTTTGGGGGTGTATCACTTTTTTTCAGATTTTGCATGATTCTTACAAAGACTACTACTTAATAGTAATTCACCATTTTATAGGCAACAGCAAAAAATCACATAACCTTAAATCACATCACAGATGTGTAGGGCTAAACACTTTCTGAAAGTCTTGGTTTTAGGTAGATCTATGGGTGTATATTTGCAAACATCAACATTAATATTTTTCAGAAAATCTGCAAACTAATTGACTTGGTAGCCAAGAATAATAGATCCAAATGCTTATACTCTTTCCATGCATTGTAATTAAAATTTGATGTATCATGTTGTCATTAAACTAATGTACTCACAA
This sequence comes from Perna viridis, assembly GCA_037379345.1. NCBI lineage: Eukaryota > Metazoa > Mollusca > Bivalvia > Mytilida > Mytilidae > Perna > Perna viridis. The sequence goes on along the minus strand of CM074519.1, from coordinate 40,425,451 downwards.
TGGGCCCTTGACTGGATTGATAAATTTATATTAATATTCTATTTTTAACAAAGCCTTTTTTAGGAATTCAAATGTTTATCTAATTTTACATCTTTTCATTCCAGGTAAAACTTTAGTGTACACATCATACTTACTTCTATACATTTATTACAAACACTACAATGGGAGCACCGAGGAGGCCTGTAAAACTGACATGTCGTACACCATTTCATCCTCACAGTTATACCTTTTATTTCTACATTCTTATATAATGGTGCTCTAAAATCTTCATCTTTAACTTCATCTTCATGAGCTTTAAATAATCACAAGTATATAGAACTGAAGTGATAAACATGGATATACTTTGTCAACCTACAGTTTACTATACTCGGCGTCACATAAATAACATACTGTTAAAATTTGAATAAAAATATTTTCTACGACTTTATTGACACCTACCGTCGTTTAAATTGTCTTAAATGACTTGCTCATTCGTTTAGCCAAACGGCTTCTCCCTAAACAAGTCGCTTATTAGCTTAAATCATGCGTAACAAATCCTTACAGGAAAATCCCATACTAATATCCGCAATGTTGGTTTCTACGGGACGATTTGTTTACAAACGAAGTTCGTAAGTTCCCGTCGAACTCCGGTGACAATCGGCTGCTTGATCAACTTCTCGGTATTGTACGTTGTTCGCGTAAAATAAATCCGAGATATCCGAAATAACGCCGAAATGCATTCTGGGTTCTTCGGTTTTTGGACAAACCATTTAAACGTAAACAACATCTCCTAGCAACCCGATCACTGTAAACATGGCCGACTTTTTACAATGTAAATATTGGCACCGAGAATTAAAATCTGACCGGAATTTAACGATTCAATGTTTAGGGAGAAGCCGTTTGGCTAAACGAATGAGCAAGTCATTTAAGACAATTTAAACGACGGTAGGTGTCAATAAAGTCGTAGAAAATATTTTTATTCAAATTTTAACAGTATGTTATTTATGTGACGCCGAGTATAGGCATTCCATGAAAAATTTGTCAACAAATGAATGTTCATTATTATCATTATTTTGATTTTAGATGCTGTAATATTTACCAGAAGTTGTAATCTTTCGAAAGTTTAAATATGAACGTTACACAATTAAATTCACTAATTCAGATTTCTTGCCCAGTATGTTATTTGGCTACTAGTACATGTATGCATGATCACATACACATACAGGATTTAAAAGTGGTCTGTATCCCCTATCAGCATTCTATATCCCCCTTTGCCTGTTTGTAAAAAAAGCATAGAATACTTGAAGTAACTTAATTTACACAAAATACTCTCTAGGACACATCATCTTATTGATTCTTTATAGAATTCCTTGATATTCACTTTGGAATTTCCTAGAAAATTAAATCACTTGTAATTTCTTAATGTTACCTCTTGGATAAATTCCAGGATCCATAAAAGTAGCAAGGCCAAAATTAGCAATAACAAATATGGTCAGAATTCCTTGGTAGATTGGTATACCAATAGAGATCGTTGTCATCAGGTTAGGGCATCTGTAATATATAGAAAATAAAAGATTTAAATAATTCAAAACACACTTTATGACCATAAAAGTTACATGTACAAGTCTTTGATAAAGTTTATATCATTCTATTTCTATTACTTATTTATTTCTGTGTAAACTGACTGTATTTAAGTGGTGTTATTAACAAAGTCAACAATCCGTATTTCAAATAATCAAAACATTAATAATGTTGTAATAGTAGATAAAATCTTAATCATGACTGGAATTGATGAGTAATAAAATAATAGGGATTGCTTTTAACTTTTTTCCATGATATGCTTGCATAACCTACATTTTGTACTTTGGGACAATTCATATGGTTGTTTATATTGCAGCCATGAGTCAATAATAAAAAATAAACAATTCTTAAATATATGACATGTACACTACTGTCAAAATGTATTTATACTTGGTGCCACATAAATAACATACTATTAAAATTTGAATAAAAATATTTTCTACGACTTTATTGACACCTACTGTCATTTAAATTGTCTTAAATGACTTGCTCATTCGTTTAGCCAAACAGCTTCTCCCTGAACAAGTTGCTTTTAGCTTAAATCATGCGTAACAAATCCTTACGGGAAAATCCCATACTAATATCCACCATGTTGGTTTCTACGGGACGATTTGTTTACAAACGAAGTTTGTAAGTTCCCGTCGAACTCCGGTGACAATCGTCTGCTTGATTAACTTCTCGGTATTGTACGTTGTTCGCGTAAAATAAATCCGAGATATCCGAAATAACGCCGAAATGCATTCTGGGTTCTTCGGTTTTTGGACAAACCATTTAAACGTAAACAACATTTCCTAGCAACCCGATCACTGTAAACATGGCCGTAAATATTGGCACCGAGAATTAAAATCTGACCGGAATTTAACGATTCAATGTTTAGGGAGAAGCCGTTTAGCTAAACGAATGAGCAAGTCATTTAAGACAATTTAAACGACGGTAGGTGTCAATAAAGTCGTAGAAAATATTTTTATTCAAATTTTAACAGTATGTTATTGATGTGACGCCGAGTATAATGATTTTTAAAATTCAAAAACATACGAATTATATATAGAGTAAATAATTGAAGAATTAATTATCTCAGTTTAAATTTAGTGAAGACACAGTGGGGGAACATAAGAGTGAAGAAATTAAAATTTAGGTAAATGATGGTAGCATAGTTACATGTATACTCTAATAAAACCTATGTTGTCACATATAATATGCAGAATAATAGATTAGTTTTATATTTGTGAAGTAAATGATTGATTGATTGTTGGGGTTTAACGTCCGAGCAGAAATATTTCAGCTATATTCAGACGCTTGTGAAGTAAAACTAATGGTAAGATGGGAAGAAGAATTTTAACTCTAACTCATCTAGATATAGTATACACCATATACTTAATTGATATGTAAAAGGTTGTCCAAAAAATGTCTAGACAACTCAATTAAGATGTATTTGCTTCAGAATATTTGAAGTTCATTGACCATAACAACAGATCTGAACTAGATCTGTAGCTAGCCATAATAAAAATACATACAAGTATCAAATGAATTTTACGAAGCTGAGAATTTGTATAAATTTACTAAGTTCAAGGGCAATAATTCAACAAAAATTAATGAACCAAAAATCAAAATTGATTTGTCACATGAAACTTGTCATGGTAAAGGAATGAAACATTTATCTGATGAATATTTGATAGCATGAATCAACAAATTCCTCATTTAAAGGCCTTGACAAGCAGAAATTTGATAACCAGAACATAAGGTAATTCAAATTTTCTGAATGATGTGAATCTTCCAAATCTGACAACATTTGTAAATGGCACCTAAAATCTTAACAGTCCTGCAAAAATGAACTTTGCAACACATATTTTTTGGGAAAATTTGCATGCACGAATGTTCCAAGAAGCATAGTTACGAAAATCATGCACAAAGTAGCACAGTGTACACATGCCATGGGCCGGTATATGGAAAAGAAAAGGGGGACCTATTGACTTACACGAAGGCAAAGAATACTCCTGTTGCCCCGAGGAGTAAACTCCAGGCACACGTCGCCGGTATTATCCGAGTGGATAGTTCGCATCTTGACATGATGCCAGAATGGGTCTACGAAGGGTAAAAGGTCTGAAATATTGACGGGGAAAACAAAGATGGCATTCCTAATTCTCTATTGACCGCTGCACAGCTAAGTAAACTGTTTCCACTTACATGTAGTGCAGTAACGTTTTTGGATGTTCAAGTGTTTTTTTTACAAAACTGCTCTTTGTCATTATGACAAAAAGTCAAATCATATTTCAACAAAATAAATCTTAATTGACAAGAATGATGTCAATCAAAAATAGGAAAGTGAAACAAGAAATCATGAATGGCGCATGGATATTGTAATTAGTTCTTCCGAAAAGGACTATGGGAAACTAGAACTTGCACTTCCGCTTTCGGTTCATCCAGAAGTTGAAGAAGTCAGAACGTAGTGACACAAATATTTTGAAATACAGGAATGTCAATTAGCTTGACACTAACTAATCGTTGCTAGCACCAACAAGTTTTTTGTTCTTATTGCGTGGAGCTAATTTCAAAATGGCTCAAACATATAAGATGTTCGTGTAACAGTTCTCATTACTGAACTTGGAACACTTCTTTCATGTAGCAGACAACTTGTCAACAAATTTTGTTTAAAAACAAATTTACCTAGGAAGTTCTTGTGATGGGAAATCACCAAACACATGGAACCAGACGCTCTTCTGATGCATCAGATCATAGTGTGTCCGTAGGTAGGAGTGGATCTAAACGAAATACTGCATGTCTTACGAAGTTGTTCCAGGTAAACACTACTGTAATTGTTAATAGTGGCATATTTAAGTCTTGTCTCACTTTTTGTATAAAGCTTTCTATTTTCTTTAAATAAGCCAGTAGCAGTTAAAGAAGAAGCAAGTAAGCCAAGTCCCACTTGAATTGCTTCCTTTCTAAAGTAAATGACAGTGATTGAATTTAAGGGGAAATACTTGCTAAATGCAATTGAAATTCAATTTTGCTCATAAAAATTATTTCCACTGGCTAAATGCAATTGAAATTCAATTTTGCTCGTAAAAATTATTTCCACTTGCTAAAATTTGCTAGTTGAATTCTGTATTTCATATAGGCAAAGTCCAGAAATAACCCAAAAAACTTAAATTTACCCAGTGTAAATTTTCATTACTTGCTAAATTTAGATAGTGGAAAAAATTCTGAAATTCAATCCCTGAATGAGAAAAAAAATGTCATGGGCAGTTAGTACAGTTGGCATTCAAGTTTATGTGGCAACTAGGAGTAAAGTAATTTATATTTTAAGTCGGGTTAATGAGTACATATAACGAATATGAAACTCCTAGTAGTATCAATGATTTTTTTTCTGATTTACCTTGGAGGACTATCATGCTGAGTCATACTTGAATAATGCCCACCAGTTTATTTCAAGAAAAAGCAGAAAAACAAGATTTTAGAGTTTAAAAAAAATTATTAGATAATTCAAGAATGTATAATGGTACAATGGAAAAGAATATTTATTTCAAATTACACATAACTAATCAGTGGAAAACATAACTAATCAGTGGAAAAACAAAAAAGGTTTTTTTCATTTATTTTCCCCCCCCCCCCCCCCCCCCCCCGCCGCCAAAGGGACTTGTGGCATATCCACATTGTGTACACTTTGCAGGTGCCATGAGTGATGAGACACACCTCAAATGGAACAATTCCAAACAGCTGAAGCACACATTTGACAATTTACTCTCTACATCAGTATTTCAAATTGAGCAAAACTACAAATGTAAACTACCTTTGTTGGTTCGAAGGCTTATTATCTTTTGACGCATTCCCTGTTTCCACTGACTTCTGATTTTTTTGTTTTTAATCCAGTAATTTAAACATATGTAGAATATAGGGAATATAAATCTAAAATTTGGGTCAAAGACAGAAATGCCCAGGTTGCCATAAAGTCAGTTAAAAGAAGTAGAAATGCAACATAGACCTGGAATCGCATTGAGACCCTACAATATGGGATCCCATACAGAAGTTATGTATCAATATTCTAGTAGATGTCATTAATCATTTTAATAGTTGCTGGAAGAAAATGTTACAAAAATATTTTCCCCACTGCCTGACTGACCAACCGAAATTCAACATTTAATAAGGTGATTTGACCATCCTGGCCAATAAACCAATTATAAAATAGAGATAAGTGAGCTTTAGAAAGTTTTTAGGTGAACCAATGTTATTTTGGACCAGTGATTGGCAAAATTGTAACTGAAATTAAATTTTGTAAATGGTACATTATTTAGTGCAGACTGTGCATTTAGAATTTCTATGGGCCACTTGTAACAATCTTTGAGAAAGTTTCTGGTTTTAATGGGCCATTTTCAGCTGGAATGTTAAACATGTAATGCCTAAAATGATGCATGTCTCCTTTTATCCTAATCATTGATTCCCTTAATTCTTCAATTATTATTATAAACCATTCAAAGGAGATTGATCATGACAATATTGAATAATGAGACAAATAACAGTTATTAATCCAATATTCTGTGAAAGTGTCACTACTAAGGATTTTATCAGGTAAAATAATGGATAAACTTATGAACTGTGAAATGTCTAAATAAACAGACCCCCTTTTTAATTGACATTATTTGAAAAGAAACCAAGTATTCTATGAAAGTGTCACTTTGTTAAATTAGATTAGGGTAGCAAGATAACTAATTATGAATAAATTTTGGAACTGTGAAAATAAAAAAAACAGGACATGGCACATTTGAAAAGAGATTAATTGACTAGGCTTCACACATTTTGATTTACAGCTAATTAGAAGAATTAAAAGTGCAAGACAAAGTTACATTGTACCATTTAATTTAATTAAATGGCAAACCCAAATACATGTACATTTGTACATATAGATTATTTGCAGTGTTATTAAATGAGAATCAAAATCTTCCTATTTAATATCTTTAATTAACTGATACCTGAAACATAAATGTGTATATGATACAGTGGACAAAATAATGGTCAGTTAAATATGAAATCAACTCACATGATGTGACATTATGTCAAAAGGTACCAGTATTGTATTGCACATCCCTGAGCTGGTGAATATCAAAATATGGATGCTATAAAAATATAGTGCATTTTCTTTTCGCCTCTCTACAAAATAATGTTTTGTCAAGAGATATGAACAATGACTTATAAAATAGAGCAAACATCACAGTATGAGATGACAAACTTTTTAAAAAGGAAATCTAATATAATACCATAAAAATGTTCCACTGAAAAGGTTGGTTTGATGAGTGCAAAACGGAAGTGAAAGTAGAGAAAATGGATATTTATAGTTCAAGACTACTTTTCTGTCCCATCTTCGTGGACTTACCCTATTTTCTGTGCGGGAAATTATTTATTTACATGTCCTTAGAAATGGTACATAAGTGAAAGTTTTATTGAATCAATTTACATATTTTTTAAAAAATCCTAAAAATATGCACTTCACTATAGAAATCTATGGGAAAATTAATACGATACTGAGACCAAAAGTTTGAATGATAAAAAGATATAATCTTCAACATGCTATCATTGTCTTTCTAATATTTGGATGCCGTGTAAAGTTGGAGCAGTAAAGGTTTTTCCTATCCATCTAAAAACCAAAATACCACAAAAAACTTGATTTTTTTTACTTATCAAGGGCAATAACTCTAATAAGGAGTTGTCATACCATGTGAATCATTTTTGTCATACTACCTAGACCTCGTGAATCATTTTATCAATTTGAAAGTTTTTTCTATTTTGGCTTTCTAGTAATGACGAAAAATACACAAACATCATGAGATTTGCCTTTTAAGGACGATAACTCTTACAAGGAGTTGTCACACAACCTAGAATCTATGTGGACTTCCATCACTTAGTCATAAGCTTTATAACAACAAGTCAATTGAAAGTTTATTTCAGTTTTGAAGTTACAAGGTAATGACCACAAAAATTGCCTCTTCATTTTTTGCATTCTAAGAGTAATAGGTACAATGAGGAGGTTCACATATTTTTCTAGTATTTCTTGTAGTTTTTTAGATATATGTACAGGATGGTGACATGCAAAATGTACCACTGTTGTTTAAAATTGCTATGGAGGCCATGTTCTACACTTGTTCTATATTGACTACTTTGAAGGTACTTTTATACGTGGGTACCAATTTTCATGTTTTAGGAAAAAAATATTCTGATTCTTGAATTTGTGGATTTTAAACTATCACACAAACGAATGGGAATTTTCCTCTTTGTGGGAATCAAATTTCATGGTTTACATGACCCACGAAAACAGTGAAAATTGGAACCCCACAAAAAATAAAACTATCACACTATAAGTGAATAGATCTCTTTGATGGGATTGTGCTACAAGATGTCAAACCACTGAAAGGAGGGGGCAAAAAATAATTTGGGGGTTGTGAAATTTAAATGTGGGAGAAAAAGGGCTATTTTGATTCTGGTCAAAGTGTTATTCTCTGTCACCTGTCTAATTGCACCGTATCTAGGTTGAATAGTATTTCCAGGCTTTGCCCTGACTGATCAGGGTTGGATCTCTGTGGTCACATCATGCTGGCTCTGCTAATCATTTATTTACTTTAATAAATGTAAGATTTGACTTTAGATATGATAGAGGTGTAAAATATGATAATTAGACTGTTGTCAACCAGAGTTCAAATTAACTTAATAGAGTGAAAGGTCTGGATTTTTTTTGTATCATAAATGAAAAGTTCTTTAAGTGGAATGTCCTTAATAACTGTAAACAGAAATATAGTAGGTCCAGGACATAGATAAATGATATTTGTAAGGTTCTGCATAAAAAATTGAAAGTTCAGGACCTCAGACCAGTACTAATTTTAACCGTATGTCAAGTAAATTTTTATTTTACAGAAATTAGAGTTGACAGCAGATGAAAACAACCAACATCCAGGGGAACTAACTAGGACAACATTTGAGGTGAGGGCTATTTAATAGTGCTTTTTTTAGCCTAAGTTAGTATACTTGACTTTCTTAGGCCATAAATCAGGACTTTAATTCTCAATGACATGGTAATTTGGTTTGAAGGGATGATGTTCAGTTTAAAACCTCATTAACAAACTTTTATTTAAATTTGCAAAGTGTTGTGTGAATGTGTTTAGTCATTCCAACTAACACAAACCAAACCAGATATATTTCACATGTGTAATGGCTGTCCTATTTGTTAGGTTCAAAGATGTCAAAAACAGGACAATCATTACAATGCTTTTGTAATTTCTTTTATGATAATCTTACCAACCATTCATTCAGAGTATGATTTTACTGTTCTCGAAACTTTCAGCTCAGTGCCGCCCGTTTTACTTCGTGTTTATTGCACCTTTCAATTTGAAAGGTTAAGGGAGCCTCTATGTCTTCTAGGCACATTTCAAGTACCAGTAGTTTATTTTGGAGATTTTTTTTTAAACAGAATAAATGCTGAAGTTGTTAAGTGGTTGTGAACTGAATTGAATTCTATGAAATGATATGGAAATAGGTACTAGTTAGTGCTACTGCTTACATTGCTTAAGCCTGTGTTGAAAGTCATATAAACTTCTGATATGAAAGTATTTTAGGGAATTCAGCAATATTTCTGGACATTTGGAAACCGTATTTCTGTACAAGTGCAATAAATTGCAGTTGTGTTATGTCACTGTTAGTTGGGCATCATTTTCATTGTTGTCATTGTCCAGAGACATTTGGTTTTCAGATAGTAACTTGAGTATAACATGTATATTGTATGTTATACAACAAGGTACCATACCATAAAAGAGCCTGGTAGTGTTTTTGAGTTTTGAGGTTGTGCCATAAATATTTTGGGAAATTTGGAACCTGAAACGGGTAAGAAACATGCATTTGCATGAGGTCAGAACAATAAATAAACTACCATATATGTGACATGGAAATTGTACCATAAGGTGCTTTACTTCCCTAGAAAGACTAGGAATGATTTTGTTGGTTGTATTTTGACCTGTTTTAAGAAGAATCAGTCTTTTTTATGTTGTACTATGACATGTACAAGGTGCCAAACCACCAAAGAAGGGAATTGTATTTGGAGGTTATGCAGGAAACTTTCATGAGAAGGAAGCCAGAAGAGGCCTTTTCAATTCTGGTTAAGTTTTGTGTTTAAGTCTTTAATCACAATTAGGATTGAGAGCTGTATCAAGCTTGAATGGTGTGCCAAAACTGTTCTGGGTTCAACCTCTTGAGTTGCATTAATCATCATGAGAAGTTTGATCCACATGAAAATCATTTGGACTTCTTTTGCTTGAAATTGACAGCAACATCTCTGAAGAGCAATGACTGTTTCGGTCACACTTGTGTGACAGGTTTTATTGAAGGAATTTAATATTGAGCATCTTTATGACATCAGAATAATAAATATGGGATAAGGTTTGAAATAAATTTTGAGGATTAGCCATGTTTGACTTGTTAAAATTATGTAATCGGGGAGTATAGAAGTGTTGTATGTCATTGTCAAGGAATTTGAGAGAGTTTATATTGTGGTGATAGCTACAAAAGAGAGGTCTCAGTCAATATTGTATCCATCTAGCATGATAAAATGTCTTCTTATTAAATCAGAAAATTCCCATAAATTGTAATAAACCTTATGCCCCTTGATTTGTTCAAACAGTATTGGTGGACTTTTGTAAGAGGATTTCCTCTTGTACTAGTCATACTGTTTGTCACAATAAAATAACATAGTCATTCATAAGTTATTTAATTCTTTTTTTTTTTTGTAGCATGGGATTTGATAAGGATATAGGTTAAAATTGTAATGACATTTTAAATGAAATATGTTGGGAAGTGCATTGCTTTATTGAAGGATCCTGATTTACATGAATTCAATATGCATCATATATATATATGTTGAAAATTTATAAAAGTGAACTCAGAGAATTCAATTTATGTGATGGTTTATATTTATTTGTTTGCTGCTTTCAAATTAATTTTGAAAAGACAGAATTCCATACACTGCTTGATCAAAAGTCCCTCATATAGTATTTACATATTCTTCTTTTAATGACTATTTTTGATTAAAGATAGAACTTATAGACATGATCACACAGCATGGTCAAATATCCAATGAAAAAGGCTGTATAATCAGTCAGTGTTAAAAAAAGTAGTGATGAGGTCACATGTGATTAGAGTAATATTACAAGAACATTTTTAGGAAATTTTGCCCTTTTATCTATAAGACTTCATAAAAAGTTGACATTTTCATCCTGGTGGGATTGGCCCCATGATGGTCTGGTGTCAAAAGAGTAGGCCCACAGCAGCACTAAGCTTGTCGTAAAAGGTGACTAGATAGTGCTCAGAACACTGACCTGGAGCTAGGGTGCTCTGCCCACAGAGCAAGTGTGTCGTGTGCCCCAGATGGTGGAATAGAGAAACCATGGCATGCTACATGCTGGGGTCATCAGGCCATTATACAGAAAACCTGACTGTAAACCATGATGCACTGTGTTAGGAAAGATGTAACATTACTGGTGCTTTAAGGAACCCTGCTGTGGTATTCTATGGGAGTTGGAACCTTTTGGCTATGCCTCTGGAGGCTAAATTGCCGACTCTACCCACCTCTTCCTATTTCCAGTGGTAATCAAAATTTGTTGACCCTATTATTCTTGTGTTCCATCCCATTTTTCATTTTATCATCCACTTCATGTTCATTGCCTGGATATAGCTGCAATATTGCTGCTTGGGCATTAAACCACAACAATGAATCATTCAATCTTGGTGGGGTTATTGTCTCTTTGTATTCTCTATATCTATTTTCGTTACACTTATGTTATTGCAGTGCTGTATGGAAGAATAAAGGTTATACGTACACTTCTGAAAATCTAGGATTCCTTCTCATGAGTGAATTTCAATTATTCAGCTGTAAAACAAGACTGAATTTCTCATAGCCTTAGAAATTTTGGATCTTCAATGTGGACTATACTTGTGTCATTTCTATTCTCAAATAACAATGAGTGTTTGTGTTGAGGTCATTTTTTCAAGATGATCAAGTTAATACACAGTACTGTTGAAGAGCTTTTGTATATCAGATTCAATTTTTGTGGTTTTCATGGATACGTATAACCATGAATTTAAATTCCCCCAAAAATTGTAAAAGTACTATTGAAAGCTTAAAAGCTCAACACAGTTCAATAAAACTCTTGTAATTTTTACCCATAAAAAAACACAAATATAAGGCAAAAACAATAGTCTTGTTTCCTGCTACAAGCAAGAAAAAATAGGGTAAGTAGGTTGGGAAATTATTTTATTATCCAAAAACATTTTACATGAGTTGATAGGAAAATAATCTACACTTAAATGGTACATTGATATAAGATGTTTATGTAAAGCACAAAAAAATAGAGTAGATCGGATAGCAGGAACCTGATAGATTATTAACCCAAGAACATGTATGACATCTTTACCTGTTTTACATGTATCTGGTATATACATTTGATTGATATGTCTTCATGTCATTCATAGCAAGTTATATATTAGGTTTATGCTTTGTTGACTTCATTTATTAGATAAAGTTGGGTTAAATCATCATGAAACTTGGTATCCATTGTTATATTGGGTTCAAAATTGATGGTTCTGAATGATATGTGTTATATCATATTTTAATTATAGTTTAGTATTTACTTATATTACTGAAGACTTCATTTCCAATTTGTTTTGTGTCATTTTCTTTTGGTAAGACCATACATGTACTGCTTTCTAGAAAGAAGTACATGTATGTTCAGAAATTATCATAATCAGTTCCAAAATGGAAAGTGTTTCAAATAAAATTGAAAATTGCATAATTCACTATTTGAATTTGTGACTGTTAAAAAACAAAGTTGCATTGCTGTTAATGCATGTGTTGCACTAAATTTGTAGATGAAAATGTGTCAAACTCATTGATATTTATACAAAAATAACCTTTTGTACCATTACAACTCCTGACGAAGGATTTTGTTGTTCTTAGCTTGCGTTCTATATTTTCGGATTAAGAAAACTACCCCAAATTCTCTCATTTTTGTGAAAATTCTTTGAAAATCGTGTAGAAGTGTAGTTTTGCACCCTTCTTGTGTCCAAATTATGACACAACAGCTTGTATTTTCTGTATATTAGTATTTAGATAGCATCTTAACTTTAAATAGGCAAACCGAAAATTTCAAATATTAAGTTGAAACTTTAGCAAAATAGTAGGCCTGAAACTAGTGTAAGTGAATCTATCCACAACATAGATTTCTTCATTTTGATATATTTCATCACATTAAGTACATATGTACTAACATCAATTAAGTTATCTAATATGTTAACATTAGTCTGAATTTTACTACTGTCTATAGCTAACTGAGAAAACTATAATTAAAGTTGAACCTTACAATATACTTCTATACAGTAGACTTCATGTAACATGTCTGCATATCTGAAAGGTCAAAGGTAATAACCTTTTATAAATAGCTATTCTTAGGTACACTTCTACATTGTAATTATTCCATGTTAAATAATATTATTTTCTATGGCTACAAAAATAGGAATTCTAAGTAATACATGTACATAATATTGTTGTTTGAAAAAATATAGTAATTAAGGAATTATTTTAATCTTTTACCAAAACTAGATTTCAGTTTTTACAATAAGTAGCCCAGTTCCAATGAAATATTGTACTGCCAGTCATAAATTATCGTGAGTTTACACCTCCTTCTTTTGCATAGCATAAAAAAAAGCCTTAACGTACAAATTAGCAATTTATGATATAATTAAAATAGACACTAACAGTGTTATGTGCTAAAGTTACTTGTTAAATAGGGGAATGTTGAATTTCTGGAACACAATCACATGTAATTGTCTTTAAAGAAACCACTCTTATACATTAACTCTTTACAAAGGGTTATTGTGAAATGGTGTTTTTTTACGTAAGTGCTTGTGAACACGATATGCTAAAAAGAACATTTAGAACAGTATATTTATTATAACACAATCATGATATGCTATTAGTTTTACTAAATTGAATTTGTACTGCACTATTTGCTATAAAGAACAATTAGATCTGTACTATCTTCAAAAGAAGTATACCAATGAAGTATACAAAAGGAGTATACCAATGAAGTATACCAAAGGAGTATACCAATGAAGTATACAAAAGGAGTATACCAATGAAGTATACCAAAGGAGTATACCAATGAAGTATACCAATGAAGAACAATTAGCACTTCACTTGCAATTTGTTGTTGCTACACACTCTTTAAGAAAAATATTTAAACAGTTTGCTTGAAAAAGTGAGCTCTTTATATACTCTGTTAAAAAAGACTAGTAATATTTTAAAAAAAAAGCCTTTATGGCTTATCTTATCTTGGAAGGAGCCTTGATATTGAAGTAAAAAGTGTCTGTATTTAAAATGAGTCAATAGGTTCTCATGAGTTTCATGTAAACTTGACAACCCAACATACTTGTATTATTTACCACATGTAGTTAGGTAAAACTAACTGAATTATACATGGAAAAAAAGAAGAACAAGTCATTAACATTTAGATACCTTTTCCTAGGCCAAAAAATGTATTAAAATAGTGAGAGTACTTCATCAAGTTTTAACAATAAATATTATTTTTTTTTGTGGAATAACTTTTCGGTTTTCTCCCTAGTGATTCTGAATGGTCACAATATGTTGCTCTGGCTCCTTTTAAAAAAATAAGTTCTTCCTTGTATATAATCAATTAGAACTAAACTTTGATCACTCATGCCCAGACTACAAGTTGTCTCTACCAATAACTGATTCCAATAGTTAGATAAACTTTATAGGTCTCAGTAAATTGCATTAATATTCTAATAGACTTCTATAATGAAGTGCATATTTTTAGGATATTTAAAAAAAATATGTAAATTGATTATAAAATTCCACTTATGTAGCATTTCTAAGAACATGTGAAAAATTAATTTCTTTAAAAAAAGTAGGGTGAGTCCACTAAGATTTGACAAAAAAGTATTCTTGAACTATAAATAGCCATTTTCTCAACTTTCACTTTCGTTTTGCACTCATCAAACCAATCTTTTCAGAGGAATAGTTTTATGTTAAAATGTTAAATTTGTGAACAAAAAAATCTTTTTGTTTGTGCCTGCTCTATTTTGTAAGTCACTGTTCATATCTTTTAACAAAACATTAGTTTGTTAAGAGACAAAAAGAAAATGCACTATATTTGTATACCCTCCATGTTTTGACGTATACCCGCTCAGGGATATGCAATGCAAGACTTGCACCTATAGGTGAGGTATCACATTTTGATAATTCATGGTTTTTGATTAATTCAAATTTGCTTTCCCAAAAAAATTTAATACAAAAAAATGAATCTGAAAGACAGTTTGGTTTGAATTAAATCATACTGTATATAAGCTGGCAAGTCACTCATTTAGTGATCCTTGAATATTTCAACAAGAACATTTGAATTCTTTTTTCTTAGGGCCTTGAACTGCTGTTTTTGACAAAGTCACTGACTCTGTTTTTATGTCTGTATAAACTTTTGGACTTCTCTGGAATGTCTTCACAACTTCTTTGGTCAATTTTTCAAACAGTTCAGAAATGTTGAAATTTTCTTCCAAACTCACTTCCATGTACTGTAAGTCCAAATTGTTGGCCAGTTCTTGTGCTTTTTCTTGAGTTACCTCCCTTTTTTGGTGGTCCTTACTTTTGGTGCCAACTAAGATTTTGACCAAGTTTTCAGGATGAAGTGAATAAAGCTTAACATCTTCTGCCCTGAAACAAAACAGTTCAGTAATAAGAACAATGCTGAAACAAAGGATTACACATGTAGACAATGAATTTGATCTAGGTTCAAACTGTTTCATATTATTATGGAGTTTTGAAATTTTTGCTTTACTGAATTAAAATTATTTAATCATGACAGTAAGCCAAAAGTCCTGTTATGTAGGTTAATCCCTGAGATTGATATGAAAATTCCCTAGTAATATTGAAACACATTATATGAAGTTACAAGTACAGAATACAAAAAAAACATGTACATGGACATGGAGTGTGATGACCATAGGTAGTACTAGTAAATGATTGAATGTTATCGGTAGGACTCGTACAATAACATTTCTATATATGAGATTTTTTTTTAAGTAATCTCTTGAAGAATGATAGACTGTGAAAATATTATTGTTTGTGGAGTACCAATTTTGGAGATTTTTGTGGGTTTGGTGAACCACAAAATTTGGTTCTCAATGAAAAGGAAAATCTCCATTCATTTGTATGATATAATTCTCAAATTCTCGAAATCAAGAATCTACAAACTGGTCATTTTCCCCTTATCCACTGAAATTTGTACCCACAAATAAAAACTTGTACTTTACAGGGAGGAGAGTGTGGTTGTAGCTTAGACCTATCACCTGTATAGTGCCTCCATTTTTGGACAGATTTTCTTCAAACTTTGATGAATGATTAGTAGCTAAGATTTGATTGATTATCACAGAAATATATTACTGATGAATTTCAACTTTATATAACACATGGTCTCTTGCATATGATTGTTTTTGCAAAAGTGGTGTCCAATAAGAGCTGATTGCAGGATGGTATTAGAAGTGTTCAGCCTTTAATAGGTTTAACTTTCCCTTGGTAGGATTGCCTTTCTCAAAAATTTAAATTTTATTGTCAGAGAAACCTGTTAAACAGGTGCTCTTACTTGACTTTCTAAAGAGTGCAAGTGTAGGTTTGTTTGGTATTGTGTGAACATGCTCATTAAGATCCTGTATAATATGACCGGTTTTTTAATCCACACCCCAAAACAAATATTAGTATGAGAGTGTTTAACAGTTTTGTTTGCTAAGTTTTCAAAACTGTGTGGGGGGAGAAAATTTCATATTTACAAAAATTTAGAAACTTTTTGATAAAAGATACACATGAGAAAATCTTGAGTCTTGCAGTGTTGTCTGAGCTCCTGGTTTAATAACCTACCAGTTTGATATGTTATTGAAAGTCTGTATTTTAGTTGTATCAAACAGCAGCAGACAACCATGGGCACCTCGGTAGTAAGAGGGAGTTATACTGCGATACCTCTCTTCGCCTGAAGATATCAAATTATGGCATTATGACTCCTTGAAATAGTACTTAAAAATATATAAAAATATGTATTTTTGGTCCCTAAATATCTTCTATACAAGTGTGTGGCTGTAATATATTGTTTTTGAAGTTAGTAGTAGATAAATTGAAAGAATTGTTTGCTATATTATAAATAGCATGGTTAGTTAGCTTTTAACTGAATATGATGCATGTTTAGGGTGGACAAAATACTTTTCCTGTTTTTTTTAGCTAAATAAACTATGTTCTGGACACTAGTTAGAAATGTGGACTAATCTGTAAAGGTTTCAAATAATGACAAAGAATCATTATCTCTGTACAGATTTGTGTTCAGGTCAAAATGTATGAAGAAATAATGGCCAGAAATAGTGTCTGTATAGGTCAGATGAAGGTTCATTGTATTTTACCTGGCTGTACAGGTAAATGTCTTCATCCGATTACCTATGGTCAATTTAACTCACGTTTTAGAGTCTTTAGCTGAGAGAGCAAAAGTATTCAGAGACTTATTGGAATATCATGTTAATTATGTAGATTATCCTATCAATATTCATAAACATAAATGTCTGTCAGTTGGGTTTATCCTAAAAGAAGGAAATTCTTACCATAGAAATATTCCTTGTCATCAAAAGAAAAGAAACCTCGAAAGCATTTAAATCTGATTTATTGTCTTTAAACTTTAATTATCAGGTGTCTTTCCATGTGTTTTCTTCACTGATAAAGTTTCTTATTGAAGGCAACTGTATTTGGGTTAGTTTGAAACTTTAAAAAAGACACTATTTCAAAGATGTAAAAGTTAAAGTTTTGCTTACATGTATAACCAACAAAGCAAATATTAACATGCAAATATGTCCTTGCCATTTTGTACCTTCCAAATATATTATTTTTCCTGCTGTTATGGTTAGTCAAATAGGATTTGAAGGTGTACTTGTTTGTAGTTAATTGCAGTGACAGTGGCAAGAAATTGCTAAAATTTCTAATCTTGATGGCTCCATCCATACTACAGTTCAAATCTGTGCTCTAGAATTCTCATAAGGTATTACATGTACCCTTTATATGTTTATTTCTATTGAAAAGTGAAAATATTAATACCAAACTTTCTTGTGAGCAGCAGAAAATTTAAAACTCTGAGCATGATCTTTACCCTGTGAGATTGGGCTGGCAACTGTATTGCCCATCATATAACAATTGACAGATTTGACCCAGAGCTAGCTAGTTTTGGCACCTATATTGCCCACATATAACATTGGACAGATTTGACCCAGAACTAGCTGGTTTTGGCACTTACATTGCCCACACATGTTGTAACAGTTGACATTTTTTACATTCAGCTGGCTAGTTTTGGGCACCTATATTGCCCACACATAACAATTGATAGATTTGACCCTGAGCAAGTGACTTACTACTTACTCTAGAGATCAGTACTCACCTGCAGTATCCTGTATCCTGAGTTGGACATTGCTTCCTTCCACATTGACCACTTTATTATGGAACTCCATGCTTGCCAATGATCGTTTTCGTATTGTCTGTTCACATAAACACAAGGAGCATTTACAGTATTTTCTGATCAGGGATGTCTTTCCAACAGATGGGTCTCCAACCAGAATCACTTTTATAAAGTATTTGATGTCAGGTACATCTGGGTGTGTGGTAGAAGTGTATGAGGAATGCCTCCGTGGTGTATGGTGTTTTTGTCTCTGAGATTGTCCATTGAAGGTGGTACAAAACCCTGCATGCATTGTTTCTTTGTTTATTCTACACACCAGACACATTGAAACTTCTTATATTGTGATAAGAAAGTAGTCACTTCCAAAACTGTAAACAGAAACTGATGGTGTAACAACACCTTATCTTCCTTGTCATGTTTAGATAGAAATTGACCCAGTTCTTTGAACTGTTTCAGTTCAGTTCAGAAGTAATATTCCAAAAATCTCATTTAACGTATTGCCTCACAATTTGTGTCCTGCAGCTTGCTAAAACTAATGCATGAATAAAGAAAGTCCACATGTGGGCTCCATATGTATAAGCCTCTGACCAATCTATATATAGTGTATCAGCTCTGATATGAAATTTTACATATGAGTTGACCATGTGGATTTACACTGACCAGTTCTCAAGCCAAAACAAACTGTATTATTGACCTCTCAATCTGTTATTTGTATAGATTAAGCATGTATGAACCTTGGCCATAAACCAGTGAGGTCAGGTTTTAAATACTAAAGATAATTGTTTTATGTCAAGGTATGCATTAATATAAGAATTCCAAGGTTAAGTTTAAAACCATTAAAATTGGAAAATCAAACCTTATCTTGGACCTATGGATATAAAAATAATTTATGACATAGTTGAAGGTCAAGTCATGACAAATAAATAATATTGGAAAGATAATTTGAAATTGAAAAGATGTATTTCCTATATTCAAAGCTTTTTTAATCCCTTGATGCAAATTTGTGAAGGAGATAAAAAGTAACATTTGTTTTTTTTTCTTATCTGTAAAAGCCTAATTAGCACTGAGAAAACATCACTGTTCAATAGAACTTTGACTTTACATGTTCAGGAAAATCAATAACTTTATTGATTATCATTATTTTCATACCCCTGTAAACAAAGTTTGGGGGTATATAGGTTTCACCCTGTCTATGGGTCTGTCCATCTATCTGCCTGTAAACAAAATTTGGGGGTATATAGGTTTCAGCCTGTCTGTTGGTCTGTCCATCTATTTGTCAGTAAACAAAGTTTGGGGGGTATATAGGTTTCACCCTGTCTGTTCGTCTGCACATCTATGTTCTTGTTATCAAAGTTTGGGGGTATATAGGTTTTACCCTGTCTGTTGATCTGTCCATAGGTTTGCCTGTAAACACAAAGTTTGGGGGGTATATAGGTTTCACCCTGTCTGTTGGTCTGTCCATATGTCTGCCTGTAAACAAATTTTGGGGGTATATAGGTTTCACCCTGTCTGTTGGTCTGTCCATATGTCTGCCTGTAAACAAAGTTTGGGGGTATATAGGTTTCACCCTGTCTGTTGGTCTGTCCATCTATCTGTCTGTAAACAAAGTTTGGGGGTATATAGGTTTCACCCTGTCTGTTCGTCTGTCTATCTATCTGTCTGTAAACAAAGTTTGGGGGTATTTAGGTTTTACCCTGCCTGTTGGTCTGTTCATCTATCTGCCTGTAAACAAAGTTTAGGGGGTATATAGGTTTCAGCCTGCCTGTTGGTCTGTCCATCTATCTGTCTGTCTGTCTGAACTGTTTCTGAAGCAGCTTGCAGCATTGTTATGAAACTTTGTGGGTGTAAAATAACCACATAGAGACATGTATACTCTCAGAAACTTATGTTTGGATAAAAATTGTAGAAATTATGGCTCTTAAACATAGGTGTTTTTAAGCAAAACTTGGGCTTGTCATGAAAAACTAATGGGGTGTTAAACTACCATATTGAGATGTGCATATTGTAAGGATTTTGTGTTTGGACAAAAATTGTAGAAATGACTTCTGTTGAACTTAGGCATTCTTCTGTAAAACTTGGTTTCATGGGCTGTCTGCAACTCCTGCTCAACGACTTGCAGCATTGGTACGAAACTTGATGAAGTGTTAAATTACCATAAATGGATGTGCATTTTTTCAAGAATTCATGTTTGGGCTAAAATTGAAAAAATGATGCTGCTGGACTTACGCATTTTCATTTCGGCAACTCTTTCTTAATGAATTGCCGGATTGTAATGAAACTTAAACAAGTGTTAGATTACTATATTGTGTCAGGAACTTACAGTAAATTTGCAGTCTTATTCTGTTATTGTGTTGTCAACAAAAAAATTACTATTGCTTTCTGTTTTAAATTGGGTGTTTTAAAAAATAAGTTCTTTATGAATCATGTGTCTACGTTGGTCCTCATATGTATAGGGTTCTAAAGGCTGCAGGCAGCAGGGGTATTAGTCCTGTTAGGACGATGTCTAGTTGAATCCTAACGTCTTTTTCAAGAAGCTAGAATCAATTTCCTTACTGGATCTTAACCAAGCTCTGTACACTTTGTGTCTCTCTTAAGGAGAGACTGAAGGTCAAAACCTATAAATTTTCAAGTATGAATATTAATTGCAATGGTAAAAAAATTGTTGTAGTTTGTAGTTATGGCACTGTCTTTGTTGTTGTTGTCGTCATCTATGGAAACTTTGTTTCAGACAAATTCGGTGCGATAACTTTAGTTTTGATTGACCAAATGTTAGAATATTTAATATGGTTTTACTAACCACTATAGGAAATTTCTTATTTAGTGTGGAGTTTGTGGCCCCGACTGTTTTAGAATAAGGCGCCGAACAATGTAAAAATGGGTGTTTTATTAAAACACATGAAGAATGTTCATTTTCTTCTGATTTTAAGTATTCTTTTTTCTTATTGGATGTCCTTGTCAACAAACAAATCAAGCAGATTACAGATTAGATGTGTTTTGGGCTGTTCTGAAGACAATGGGTTGAAGTGGCCAAACCTAAAATAATCAACTTCTTAAAATTTTTGGTAGGATTTCAAAAACTTTTTTGTATTGGATTCCTTTTGAAAGTCCCTGCCTGCAATTTTCAATCAGATTTCATATATATCTTATGGTTTTTGAGGTTCAAGGGGTCAATGGGACGATAACCAAAAAATCACCTTTTAGGCACATCTAGCCTAAAAGGCTTTGTGAGCTTTAATCACAACTTGGCATTCATCCTTGTCTTCATTGTTAATTTTTCACTTTTTAAAAGAAAAAAATCTTCTCCTCTGAAACCAGTGAACAGAATATGTTAAAAAACTTGGTGACAATCATCCTTGGCATGTCTACTCCCAAAATTGTATCTGTTGTGGTCCTTTGTTGAAAAACATGGCCACTGTTACTAAAAATGGAACATATGGGGTATCACTATATATTTCTGTTTATATCTCAAAAGCAAAAATAGAAAGAGGAAATCTTAGATGTCTTACATTCTTTGGCTGGAAGAGGTTTATCTTCCCTGAAAATTTCAAGATAATCAATGTACTGATGTTAGAGTTACGTTTTTTTTGGGCTAATTTTACTTTTTTTGCCTATTACTTAGAAAACAAAAGGAGAATGATTATTATTGTAAATTGATAAAATGTTCAGTATTTCAGTGTCATTTTTTTTGTTTGCAAATTTCAGAAAAAATCTGTTGACCCTCCTTGAAGTTATGGTTCTTAAATGTTTTTTTTTTTTTTTACACTTTTATCATTTCTTGCCTTGTATTTAGAAAATAAAAGCAGATTGATAATAAGTGTAAATTAATAAAATGATAAGTATTTCAAAGATCTATTTTTAGTGCAAATTTTAGAAAAATCTGTTGACACTTCTTGGAGTTATGGAACTTAAAAGTGTCATTTTTGATGTTTTTATCAGTTTTTGCTTAGTACATGTATTTAGAGAAACAATAGCAGATTGATGATAATTGTTAATTGATAAAATATTCAGTATTCATTATCTATTATTGGTGCAAATTTCAGAAAAATCTGTTGACCTTTCTTGGAGTTATGGTCCTTGAAAGTGTTATTTTTGATGTTTTAACAGGTTTTGTCTATTATTTTGAAAATGAAAGCAGATTGAAGATTGATGTAAATTGATAAAATGTTCAGCTTTTTAATATCTATTTTTGGTGCAAATATCAGAAAAAATCTGTTGACCTTTCTTGTTGGCTCCAGTGTCATTTTGACTATTTTCCCTGTTTTTGTCTGTTGTTAACATGATTTTCTAATATGAATAAAAATATATATGTAAAAGTATGTAAAGACCTATTATTGGTGCAAATTTGAGAAAAATCTCTTGTTAGCATTTTTAATGATTTTTTGCACTTTTAGCATATTATTCAGTTATCATCAGTAGAATGATGATTATGTTTAAATAAATTAATTTGAGATAAATACTGATTGGTTAAAATAGTTTTGTTATATCTCAGTGGATGAAAAAATATTGACATGCCCCTATTCAGTTAAATTCAGAGCTAATTTTCTCATGTTTAAAGATAAAAATATGTTTTAAAATTAATTTATAAGAATTGGCAATAAACATATTATGCACATGGAAAATTTATGTTATTTTTCAATAGACAAATATTTTGTTATTGTCGATTCTTAAATGTTCAGTATCATGACTTATATCTTCTGTGCTAATTTGGTGTGTTTAGGTGTTTGACCATTTTTAGGTTTTCCATGTCTTCAACTTTTTAAAGCTATTAAACCAAGCGAGCTATTCAGGTTTTTGAGAGCATCTTGTTTATTTTCGGTCTGATTTTGAAAATTTTTATTTGAATATCAAACTTTGTGCAATGTAGTGTCCAAACCAGTTGTTGTGTCCATAATGAAGTTTAAGTTCCTGTGCTTAAGTGTGTCAAAAACTAATATTGTGTCCACACTTCTTCCAACTGTTCAGGGTTTGACCACTGCAGTCTTATCATGCTGTGCTCTGTGAAGCTTTTTATTTCTGAGGATTCATTTGAGTCCTCTCTCAGGGGATTCTGATGTTTTGTCATGGCATAGTTTCTCTAAAACCTTTTCTTACTATGTTTAATGGGAACTGTACATGTAACAAGTAGTGATACTTTATTATTTTCCCTGCTCAAATAACCTAAATGTGAATAATTTGACCTTGATTATGAGATATGATATAGACAGTACTGTGGCAGTCCAGAGAAAGTGAACAAGTAAACATATTATTAATAACACAAAATAAGATAATTGTGTGGTTCAATGTCAGTTTATCATTACTCCATTGATAGATATACCTTAAATACCCTTAGTAGTATTGCAGTTCAAAGTATTATAAAATGAGATTTGATAATTGAGAATGTGTTAAGTTGATAAAATTTGTCTGATGAACTTGAATTTCAACTATGGTCAAACTTGAACTTCAGCTATGGTCATTACTTATTGCAGTTTTATCAACACTTGTGACCTGATATATCAAGAGAGCAATCAGTTCTATTAGTGATCAGTCACAGATGAATGTCTAAGTGATCAGTCACAGATGAATGTCTAAGTGATCAGTCACTGTCTGAGTGTCTGAAGTGTGAGTGATCAGTCACTATCTGACTGACTGATGTATGATTGATTTGTTGCTGTCTGTGTCTGAAGTGTGAGTGATCAGTCACTGTCTGAGTGTCTGAGGAGTGAGTGATCAGTCACTGTCTGAGTGTCTGAGGAGTGAGTGATCAGTCACTTTCTAAGGTGTGAGTGATCAGTCACTGTCTGAGGTGTGAGTGTTCAGTCACTGTCTGACTGACTGAGGTGTGATTGATCAGTCACTTTCTGAGTTGTGAGTGATCATCACTATCTGAATGTCTGAGGTGTATGAGATTAGTCATTGTCTTAGTGTCTGAGGTATGGGTGATTAGTCGCTGTCAATCTCTATCTTAGGTGTGAGTGAACAGTCACTGTCATAGGTGTGAGTGATCAGTCAATCTGTGATTGTCTTAAGTGTGGGTGTACCATCACTTTATGACTATTTGAGGTGTGAGTGTTCAGTCACTGTCCGAGTGTCTGAGGTGTGAGTGATCAGTCACTGTCTGATTGTCTTAAGTTTGAGTGTTCAGTCATTGTCTGATTATCTGTGTAAGTGATCATTCACTCTCTGAGTGTCTAAGGTATGAGTGTTCACTCATTGTCTGAGTATCTGAAGTGTAAGTGATCAGTCACTGTCTGAGTGTCTGAGGTGTGAGTGCTCATTCACTGTCTGATTGCCTAAAGTTTGAGTGTAAATAATCAGTCACTGTCTGAGTGACTCTGAGGTGTGAGTGTTCAGTCACTAGCTGCGTATCTGCTGTGTGAGCAATCAGTCACTGTCTGAGTGTCTGAAGTGTAAGTGATCAGTCACTGTCTGAGTGTCTGAGATGTGAGTGATCAGTCACTGTCTGATTGCCTAAAGTTTGAGTGTAAATAATCAGTCACTGTCTAAGTGACTCTGAGGTGTGAGTGTTCAGTCACTGTCTGCATATCTGCTGTGTGAGCAATCAGTCACTGTCTGAGTGTCTGAAGTGTAAGTGATCAGTCACTGTCTGAGTGTCTGAGGTGTGAATGTTCAGACACTCACCCGATGAATGTAAGTAAAGAAGCGCAAAATGGCCAAAAACAGGCATTATGCTGTGAAATATTTCTATTACTCACACTACAACTGGTGTTGTTTCAGTGTGTTTTAATACATAAAGGTATAGAATATTGACGGTAAATTTTTTCCACCTATGTTTCTTCAACTAAAAAAATTGACTGTGATTCAAGCTTGCTTTTGTGACCTAATACATATTGATAAAAACTGTATTAAGGTAACAAATAATATACCTTTTTTAACCTTTTTTTTACCATGGAACTTTCTATTTCAGAATGCCTTCCATGGACCACTACACACGTTTGGGAAGTTATTATACAAACAGATGTGTCATGGTCATACAGAGAGAGACCGTGAGAGAATTACCAGGGAACAGTTTGTTAAGTCAGGGAAAGAACTGCTCAAAATGTTTGATGAAAATGCACAACATAAATATTACTTTAAACTATTTGCTGGTGGGAAAGACCATTTAAGGAAAGAAGGTCTGTACAAATAAATTATGAAGTTAGAGTAAGGATACAAAAAAACAATTGTATAGAAAGTGGCAATTGTTGAGAATGATTTATTAAATTGACATAAATTTGATATTTTATGCTTGATCTTCCACTTAATATACACAGTATCATGAGGTTACAGAAGGCATGGCAGGTGCGGTAGTGCCAATAATTTATGTTCATACAGTATGCTGTACCAGAAGCTTATATAATTAAAAAAAAATAATGATAGAGTATGAATACTGATCCTCCTTTTAGTAGGCCATATTAATACCAATTTGAGTGATATGTCCCTGCAGTATTCCTAGTAATATATTCTTACACATAAAAGATCCAACGCCCTTTTAGAATCCGATAAAATTAAAATTAAATATAATAACTAATTAGGGACTTAGTATCACAAGAATCACAAGTATTACATCCTTGTCTTCTGTCTGTCTGTAATTACAATGAATTACTTATCCTTTTATTATCTCTATGGTTGATACCTGATTGAAAGTTGATTTAGTGGTACCTCAAGGCATTTCTTTTAACAAACAGAATCAAGGGAATTTAGGTTTCAGTCTGTCCTTCTGTTTGTCTATAATATAGCATCATCTGAAAGAGTAATTTAGGGAACCAAGGTTATAGCATTAATCAAAAGAATGTAATCCAGGGACAAATACCCGACATGGAAAACAGACGTACACAATGAAGAATATGAATTAACTAAAATCTTACATACAAAGTAACAAAAGCAAATGAGCAACTCGGACTCCACTAAAAACTGGGAGAAAGGACCAGGTGCTCCGGTAGGGTAAGTGTCCTCAGCTTTTCTAGAAACACCTGCTGAGTTGCTCATAAAAAGTCAAGTCCGGGGTAGACAAACGAGGAAAGAAAAACTATGATCCGTTGAATAAATCAGATTTCATGGTGCAGATGGATACACCATAACGATCCACGAGTTCATGATGACAACCATAAAACTTCAGTCTTGTAGCAACATAACCCTGTTCCAGAAGCCTGTTTGTTAGAATGCTAGACAAAAAAAAAGTTTGTGTAGTCTCGGCAAGCTCTGGCGTAACGTATAAGTTGTGATATGAACATTCCATATGCAGGTGCTGAAGGGCTGTTGCCATAGATAAAAGGAAAGTTGACAATTCTGAATGAAAAGTCATCATGTTTGTCGTAAAGTTTGGTCAATAGTTATCCTTTACCATCGATTTCTAAGTAAAGGTCAAGATATGAGGCTGACTTCACAGTGTCTGTAGTATCCTTTATCTCAAGTTCTTTGGGGTAGATGCGATGTATCAAATCCCCGAAATTAGGATTGTGTAAAGATAATACATCATCTAAATAGCAGAAACTGAGATTAAAGGATCTAGCCAAACGATATTCTTTCTTTTGGATCAGATTAGCTATGAAGTCAGCCTCTTAAGAGTGAAGGAATAGGTCAGCAAATAAAGGAGCACAATTTGTTCCCATTGGAATTTCCTCCATTATTACATGGTGGATTCTCTCAAAACTTTATACAGTATTAGATCCCTATTTATTCTGTTTGTTTCTTGACTCAAAAAATATAAGTAGTGGATTATAGGTAAAAATTTGGAAATATTTGTTGTAATTATATTTTTGTATGAAGGTACATGTATAACCATAAAAACAGATGCCATCAATGGAGCTCACACCTATTTTCATATATTGACAAGTTGCTATGGAAACTTTAATCGACTAAGTATCCATCACTGCACCACCCCTCCCCCCCAAGAAATATTGATACTATTAAACCTGTCAAGCTTTATTGATCATGGTGTCTGTCCATCTGTCCATTTGTTCTTCTGTTTGTCAACATTAACTTCCTGTTTGGTGATATCCTTTTTATTTTGACTATAATGGTATTTGAATGGGGAGCAGGGGATATCCTTTAGTGAGCTTTGCTTACAGTTTTATTTTTCTACTTTAAGTACAATTTGAAATTGAAAATAAAGATAAGATATATTATTTTAGATGGCGTACAGATGGTTAATGTGTGTTACTGTCTGACTCTTGGAGCTTCTAACATAAAATATTCCAAAAGTACCAATGATGACAAAGTCTTTGACAGTATTGTCAGTGGTATGGTAAGTAAAATATAACATTCCAAGATTTTTACCCCTAAAACAAAGTTTTTCAGAACTTTGACCATAGTTTCATAGATATACTCCATTTCTACTTCTGAAATAGCTATGATTTTTTTTACGGGAGAGTATCTATAATAATCTCTCCATAGGTCTAAGTGAGCATATACAATCAGTTTACACCCCTCATCTTCCCTCTTTGAACTTTTATCATATTGCTCAATGTCAAATATATGAAAATATACCATTTTTAGAAATGATCAACAGAAATTGGCTGGAATGATGTCTCAGAAGTATCTACAAATTATTCACAACATAGTTGCCAGAGGCTGTCTAAGCTTCTGATTGGTCACTGTCAGTTTCAAAGATTGATAAATTAAACCCAACCCATTAAGGTATTCTGAATTAAAGTAAAAGAAGTTAAAGATCATGTACATTGAACATACAGATAACCTAAAAAAATCCTGTGTCATTTTGATGTACACTAAGATTTTTTTTCTTATGAACCCTTTATACAAAGAACTTGGTCTATAATGGTCTAATGGTCTGTATTCTTTTTGGAGAAAGGAGAAAGTTCAGTAAGGACCCCTTTTGGCCTCCTAATTTGTGCATTTTAAAAATTTAATTAAAGCTGATTTCTAGGTAGTAGTAATATAGTAAAATGGTTGTAAACACTGTAACAAGCTATTTTGGACAATATTTATGTTGTTATTTTAGAACTAACAGTATGTATTTATGTAACTTTTACAAAAACCTTAAACTTTTCATATTTCAGTTATTTTTAAGATGTTATTTGACTGG
Organism: Perna viridis; assembly: GCA_037379345.1. Classification (NCBI taxonomy): domain Eukaryota; kingdom Metazoa; phylum Mollusca; class Bivalvia; order Mytilida; family Mytilidae; genus Perna; species Perna viridis. The sequence goes on along the minus strand of CM074519.1, from coordinate 40,397,350 downwards.
AACGGATTAGGCCACATATTTGTTCATCAAGATATTTTCACATGAGTTGTAACTGACAATTATACTCAAAATAATATGAATATGAGAATAAACATGCATGCGGCCATTGTTAAAAAAGTGGAAAACTGTTCAAATTCTGGTGTTTTCCAGCCTTTTTCACAATTTTTTTTCCAATTTCAACCAAGTTTGAAGGGCAAATATGATTGTATATGTTCTAATGATTACCATACACTAATTAAATCAACTATAAAAAACATTAAAGAGCTGGAGAAACATCATAAAAGTTTCTTCAGGGAGACTTTGATTTTGAGGCCAAATTTTGCCCTTACTGCACCAACACCTTTCAATCTTAAGTTTCTGAGTTATTATGCTGTGTAGAAATTAGGCAATATAACAGATTCAAGCAGAATTTTCTATAATGCTGCAATAACCTGTAAACCATTCTAACATTTCATCAACTTTTAGTAATTATTGTTATTCAGTTATACATAACAAATATTGAATGTCTCAGTCATGTAAACTTGAGTACTGACTCAGAGGTTCAGGGTTATATATATATATATATTTAGCTTCATATGAATACTACCTAAATTGCAGAAGTAGATAAAACTATGGTTTCATTTTATTTTATGTTCAACCCCTATAGTTCCAAAGTTAAATTACTTGAGTTAATGAGGGTATGTATAAACTAGGTTGATAAAATCAACTTTGAAGATGAGGAGTAATGACCAATAATTTGTATAGAGGTAGAACAGTAAAAAATATGAATTTCTAATATTAAAAAATGAATTTTTGTTGTAAAAAATTATTTTTTAATATTAGAAATTTATTTTTTAGTATTACAAAATCATTTTTTAGTAGTGAGCTATGAGCTCTACTGTTATTTTATATGTATTATCTAAAATCCCTTAGGGTTCCCCAATAAACTAACAAAATAAAAGTCATGTCCCGGAAGTAACGAAAAGTGACTGTCCTTACGGAGAAAATTCATGGCTTCCTTAAACCAAACAAATAAAAATACATAGGTTAAGATTACGTTTCATTAAAAATAAATTCATCATTTCTGATAAATTTGAAGTCTTTCTCTATTTTTTTTTATAAATTAAAAGAAGTAAACATGATGTTTTTAAAAAGTTTGCAAAACACATGGATATATGTACGTGTATCTTCGCTGTTCCACTGTCGCTGTTGTCAAGAACCTAACCAGCCTTGAAAAAAAAACAACTCTTATCATATTATCCAAATCGAAGCATAGCTTTACTAAGATAAGAAAGGCAATCATTTTCTTGTTTGGAATTTGCAGCTATCGTCTGAATTTTGTTTACGTCACATGATATGTATAAAATATTCCCACCATCCGTGAAGAACTGTAATATTTCCGGTATCTGTACAGATTAATCTGACGGGCCAAAACTGAAATGGATGTTGCTAGAGATGCCTTTAAGGGATAGAGTATGTAAAGTTTTGCAAAGTGCTATAAAGTTACTGACCATTTTCAGAGCAAGGGGAAAGGGGGTATGGGGTTGGAATTTTGGAAAAAAACTTTCTTTTCTCGAGTTATTCATTTATTGAAAAAAAAACTCCCCCATTAATTAACAAGGCCAATTTTCAAATAAAAATATTGATTTCACTTGCTGCTTATATATAAATAAAAATATTGCATTTGTGAAATAAACATTTTCATCCTGGTCAACCCCCCTTTGTAATGTCCCTTATTATTTTTACGAGTCTCACACAGACGGTACATATATGGTAAAGATCACACTGCTTGCTGATTTAGGCAATGCCTCCCCTATATTCTGAAAAAAAAGTATGGTTATTTGTCGACTTTGGCTTGCCATAAGTTTATGGTCCATCATTGTTTTAAAGAGGTGACTTTTTTTAAAGTTTCATTATTGTCACCTATGTGAAAAATATAGTACCGTTCTACCTGTAGGGTTTTGTCGTTGGCAATTATCAAATACCATTTTCAGTTTGGAAAATTTTCTCTCTGTCAAGAAATAGTACTGTATAAATATTTTTTTAGTTTATTTTTTATGGGAAAAAAGTTATAAATATGGGTCATTTTATTTTCACAAAATGTAACTTTCTTAATATATCAGATATATGCAAAAGAGAAATAAATCATGTTTTCATGTTTGTATCCTGTTGGAAATCTTAGATATAGCAAATATTAAATCTTCACAAAAAAAACACTTATACGCAATGAGAAAATAAACAGATTTAGACGTCTTCAAATATTTTAATACAAAAATTAAAGATAGCAAAAATATTCAACTTTGTTTCAATGAAATTAAAAGAATGTAGTACTTTGGGAAGTAATGCAAACAAAAAATTTATACATGAGGAATTGAATGACTTGAGATTTTAAAGCTATGTTTAGATTAATTGTTATAAGCTGAACTCATCAATCACTGATTTATAGAATCAAGGTTTTTGTACACATTTCTTTGAACAGATGTATACCTTGTCATTACTCAGATGTAATGGAAGACAAAATCCGCATGTTAGTCAATCGGAATTTAACCTTTGGCCTTAGAAGCATTGAGAGCCTGATTTCAGTCTGACAGGAAGTTAATCTGTAATACCAAGTGTAATATAAAGCAAGGATCTTTTATAGTTTTGTATCTTTAACAACATCAAATGTTTAAGTCTTTAAGTTTGTTAAATTATGAAGAAAAATAAATCCTAGATAATGTAAAATTGTAAAAGGCATTATCTTTAAAAAAAAATATCAATACATTCAACTTTGTCCTCTTACAGGTTACACCTGCCTCATATTAGAGTATACCCATGTCTGTCAGTTAATCTGTTTGTTTGTTTGTCCAGCATCAACATCTTATACAATAACTCAAAAAATAGAAAAAAATCTATATTGGTATTTTACTATCAATTCTCAACTTGGGAGATTGGCATATCATGTGCTGGAGCCCAGCTGTTTTTTACTGGCTTAATCCTTTATCCTTATCGTAATAAATAATATACTTTATACATCTGTTTAACATATATATTTCTGATTATTTCCTCCATTTTAAGAAATGCTATTCTTCCATGTAACATTCCATCCAAGGTAAGGATGGTCGGTAGAGACAAATTGGTTGCACAGTGTTTTCATTCACTCACATTATGTGGATTTGTATCATGTGGAATTATAAAGGTTGTCTTTATGTCTATACTAGAAATCAGAATGATTTCTCATACTCTTTAGAACATCATAAAGGAGCTCATAAAATCAATGATTTATAGGGATAATGACCCATCTAAATCATTAGAAAAAATGTCAGTCTGTACATTAGAAAACAGCTGACCTGGATTAAAGTATTCAGGTCGAAATATGGAAAGGACCAAAATTATTTTCTTTTATCCTGTATAATACAGAATCTAATAGAAACAAACCAGATATGGTGAAGTGCAACAAATGCACCAGCGTATTAACTAAATACAAAATAATAAATATGGTACCTTCAGAGATCACCAAAAGGTCTTCAGTAAGTGTAAAGACACCTTTGAGTAAGGTCTAAAAGGCCCAAACAACAAAAGGAAATTGTATGTAACTGTATTTGATTGTGTAAGTATCTCATCTCCTTATTTAGTCCCTTGGGTCTCTGGATTGTTCTTCTTTTCTAATGCTACAGTTGTTCTTGCTCATATTTAGGTCAATATTTCAACCTAGTCATGAGATGTAAAGCATGTAGAACTCTTATGAAGAGGAAGAAAATTTTGTTATGTAAAACATCCTGCATTACAAGCTGTGGTTATGTTAGAAATGTTCACATTTCCTGGTTATATGTACTTGTTGTATTAATTCAGCCTAAGGAACATTTGTACATGTATTCATCTGCAATACACAAAATATCTTAGATACCTAATTAACATTGACACCATCACATTATTATATGATACTATCATTTGGAATTGATTCATATTTGTCTGTCTGTCCTTCCCTTGGTGAACTTCTCAGAGGTTTTTTTCCGACTTTGCACAATTATTTAGTACTATAAAATAAAGATCGTATTTGATTTTCAGCACAAGCCCATTTTTACTTTTTGAGTCATTCTGTTTTGATCACTCTATTCAAAATTGCACCAGTATTCAGTACCTTGGAACACAGATTAAGTTTAGGTTAATAGTTAACTAATGGGTTTATATATTTATTGACTGTCTAATAGACACTCATACCACATCTCCTTTTTTTATGTTTTACTTCATCTGAAGCAGGGTAGTTTCTTTGCTCACAGTGTGTCTTACTTTTTCATGAAATGTTATCTGACAATTAATGGTTTTGAAGAATTTCAAAAGATTTGCTTTTCTATAATATGGGTCATATATACTTACTTATGTTTAAAATTTGTTCCAAGCATCAAAAAGTAAAAAGGAATGTTCTTATTTTTGAACTTATGATTTGCCTCTCAGATGTTCAGCTATCATGATATACATTATTATAAAAGCTCAACTTTCTGTATGTTTTCAGTTCGGACCTCATGAAGAACTGGGGTATGATGAATTTAAAAAGTGGACCCATAACAACTTACCACATATGTTTTGTGGAACACACAACTGGGTGTATACAATCCTGACTGGGTCTAAGATGCCTTCAGAACAGGTTAGTATATAACACTTCCTGCCTGGGGCTGTGGGACACACAACTGGGTGTATACAATCCTGACAGGGTGTAAGATGCCTCCAGAACAGGTTAGTATAAATCGCTTCCTGCCTGGGGCTGTGTGACACACAACTGGGTGTATACAATCCTGACAGGGTTTAAGATGCCTTCAGAACAGGTTAGTATGTAACACTTCCTGCCTTGGGCTGTGGGACACACACCTGGGTGTATACAATCCTGACAGGGTTTAAGATGCCTTCAGAACAGGTTAGTATGTAACACTTCCTGCCTTGGGCTGTGTGACACACACCTGGGTGTATACAATCCTGACAGGGTGTAAGATGCCTTCAGAACAGGTTAGTATATAACACTTCTGCCTGGGGCTGTGGGACACACAACTGGGTGTATACAATCCTGACAGGGTTTAAGATGCCTTCAGAACAGGTTAGTATGTAACACTTCCTGCCTTGGGCTGTGGGACACACACCTGGGTGTATACAATCCTGACAGGGTGTAAGATGCCTTCAGAACAGGTTAGTATATAACACTTCCTGCCTTGGGCTGTGTGACACACAACTGGGTGTATACAATCCTGACAGGGTTTAAGATGCCTTCAGAACAGGTTAGTATATAACACTTCCTGCCTTGGGCTGTGGGACACACACCTGGGTGTATACAATCCTGACAGGGTGTAAGATGCCTTCAGAACATGTTAGTATATAACACTTCCTGCCTGGGGCTGTGTGACACACTACTGGGTGTATAGAATCCTGACAGAGTCTAAGATGCCTTCCGAACATGTTAGTACATGTATATAACACTTCCTGCCTGGGGCTGTGGGACACACAACTGGGTGTATAGAATCCTGACAGGGTGTAAGATGCCTTCAGAACAGGTTAGTATATTTTAAATTTTACTTGACTCTTGTCAAAACATTTTTTTCTTAAAATGACAAAATTCCTTGCCACCTAAATCAACTAATGAACAAGGTCTGTTCAACTAATATGATATTTTTTTTTCAAGAATTTCATAAAAAAATTAAAATTAAGTCCCTTTTTATTAGTTTAGATCTGAGGATGAATCATATCCACTTGCCCTTTTTTTAGGAGACAGCCAGAGTACCTGAGTTGGAGAAATTTGAACAAGCTAAGCACTGTATGAGTATGGGTATGTTATGGGCTTTATCAACAGTAATACCAGCTAGTTATACACACCTCGATCAGAAAGAGGAAGATACCAGTGGGGGTGTCAGGAATCCATTACTATCATCCTTCAATCTGTTAATGAGAATTGTAAGTTTAGCTATGCTTTGTTTTTGGAATTCTTGAAAAGAAGGAGGTATATAGTGTTCATGCAGTATTTTTGTCTGGAATTTAAAATTTTAAGTCACTTTATCAGATTTTGTGTAAAACTTTTTGACTAAATTATGTCATATTCTAGGAAACAGTTTTAGTTACTAGGAAAAATGGTTGGTCATGATGAAACCATTTGAGAACTTTCTTTTTTTTGTTTTTTTTTTCATATTAATGAATTTTGGGGTTTACTGTTGCAAAAAATTGACCTTTTAATTGGTTAACCAAGGGACAGATTCTTCTAATCATCAGCTCCTCTTAAAAGTGTTGAATGGAATTTGATAAAACTTTCACACATTCTTTTTCATATGTCATTGTGCACCTCCTATTATGTTTTTTCATCTAAATGACTTTTGGGGATGCTGATATTGTTTCCATGAAAGGAAGAGGGAATATTACCAAGTAAGCTTTGCTAAAAGTTTTCATGTGACAGCAAAAAAAAAATTTTTTTCGTTAAATCACCCTGTTATCATTGTCATTGTTGTTCTTATCATATGAAATATGTTTCCATATGTTTAGGACATTTTGGAAATATATATTTTTGTGCATGATTTTTTTCATATGTTTCTACAGAACAAATGAAAAATATTTTTGCAATTTTCCCTTGACAGAAAATCAATTAATGAAAAACCACTTTATTTACACTGTACATTACACTGTATATTTTTACTTATATCTACACAGTACATTACACTGTATATTTTTACTTATATCTACACTGTACATTACACTGTATATTTTTACTTATATCAAGCAGTAGTATTGTCATTATTATTGGCTTCTATAAATCTATGATTGATTCTTAACTGTTTATTGACCTTATAATCTTTATTTATAGAGTAAAGATGTGAACAGATTGTCTGTCGTCTTTTCACTGCTTGAAACATAATATTTTTGTCCATAAAATAATGTAAATCAGTTAATTTCTCTGGCATTTGATTTAAATACTTTAAATGGAGAACTATTTTCATTTAATCACCTTTCACACAGTTTTAAATATCTGATGTCTTTTGATGAAAATTCCTGTTTTCTTAGTTTGCACATTACTGGTCTTCTTGTAAAAATGTATATAGTGAAAAGAAATATCCTAAAGGCATTGAAAAAAAATTAATTCTACCTAACAATTTCTTCATCAAACTGTTTATTTATTAGGCTCGTCTCAGTAGATGTCAGAGCTGGACTTCATTGTATAACAGTACTGAAGATGGGCTGTCTCTCAATAGGTAATAATTGCAGGTTTATACATGTATATGTAAATTTAATGTAAAAACCAAGGGAAGTCCAGAAATACAACACATTGAACATAAAACCTTGTATATCCAGATATTAGTAATTAGTCATTCAACAAGTTGTTGGGATATAATGTGTTTGCCCAATCTGTTTGTCTGTCCATGTGATTGTGCGTCTGTCATTGTATCATTATAAGTTGTGGCCTTTGAATGGCCTTCAGTTTTTACGGATTTCGGAATTTCCCACCTAACTTTGGTGAATGAATAATAATAATAGTAAGAGCTTAAAATGGATTGATTATAACAGAAATCTGTCCAAGGGTTCAACTGATTTGGAAGGGGGACATCTTTAAAAATTATTGATTAAGGCCTGTTGTCTAGATGACATCTCCTGGCTTGTAGCAGTAGAAGCTTGGATTTTCTTAGGGAACCATTTTTTGAGAAGGAGACTTAAATAAAAATATTTTTGCTTGTTGCTTGGAGAATACTTAATAAAAAAAATATTTTGGCTTGTTGTTTTGAGAAATGCTTAATTAAAAGAAAATATTTTGTCTTGTTGCTTGGAGAACAGGTTTCTTCAAACATTGGATAATGGCTTGAATGGGATTTTCACAGAAATTTTCTAATTTGGTAAATATTTTGTACAACTGATGAATTTCATCTGAATACATCACATTGTTTTTGTTCTTAGTATTTGATCATTTTTGCACCAAAAGTGTCCAGTGATAGCCATCTGCAGAATGGCTGTAAAAATGTCCACACTGCTTGTATTGAAAGCCAATTTGTAGCCACCAGAATCTTAATTTCCTTGATTACTCTTCTATAGGTTGATCATCTGTCTTTGGTCAGATTGCATCATCCATTTCTATTTTTCTTGTCCGAAAAATGCTCTTTTCTGGTTTACGGAGAGAGAGTGCATATATAGGCATGTGGGGTATAATTCCTTATTTTTCACACATTGTATTTTAAGATGCCAATCAAACCTGTGATTACAATCTTTTACGTTTTTCCATTATTTTCTGAATTGAGGTATTTGCTTCTGACAGTTAAAGCATAAGGTTCATGTAAGAAAATGTTTTAGCTGTCTGGAGAATTATGTGATTGCTTTAATTTTGCTGCAAAACTGTAAATGATGAGAGAAGGTAAATTATTGCATGAAATTTTTTTCAGCTCTAAATTGATCAAAAATGAGTAGTAACGGTGTTAAATGATAAGATATACAAACGCTGATTGTTATAAAGCATTAAACAGTAATGTTAATTTTTAAAATTGTTCTAGGTTTACACATCATGTGACATCATATCATGGTCCAACGATCACACTCATGTCATTTGAAGGAAGGAATGTATACTGTGTTGCTCAGGATACTGGCTGGAGGTATGGTACACATAAAATATAATGTTTTTCCTATTGTATAAACTAATGAAATAGTTAACTTCATTTGACTATTGCCAAATGAACTTTCTTCAAAATTGACAGATTAATTTTTTCATTGTACCACTGTCATTTTAATATGTGTTTAAGCGAAAGTTTAAATCTCCTCAAGTATCCAATTCACTACATTAGACATTTCATCAAGTGAGTGTCATTCAGTGCTTTCTTCCTTGAAGTTAACTATTTTACTCGCTATAATATATTAGAACAGTAAAATAACAAGAAAACCTGTCAAATTGATCAAATATTGGTATACCATAATCAATGTATTTATTTATATCTAATTTCAGGCTTTATTCCAAGCTAAACAAATATCATCAAAGCAAAATATTCTTTTTTTTCATTTAAGGGAGGGAACTCAGAGATTTGGAGGAGCAGATACAATGTTATTACAGATAACTCCTGTCTTCAGGGTTGTTCAAGGTAAACTTTATTGTTTAGTTTGTGAGTTTATTATATTTGTATCTTAAATCTCCTTAATAAAGCAAGGAATACAGACATGTACATGTTTTTTTCTTTCTATTTGCATATAGTCAGGATAAGATGTACCGATATATAGAAACTGAGATGACTACTTCTACAGCTATGGTTAGATCAAATCACAATGAGATGGCACTGTCTTAATACTTTGTACTTATATAATAGAATTAGGAACAGATGTGGTGAAACACAACGTATGCACCATCGTATAAAATTTATTTATACGATTTTTTAGTGGAGTCCAAGTTGCTCATTTGGTTTTGTTACTTTGTATGTATGATTTTAGTTACTTTATGTTCTTTTTTGTGTATGTCTGTTTTCCATGTCTGGTCTTTGTCCCCGGATTACATTCTTTTGGTTATCGCTATAACCTTGGTTCCCTTGATTACTCTTTTAAATAGTAAATAGTTAAAGAGATCACACCTCTTTAAGTAAGCTCTGAAAGGCCCTGACAACAAAAGTGATAAAATCCATGGTAACTAAACAATGACCTTCAAAATAAACTAAAAAGTCAAATAATGACACAAAAACTTCTGAATCTTGTATCCTAAAAATTCTTCAAATAAATTTCCTTCAATCCTCTCCAAGTTTCACAAGTCAGATTGCATGAAATGGAAGATTTTAGGGAAAACTGAAGGATTTAAGGAATATCTCATTTGCATTTTTTTAATGAAGCTCAGACCAGATTTAGATATTCCACAAATTATTATTTTTTTCAGAGAATAGTACAATGTATGGTATTTGTTTGTATTTATCTCTCTTTCAAAGGAGGGAGACATAACGTTTAAGTGAGAATGTGCTTCTTCACTTATTTTTGCATTGCAGCTGGAGGTCCCATGGTGCTCTGGAATGAACACTCCAGAGACATGAGGAAGGGAATATTTGTTGGAAAAGACCCTAAATCTCTAGTCATTGTCATCCCTTCAGATTTTGACAGATTAGAACATTATGGAGTCAGCTGTATGATAAATAAAATGGAGGTAATCTAAGAAGTGGGATGTAGTTTTGTATGTTATATTATTACGTAATAGTAGATTGTAGTGATTGGTCAATTTTTCTTAGTGAAATGAATTTGATAAAACATGTAATAATAGTTGATGTTTTTCACTGACCTGTTCCATCAGTTATTGTATGTTTTTCACTGACCCGTTCCATCAGTTATTGTATGTGTTTCACTGACCCGTTCCATCAGTTATTGTATGTGTTTCACTGACCCGTTCCATCAGTTATTGTATGTTTTTCACTGACCCGTTCCATCAGTTATTGTATATTTTTCACTGACCCGTTCCATCAGTTATTGTATGTGTTTCACTGACCTGTTCCATCAGTTATTGTATGTTTTTCACTGACCCATTCCATCAGTTATTGTATGTTTTTCACTGACCTGTTCCATCAGTTATTGCATGTTTTTCACTGACCCGTTCCATCAGTTATTGTATGTTATTCACACTTATTAGTTAATTATACGTATAGATTTCATAATGCATCGCAAAATATCATCTCGAGTTATTCAATTTCAACATGATAACAAACCTGCCTTAGTGAATTTTTTATGATGTTGAAATTAAATAATGCCAGTTTATGTTTCACAATAATCAAATTTCAAGAGTTACTAAACCTTTTTCTCTATTATTCCGCTGGAGTATTTGACTACTTGACATTTGGTATCTGACATGACAGAAATTTTAGTAATTATTCATATATGATATCACCAGTTGTTATGGGAGGACAATGTAAGAAAATATTCATAGTTCACATCACATCTTCCCATGATATGATATCTTGAATATCTAGCTATCCAAGAAGTAGATAAAATGACCAAATCATAGAGAATATAATTAATATTATGACAACAAAATTTTTTACTGATATTGCCCTTTAATTCTTCATGATTTTTTATTAATTCATTGATTCTGGTGCCTTGAAGGTATGGGGATGTGGTTCAACAGCTACAAAAGAAGCCCAATTAAAACAGAAATCGTGGGAACAGAAAGATATAGAAAGACATAAACAGAGAAAGGTATCAATGATTAAAAGTTAATCTATTGTCGTAGCTTATTACTGTGTGTTCATTAATCTCTTACTATTCTAACAGTTTGTAATTTACAACCTAATATAGCTGTTGCTAAATGTTTACACTTAATTGAGTTTATCTGCCTGAGTAGTGCCTGAGGCAATGAATGTTTTTCATCAAGTATTAGATAAAGCAAGTGTTGCTTAAAAAAATTAGATTGTATTTTTTAACACTACTTTTAATAACAAATGTGAATATATTATATGGTGGGAACTGTTCACTATAATTCCTGAAGTCAATTTCAGTACTGAAATGAAAGTTTCTCTTATCTTAGAATAATTTCTCCATCTTTAAATTTCCCTACCATGTAACTAATTAATAACCTGTGTGATTGTGCAGTGCTTGTTTAATTAATATTTTACAGTCCCTGAACCGATCTGCACAATGATTTGACAGATCGATGACCACTGACTGATTGATAGCTGACAGATAGATAACTGATGACAGGTGACTGATCTGATTGCAGTTTTCTTATGCAAAATGACAGACGATCTGTTAAAAATTAAAGAAATGTAAAAGAAAAGTGTTAATTGATGTTTTAATCTACTGTTAAAATGTGTAAATTGAAAAATAAAACAACAGAATCCATAAAATATATTGACTGTTGTGTGACAGATCTTTGACTGATTGGAAACTGATCAGTGATCGATGACCGGTCCCAATTTTTATTCCATGGACCAGTTCAGGTACTGTTCTCCACGACATACGACCTAATGCTTTGCTCCTATAGATAATTATTAATATTAACACTGCCTTGTTCTGTTATGACTATAGCAGATGCAGAAAAGTTTCAGTAGAGTAAGTGAGCTTAAAAGCTAGAGAAATACTAACTTCTTCCTTTTCCATGAGTAGCTTGACATGGGTTATCTCCCTTTAACTGCCACCACACGCTTATGAATTGAACTTGATTTTTCTTTAACTTAAAATTTTATATAAAACAATATGTATTTTTTTCTGAAAGTTTAAGAACAATATCCTGTTTTAATGCTATTCTAAGCTACTTGATGTTGTTTATATATGTCTGAAATTTATAAAAAAGATTTGCGATTTATTTCTAAGGGAGACAATCCATGCAATATAATCAAGATTTACATGTAACAAATACAGATGTAGATTTTAATAGATTTTAGGTGGTGGTTGTGATTTATTATTTTCTTATCATCTTTTTTTTATTCATTTTGAAGATAAATGATGTGTTTTTGTACTTATATACACATTTGTAGATGTACGGTTTTGTGAAAAAAAGAAAAAAAATTGCAAGAAGTTGATTTTCATATTGTTTACAGCCAAGCTATTGATGAGAAATTTTGAAAGTTAACTTTTCAGGTTGTTATAAAGAAAAATTATCTGCATACAATAATGATGGTTCTTATTGTTAAATTATTCAAACGTTTATTTGCAGCCATTCAAAATCAAAGACAAAAAAAAAAAATTTATGCCATAAATATTTTACCTGAAAATAAGATGGACATAAAACTACAAAAGCAGAAGAGACAATGAGACTCGTTTATTATAATTGAGCAAACTGTGAAATTGTAACTATTGTAGTGTAAGGGAAATTATTTTTTTACATCATTATTACTTTATAGGTGAGCATCCTTGCAAACCACCAATACTAACACAAATGCCAAATTTCTTAATTTATGGTAGCTAAAATCATAACAAACTTATATTTTCTTTTATAATTGTAAATCTGAAGGTCAGTTAACAGTCAACCCCGTTATATGTGAAAATTTCTCGATATTTACCCTTAATAATTGTTTTTAACATGAATTTGAAGTATGTATATTGAAGGAAGGATCTTCTTTTTCACTTGCAAATGAAAAAAAAAAAATTGATACAAATGTGAATTTCTTTTATTTGTGACTTACAAAGAATGCTGTGCTTTCTATACATATTAGAAATTTGTGCCCACGATGGTTTTTTGGAAGGACTTGTGTCTGATTCTAGGCATCAGATACTCATTTAGCAATAGTAATGACATACTTTTAAATCCCAATGATACATGTATGTTAATACCTTTAGTTACCACTTCAAATGTATTTACATGTATTTTTTTTCTCTGTATTTTTAGCTCAAGTTGGAGCAAGACTGGGATGAGAATCCAGACAAACAGATTCTACAGTGGGGAGGAATTAAAGTTGAGCATCAGTATTCACAGGGAGGAAATTTCTGATCCTTGAAAGTATTTAGTTCAGTTAACTGTCCTTGACCTTTCAACTTCTCTATTATTTATTGTTACTGAGAAGAAAGTTTCTAATTACTGAGTAAACTTCATCATTCTGAAGTGTTCCTGTGATATCAGCATTTAAAGAGCAAGTGGTATTGTAATAGATCTGTATGTAGTAAAATATATACAGAGAATTTAGAGTTGTTTGTTTGAGGTTCTTAAATGATTTATTTTAACTTTTGTAGTTAAATCAGTATTTACAAAAAGTGGAATGTCTTAGGTTAGAGTTTTGTGCATTTTGAGAGATGAACTGTAAACCATGTCTTAAGCCTTTAAACCTCAGGGTAGTCAGACCCCCTGCATTGTTTATCATCAGTAACTGCATGAAATCCATGACAACTTACATAGTGTAGAAATCCTTACATTGGTTCACATTCTGGGTATTTTTGTAAAAATTATGTGCATGATATACGTGTGCAATTTCAGCTGATTAATGACATTGTATTTTTATGTCAAAACTAAGTCTGTAACCATGGTGCTTGTGTAATGTTGAATTATACCCTGTTTTATTTTATAAGTCCTCCAATCTAATTAATATTAGACCTATCAATTGTTCGATTCATTCACTGCATGTAGAATTTAACAACACTCTAATTTTTGTTCCGATGACCTTTACAGAATTTTCAGGTTTTTCCTTTTGAATAATGCTTTCAAAATCAGGAAAGATAAAGTCTGATTGGCTGACCAAAAAGGTCATCAGAACAGACAGTAGAATGGAGTGTTGTTAGACCCTACAGCAGTGACGGAATGGAATAATTAGTTCTAATTTTAATTCTATTGCCAAGTCTTCATACCTAAGTTGTTTAATGATTACTCATGTTCATGTATTGACTGTGTTCCTGTTTACTTATCAGGGTAAATAGTCAGATTTAACCTGAACTCAATAGTTGTTTTGACATTCCATCACAATTTATATTGTATGATCTTGAACTTTATGGGTAGAAACTTACGATTAGATGACAGCTTTGCCATGTACAAATTCTTGTAGTTCAAATTTGTTGGTTGTATAAAATTCATTTTAAAGATAGTTCCAACAAGATGTTATGTAATCTTGCTAGAAAATTGCATTGTGACAGCTACTTTCATATTTTCTTTCACTTCTATAGGTTAGCACTTGCTGTCAACATTTGTAAATTTCGTTTTGTTTCAACCCAGTAATATATATATATATGTCTGTACATCAGTAAGTTGTAGAAGGGTGAAATAATTGTTATATCATGGTGCCATTTTTTCATCAGCCCAAAAAGCACCAACCTGTATGTTTTTTTTCAGTTATTTTCGTAAAATAACAAATTACTGAGAAGTTTTATTATTATGAAATGCAACTGATGTAAAATTGAAATAATAGAAAGTTGTATTATGACCTTTTTAACGGAACTCAAGTGGAAGTTTTTAAGTGGAAATTCACAAAAATTGACATCGCCCTTTTGACCTCAGTGGCATAATAACAATAGCTACTACACATAAAGCAAGTGATGTTTTTTCTCAGTTTTTAGATGACTAATTTTCAGGTTCTCTACTACAATAGTAGGTCACTGTCTGTTTAATTGTTAGAATGTTGTTACATATGCTTATTCAAATACAACAAATTTTCTCCCAATCAACTTATTTGCATATAAGTTCATTTTATAGGTCAAGTGTAATGACAAATGATCACTATATCTCAATATGTGGTCATTGTAAGTCTAGTCTAAGTGTTTTAGCTATGGTGCTTCCATTTTTGTGAAAATTGAACTTTAATGTACACACTTCGTCTTCTTGTTTTGTAGAAAGTTTGAGTAGTGTATAATGTAATTCAACCATTTTTTCTATTGATAGAGTTAGCCCAATAGTGGATCATAGGGGAATCGTTCCTGAGTTGTAGCTCCCTACTTTTATTTGACAATTTTGTGCAAATTTTTGGCAAAAATAAGCAAATACTAGGATGGATCTGTAACTGATGTTTATATACACAGAATAATTGATTAATAATTGAAGTATGGCTTCTGATATTTGGCAATAAAGATCATTGACTGTATAGTAGAAATTAGAACATTGTACAAATAAAGGGATTTAGTTATATACTGGTCATATGTGATATTTCATTATATTTTTAATACATATTTTGCAAAATGTTTTATCTATTTGAGAATTTTGGTTGAATGTTTTATTAAAATAACAACAAATCATCATTTGTTCATTGCTTTTTTATTTTTAATGAAAATCATTGTATAATGTATTTATTGTCCATGTTTTGTGCATACCAATTTACATGGTTTAGGGGAAAAACATCAGTTCGTAGATTCTTGAATTTCGTGGATTTCATACCCCTATTATGAAAATGAATGGAAAATTTCTATTTTGTTTGAAACGAAATTTTGCGGTTTAGCAAAACCATGTAAACTACAAAAATTTGTACCCCATGAACAGTAATACAGTTCCTACACTTGTATGGGATAAACTTCCCACTTGTCCCATACCCCATTGCCCCATTCCCCATTTTCCCATGCCCTATGCCCCATCTCCCCTCCAAGTTCAAGAATTACCAAAATCACACAATATTTGCATTGTTTACATGTATTATCTCCACTCCGAGCTGCATGAGAAATAATCATGCAAATATTCTTAAAACTATAGATATATGTATAAATTGTGAATGAATTTAATTTCTAAAATTATTCTTAAAAATGGGTATTCTTGTTTTATTTCAAATTTAAAGTAGGGAAACACTTTTCCAAATGTATACTGATGGACTGATATTATTGTTTCAAATGTAAAAAGTGACAAAATAAGTATCATGTTTGGCTGTGACACATTAATTTCAGTCCAATTCTTCAAAAAATGACATATTTCTGCAGATTGTAAGGGTGCAAACGATTTTAATTTCAATAATTGTCCAAAATCATTGGTCTTGTAATTATTGCTCAGTATGTTTAATTTGTCAATATTAAAATCATTCAAGTGTCTCCCACACAAAATTACTTCAGTCCAAATTTAACAAATTTAAAAAAAATGACATTCAGAAATCATATGAGCGCAAACATATAATGATGAGAAATTAAATACTGTACAAATGTACTTCCAGTAAAAATAAAAAATAAAAATGTCAATGAATAATGAACTGCGACACATGTAATCATTAAAATTACTCTAAAACAAGCTTTTTTTTTTTTTTAAACTCTTTAATTTGCTGTCATAGAATTATGAAAAAGGCAGAACAATTTTTTTGATTGACCAATCAAAATTATCCCCTCCCCCATTCCCCATTGTCCTATCCATGGGTTTACATGGCTGTCTTAATAGTGTCAGTAGTGTCCTTTATCTTAAGTTCTTTGGAGTGAATGTCATGTATTCATAAACTAGGATTGTTCAAAGACAATACCTCATCTGTATAGCAAAGAAACTGAGATCAAAGGATCTTGCTAAACGATCTTCCTTCGTTTGGATCAGGTCAGCTAATAAAGTCAGCTTCATTAGAGTGAAGAAATAGGCTAGTGAGTAGAGGACTACAATTTGTTCCAATTGCAATGCCAATGAATTGAAAGAGTAATCAAGGGAACCAAGGTTATAGCGGTAATCAAAAGAATGCAATCCAGGGACAAAGACCAGACACGGAAAACAGACATACACAACAAAGAACATAAAGTAACTAAAATCATACATACAAAGTAACAACAGCAAATGAGCCACTCGGACTCCACTAAAAACTGGGTTGATGGACCAGGTGCACCGGTACAATAGAGAATCAAAGACTTTTTACTGTCAATATGATCAGCTGGTGTAATAGTATTCATGTTACACAGTCAAGGAGTATAATGGACAATGAAGGAAAACACAAATCATTACATGTTGAAAGATTTTTGTCACGGAGGTCTACGATTGGATACTTATTACCGTTTTCCCATTTTGCGATAAACGCGTAAGAATAGTCAAAAGACCGAAAACTTTTAAATTTGTACTAATTCAAAGAAATCTCGAACAGTAACTGCTTAAAATAGCGATAACAAAAGGTATATAAAGGAGATTCGATGAAGAAAAGTAAATCGAAAATACAAAGCGTGATATTTCATCTATGTTTTGTTACAAGTTAAATATTTCGCACATGTGTGAAATTATTATTTTACAGTGCTTTGTATGCGACAATGTATAATTTCAAGACGCAATAGTTATTGATTTTGTTGGTCACCGTTTTCTATTTATCACAACAGTTTTCTGCCATGATTTCTACATGGTATGTCGTTAAAAATTACTTACCAAACACAGCATTTAACATCACTGAAAGTCCTACAAATAATGCCCGATTCTATTAACATTTCTTGCCCTCAATGAAAAATACAAGTTATAATCTTAATACTCTTGGTTTTAAGATATTGTTAACTATCCCCTAAAATCATACAACTTTATTAATTAATATCTGCCTCGGTTTATGTGACAGTTGAAAATAGAAAAGACACCACACAAAGGAAGGCATCCTATGGGTCAGACACTGCATAGATAGAAAGATGCGTTGAGAATTAACATTTCGGTTTGTGCAACGTGAGCATTTCAGTACGGGAAGGAGGTTCTTAAATATAAATCTATCACTTATGAAACTGACTAACGATGTAAAGGAACACGCTAATGTAATACAGATGGAAACCTTATTATAACCCCACACTTCCATTATATCAGATCCTATCACATAAATCATTTAGATAAGCGTTAATAAAATTGTTTTCAATACCGAACTGCAAAAAAGCTATTACGCCATATTTCTACAACACCCTAGTAAAATGGTGCCTCTATTTGTGCTTTGCGTTTTGCAAACTACCTTGGTGATGTCTGCTGGTAACGGTAAGTTTGTTAATTTACATAGTTGATAAAACTCTGGACTTGGACTTTGGAATCTAATTCATCTTACCCATTTTGTCTTTTATTTAATAAAAATGTGAGTACAAACATTTCTTACTCTATATCTTTTAGGAGTTCATGATTACTACAGGAAATTTCAGAACAACCGATAATTAATAAACATACGCGAAAATTAAATCGTAACCGCCGAACCTATATGTCATAGGCCAAAGGTCTAGGTCACTCTCTTTCCTTTTAATTCCGAAACATCGTTGTTATCACTATTATAACAAAGATTCTGACCAAATTTAGTACACTCATAGACCTTATTTAAATGTAGAAAGCATTTTATTTCAAAGGACGTAGGTCACACTAGAACGGGCGTTTTTAAAAGTTTACCTTGCATTTACCTTGGTTTCGTATTTTCAAAATAACTTTAAGTTTTTCCTTCAAATGCAGATCCTTGTGGTGTTTCGGGAAAATGGACAAACCAGTTTGGTTCTTTAATGGTTGTTTCCTACACGATGATATACGGCGACTGAATTCTCGGGTTTTCTATCGCTACTGGCAACAACCATGGTAACTCGAACATCACAAGTTGGACAGGAATTCATTATGCCTCTGAAGACAATATTCACACTCAATGGTTCTTTTCAAAACATACTGAATATTGTGATATGTGGAAGAATACACATTTTGGAAGCGCAATATTTACAAGAGAAAACAAAGGCGGACAGGGAGGCGGTGCTATCGGAAAATGAGATTTACTTTGCTCATACATTTCATGTGTAGTAGTCTATTATAGAATTAAAAAGAAATAAGATTTTCTGCTATATTCTCCACCGAAGCACGTATTGCAGCGATTTACAAATAATTCCAACCTATAATAAGACTTATAGTAAGTGAAACCAAGGTCTTGTTGCTGGTTTTCATGTATCATTCTACTTATTATTATTTTAGCAACATATTTACCATTAGAGTTGATACAAAAAGCGTGTATTCTCTGTTTCAAAGATTTAACACCTTTGCCTGAGGTCATGCCACATTCAAAATTTCCCTTTTTACCGCAATCTGTACAGTAAACTAAACGTAGTAACGATTCCAACTAAGATTATAAACATCGGATTTAAAGAGCTCTGCAGATTCTGAATAAGTAGTGCTCATGCTAAGTGAAGCCTAAATAAAAGAGCCAATTTATACACTGAATAATAGCAATCTCCTGCGCAGATTGTATATTCGCTACTTAAAAGCTTTTCACCAATATTATACTCAGTTCTAAACACTGACTCTTTTTGTAATTAATACACTACAATGGAATAAACTTTACTGATTTATAATGAGTACTACTTATATACATAAAGCTTTTGATTTTTTGTCTCATCTTGTATAGCAAAACCTATTAGGTAGCGGGGTGATACGTAGTATAACAGGAAGAGGTTATAGGTTGGAATAGTAATTGGATCTGTGAAATGGATTGAGGGTATACATATATAGCATAATACAAAACAATGGTCATAACTAACAACAAACAAATGTGATACAAAACAACGGTCATAACTAACAACAAAACAAATGTGACACAAAACAACGGTCATAACTAACAACAAAACAAATGTGTAAACAAAATTACACATGTACAATAACAGACATAAAATAAGTGAATTTACAGTGTTAACATATCTCCCGTAAAATATTTGGTTAAGCAAGAGAACAATTTGTCAAATTTATCTATTTGTCAACACATAATGAGGTTTGAAATCAATGTGTTGTAAAACAAAGTTGTTTGTTTTCACTTTCTCTAGGCCAAAGACACAATCAAGAAACATATGTTTAGGATATCTATTTTTGCCCATAAAAACGCATAAACTGCATATTCAAATGATCTGGGAAATTTTTTTTTACCTATTAATGAGAGAGTATCATATATCTATTTTTCAATTGAAAAGATATGTTGCAGTTATTCCTATGTAGTGGTATCAATTCATTGTGGATCCTGAAATAAAATTAAAGATCTTCTGGAATTCCTCAAGTCTAGATTATTATCGGAATATAATAACATCAAGACATATGATCTTCAACCCTTCATGCTTCTATTCCCCATACTGGTATCCTTACTCAAAAGAATTATACATCGTCCATTATTACTCTAAAAATTAAATAGTACTTGGTAGAGATTATCTATACTTTGGAAAAATGATTCCAAATCATCTTCTAATTCTTTACAATTATGAGGATGGATACAGCTGATCTGATCCAAAAGAAGAAACATCGTAGCCGGATACTTTGATCTCGGTCTTCGCTTTATAAGTATTGTCTTTAAACAATCGTAGTTTCGGGGATGTTATATGTCGCATCTAGCACAAAGAACATTAGATAAAGGATTTTACAGACCCCATGAAGTCAGCTTCATATCTTGACCTACACTTAGAGACAAATGAAAAGGAAAACTCATAACCAAGTTATACGACAAAACACGATGACTTCTTAAGCCGTAGCCTCTAACCTTTCTAGGACACCTATGCGCCAATGCAAAAATGAAAGATGTAAGACTCGAAATGGTTCCAATTCGCGATGAACTATTTAAGGACGTTTACCCTAACAATGCACCTGTTCCATGATCCATGTTTTAGTGGAGTCGGACTTGCTCATTCACTTCTTGACTTATCAAACGTGAAATATGATCAAGCAGTGTTGAAGGTTTAATTAATATTGAGTTAATAGTGCAGCCTTATAATATCGCATACCTGAAACGAATTTGGACCTATTGCCAGTAACTGACCAAATGCTTACGATACAGATTGAATATGATTCAAAATTTATAAATGATTAAATTCTCTTAGTACGATATTTGACTTTCAACTTCCGATTTCCAATTACCCTACATATTTGGAATCCACTGATTTAGTAACTGCTTTTTGTTCCTTTTAATACATTTTTGATTTTTTACTTTTTTAAATTTCACTGTTTGATGATGATTTATGTACAATGTAAGCTTTCATTTCCGATATCTCAAGAAAATGTAAGATGGGAGAACACCAACACCAAGAACCTTCGAAAGATTTACAAAAATCCAAATTAATCATGCTTATTACATATACGACTCAAAGAAGCGGAGACGAAACCAACAGACACAGAACAACACAACATAAAACACAAAATACAAAACAAATAGGCAGCGGAAATGAATCTAACTGTATTACAGTTGTTATATGTACTTTATTCTGTGATTTTTTAAATGATCTACTGGTGGTTTCTAATTAATAATTAGTTGGATTAAGACAAAGTCTTTTGATGCAATGTAAATATCGGCACACAAATACCGAAGCGTGAAAAATGGGACAAATCCATTTACAAGGCCGGAACATGATAGCAGGAAACCAAGACGACCAAAATACACAAGGTAGCGAATCAAATAAAATACAATCTATGTTTAACTGAAGATAAGAAGAACAAGATGTAACACAAAAAACTAAAGCACTAGCAAGTCCTACAATAAAGGGATCAAAATTAGGTGCCTCGGAAGCATGTTCTATTCCGCCAGCAGCACCTGTTGTATTACAAGTGTGATCCGATAATAGTCAAGAAGCAGTAATGCAGTCCCCGACACAAGTCACAAAGATATCCCTATAACAAAATCACATTTCGGCAATATCAATCAACTCAACAAAGTATCATGATATAAAAAAAGTGGTTATTATTATTCAATATAGACAAAATTGATAATAAACCAGTCACATAAATATTGGGCAATATTGGCTTTCCGTGCAAAAACACCGGAAATAAAAGTTTGAATTTTATTTTTTGTCTTTCATAATGTTGAATCCTAGCTCGAAGCATTATTGTATTTTATTTTACTAGGCTTAAAATTATCAACTGCGATTCAAATAAAAAAGGAAGAATCCTATCGAAGCACCAACAGAAAGGGGAAATAAAAGTTATTAGAATCCAAAAACATTTTCGAATGCTTATATCTATTACCCATATAAGTCTGTTGAGTTTTTCTTGTGCGTAGGGGAGGGGCTGTCGTTATCTGACCCACTGATTATCAAGTAATCTGATCTAAGGCATGAAACGTACAAAAGAGAAAACAAAAAGAAAATTTTATTGACCAATCAAGTATTTGCGTTATTTAAAAATAAGAACGCAAAAAGAGGCAACTCCAATCTTTATCATTTTAGTCTACGGAAAGCGTTATTCCCCACTAAGCTGTTTAGCCACATGTTCTCCTTCTTGGTGTGGTATACCAAAGCCCACTGTGTGTGAATAGTGTCGTCAACAGCAAAATAGTTTCCTGTAAAACTAGTTGTGGAGTTGGAGTTTCCATACACCTGATTATTCCAGGCCACAGTAAAACCGACAAGACAGTTGTTTAAGCCGGTGCCTGATCTAGCGTACCTTCCAGAGAGTTTGTAATAACCCTTAGCTCTTCCAACTGCTGTCTTATATCTTCCTTTAAGAATACCCACGTTTGATGTGAGGGAATCAGGCTGACATCCAAGGTTGAATTAAGTTCATTTATCCATCTTCCAGCGACTCTACATTGTCTTAATTTATTTGTTCCCGAACCTACGAATGTTAATAATACATCTATGTAATCATATGTATATAACCATATATAGTAGTCTTTGAAAAAAAAAAAAACAAAAACAAAAAAAAAAAAAAAAAACAAATCATTCTTTCCATTTTTGTTTTATTTTACTGTGATTGGTTCGACATATTGGTCTCTTTTTATTAATCACAAAATTAATTACAGAATTTAAGAAATATTAATTTTAAATTTAAATGCACATAGAAATACAAAAGAGGAAAGAACTCATCAATCATTTTGAGTCATTTTGAGTATTACTGACAAGTAACACATGATTAAAGTGCCACAAAACTATTGAGAGTGGAAAACACAGTCTGTATTACACTGATGTTACCATTGTGCATTACGAGTGATCCGAGAAAACTGACATGTTTATAAATTTGTGTTTCTGAGGTGATTTCATTGTTGTATTGTGTTTTTTTAGCACAAAATATAATACATATAGTTTTCTAACTAACCTTTTGCTACAACAAGACTTGAACAACACCCAAGTAACAGTATTACAAAGCCTTCCATCATACCAGATGTTTGCTGTCAGTATATTGTATTAGTTAACTCTGTCTGTTACAATTTAAAACTTACAAACTTACAACAAAATACAAACAATAAACCGCAGTGTTTTTTTTTTAGATAAGAGCATGCGGATAATTTTTAACGTAGATAACACCCAAGAGGAAGGGAATGGTATTTTGCAGGAAGAAGGCACCATATAGGTTATATATTATAGTCTGTATGACAAGTATGAAAAGAGTAGAAACAATTAAAATGCATGGGCGCTTCACGTACATTTTTCTAAACAAATACGCTTTGAAAATTTGTTTATCTTTATAAAATATTTGATGCTATGTGCTAAATGTACTTTTTTATGAAAATAAAATCTCCTATTATATGCCTTTTTAATGACATGCATTGTCTTAAAAAATACGTGTCAGTAAAACAAATGATTTCCGATATCGAAGGTCACAATTGACTTATAATGTTATAAATAAACCTAACCTAGTACTTTTTGCAATAATTAAAATACATAGACGACTTCCATTAAAATGATGATTGTCATCCTGTTTTTGCTGCTGCAGGCATTTTTAGGGTCGACCGCACCTAGCGACGGTATGTATATTATACATTTTAAACATTTTTTATTGCGTATTCCGGTGTTGATTCGTTTTTTTTTTAAATGTGCATCGTAAACAAAAGCTTTTGTTCATTGAATTTATTAGGCTGATTTGTCTGCAAATTTCTGTTACAGACTCTTGTGGCATTTCTGGGAAATGGAGAAACGATTTAGGTGCTTCGATGATTTTCACGTGTCAGGAAGGAAATGTTGTACCAACGGAAGGATACCTTACTGGACGATTCGAGTTTGACGACATACATCGATATGACCTCTCGGGTAGATACACTATGGTCGGGGGTGATGTTGTTCTCGGCTTCTCGGTTGCTATAGGTAACGACGATGGTGACTCCAGTGTAGCAAGTTTGACAGGAATTCATTATACTACTGAAGATTCTATTCATTCAAAATGGCTTCTATCAAGGAGCACTGAGTACAATGACATGTGGAAAAACACCCATTTCGGCAGCTCTGTATTCATTAGGGTAAAATAAAACAAATATCCTTAACATTACGGAAAGAATTATTGTAATTCTAGTCGTGTTGTCCGCAATCTAATGTGAAGACAAGGAAAATAAAATTTGTATTTTATCTTAGTTTTTGTTATGTCTCTGATTGCCATTGGCTTTATGGGTAATTTTTCGACTGTTTGAATGTTTTAATCAGTCATATTTTGTATAATCGTCCCAAGGCTTCTTACTCATAAATTGATTACGATGTTTATCATATGTAAATACTGTGGTAAAATTGTTTTAAAAGATGAAACAAAATTAAACATGTAAGAAAAAGAAAAAAATGCAAAACAGAAAAGCCACAGGAACAAAAATCAAATTCAAATATGATATATAAACATATTGAAATGTGTCAACAAAAACGTATCCGCAAGTTTAAGACTACTTTGACTAAATTGTTTCTATTAAAATGTTGTTACTAAGACAATCTAACACCTATCAACACCTGTGGCAATTAACTGTCATGCGAGACGTACTGAATACCGTTGCAATTTTTTGAACTGCTACAGGAGAGTCTATAACATGCGGTTATTGTTTTGTTAACATTTATCATTGGTCTGTGACGGAGGGGAACATTTCATATAAGAAATAATGTAACTTCCAGGTATTGTCAAATGTCCCAAATCATGAAAGTACTTCATTGCTATCTTGCAGTCAATAGGCAGAAATGTACACTTAACAGCCAGTCTAGACTATCTCCTTTGTATTGACAGTACCTTTTCAGTTCATAGTGTAACCAAAAATAGCCAACTCTCTTTTTTAATAACATGTGTCAATCGCATTAGTACTAAGCTTACAAAATTTCAACTATAAAGCGTTCAATTAATCAACGTGCATACAGGATTAATTTTGATATTTAGAATTTTTTTTTATGAAATGTTTTTGCAACACACTTTTAACGGCTTATTAGCTGTCAGTGGATACTTGTTCCTTTCAATGATTGGGCAAACTAGCATGAACAACTGGTCAATATTTCGTTTTGATCATAATATATTTATTTGGAAGTATTACTGTAAATGTATCAATTTTAGTGGTTGCTAATTTTCGCGGATTATATCAAGTGAACATATTTACGGGTATTAGTTTTCGCGATTTAACAGACAAACACAAGAACAAAAGTAACTAAAATAATACATACAAAGTAACAAAGGTAAATGAGTAACATGGACTCAACTAAAAATGGGAGCATGGATCAGGTGCACCAGTAGGGTAAGCGTCCTGTTCTTCTCTATAAACACCCGCCATGTTGCTCATAAAAAGTCGAATCAAGGGTAGACGAAATAGGGGGAAAACTATGACACGTTGAACAAATAGGTTTTCATGGTGCAAATTGATACACCGTAACGATTCACGACTTCATGATTACCACCATAAAACTTCTGTAGTGAGGAATTCAATCTTGTAGCAACATAGCTTTCCAGAAGCCTAATTGTAAAAGTCTAGCGCAATACACAATGTCTGCGTAGTTACGACAGGCTCTGGCATAGAGTATGAGTTGTGACAAAAAAAAAAAACTCCATACGCAGGTGCTGAAGGGATGTTGCTACAGATAAAAGGAAAGTTGACTATTCTGAACGAAAATTCATCACGTTTGTCGTAAAGTTTTGTCAATAGTTTTTCCCTTACCATTTCTAAGTGTAGGTCAAGATATGAGGCTGATTTCACAGTGTCTGTAGTATCCTTTATTTCAAGATCTTTGGATTAGATGCGATGTATCAAATCCACGAAACTAGGATTGTTTAACGATAATACGTCATCTATATAGCGGAAACTGAAATTAAAGGATCTAGCTAAACGATGTCCTTCCTTTCGAATCAGATCAGCTATAACGTCAGCCTAATAACAGTGAAGGAATAGGTCAGCAAGTATAGGAGCACAAACTGTTCCAATTGGAATGCCGACCGTTTCTTGAAAAACGCAATCAACACTCTGGACAGATATGTTGTCGATAAAAAATTCCAGCATTTTAAAACTTCCCTTTTGCAATTTTGGAAGATGATATGGAAGTATTGTTTTTACAAAGTATGAGGAATCTCTACAAAGAACTATATATTTGTATCTAGGTGTCACCATCTTTTTGCTGAAAAACAACGATGTTTTTGAGATCGACAGAATTTAACTGAGTATGGGGAATAGAAGTATACAGTGTTGAAAAATCAGAGGTTTTAATGCTATGATATTCTGATAACAGTCTTGAATCCAGGAATTCTAGAGGATCTTTCGAGTTTATCAAGATTTATATTGAATTAATACCACTACTAGAGTAACAAGTGTCGTGGAAGAACTGGAGACTATCTTATACAGCTGTGAGTATAGAATTTTAAAGTTTTGAAAACGGTTTGATGGAACATTTTGTAGATCCCGCTATGTAGCCTTGTTTGCATGGATTCTTGTAGAGTTTAGGAATCCAGTGCATAGACGGTATATCACAATAATCGTCTTTGGTAGAAAGACCAAAAGAGGACATCACAGATTTATGGTTTTTCACGATATCGTCTTTAGAGACTGTGATAGCAGTATAGTTCTTATTACTGCTTTTATTTTTTACGTCTACCTCTGATGATAAACATTGGATATAATTCATGAATTGATTTCTTAACGGCCATAGAACGTTTGTAGTGATGAATTCACACATTGAGCAATATCGGTGATAAAGTTTATCGGCATGTTGTAGGAATTCAGATGGGCACACATTGTGCTCCTTTAAAAGCACTTTTATTCCTATATCATTATGATTAAATCTCAGTTTAAATTGATAAGGTTTTTGTAAACATAATTTGTGTTTACTCAATTCTTTCTTGAAAATAAATATTTGATGATGAAGTTTAGTTGTATAATGCTAGGTATTTGGTGGATGACTATATCACTGGTAATCATGCCACATCTCCAATCATTTATAACCCTGTTCCAACAGCTTAATCATAAGAAGACCAGTGTTGTAGTCCGCGTAGTTTCACCAATCTAAGTTTGAGTAATGGTATAAAAATACGTTAAATTCATGCTGAAGGGATGTTGCCACAGATGAAAGGTAGGTAGATACGGAATGAAAAATCACTGTCTCTGTCGTTCAGTTGGGTCATCATTTTCCGCTTTCCAATGTCCTCTAAGATTAGGAATAAGCCAGCGGGTAGCATGGCACAATTTGTTCCCTTTGGACTGCCTATCGTCTGTTGAAAAACACATAAAAATAAATATAATCGGTCATAAATTCAAGCATTTTGATATCTTCTTCTGTGTAATTAGAAAATTCGGAATTGTTTGATTCCATAAGTCCACTATTCTCTAAATATAGTTTCAGCAAATGTTTTTTTGTCATTCGGCTTAGAGCAATCTTTCACAAAGTAATTTTTAATCATATCAAATAAAACATTGATTTAAGAGGCCATTTATCATAGTTGTCTAAACAAAATATGTAGGTTAGAAAATGTGATACTACATTCTGCAGACCAAGAAACGGAACGCAGTCTATATGTGTTTTTTTTAAGATAAGGTAGTTTCTACAAAAGGAGAAATCAAAATCTGTATTTTTGGTGCAACAACTAAGTAATATAGGATTGATTAAGTGATTGTCGATAATTCAGGCTATGATCTAGCAAGCATTGTATATGTGAAGTTGGAATGGCTTTTACATACATTTTGTAGCAATATCTAGAATGTGTTAACTAAAATCTAAAACGCTACATACGTACATACATGAAGATAAATTTTAAATCATTAACATTTATATATGACGCTTTTTGTTGTTGTAAGATGTTCAACTTTGTCGTTCACACAAAACAAGAACATAGAATAACCAAAATAATATATACAAAGCAACTTAAACCAGGTGCACCAATAGGGTAAGCGTCCTCTGCTTTTCTAGAAATAGTTGCTGATAAACAGTCAAATCTGGAATAGACCAAGTTCTTTGGGGTAGATGCAATGTATCAAATCCCCGAAATTAGGATTGTTTAAAGATAATACGTCATCTATATAGCGGAAACTGAGATTGAAGGATCTATCAAAACGATACTCTTTCTTTCGGATCA
This sequence comes from Perna viridis, assembly GCA_037379345.1. Classification (NCBI taxonomy): domain Eukaryota; kingdom Metazoa; phylum Mollusca; class Bivalvia; order Mytilida; family Mytilidae; genus Perna; species Perna viridis. The sequence goes on along the minus strand of CM074519.1, from coordinate 40,368,900 downwards.
GATCAGCTATAAAGTCAGCCTCATAAGAGTGAAGGAATAGGTAAATATGATAATATGATAATTGGAGAATTCATATGAATCTTTCAAAGAATAAACATAAAAGCCAATATTTTACAAAACAACGTCTATCGCTAGCTCTATATCTCTCTATAATAGTTAAGAAAAAATTGTCAAAGGTCGGAGTGAGTTTAATCGATTATCTAAGGCAAAATACTTTCATACTTGACGTGATTGAAATAGTTGTGTTTAATAAGGAACGCAAAGAACGCGGTGTTGCGAGTATTATTTCCGATCGTCTATTTTGACGTGTAAACAACGTTTTATCAATACCAAGCACAATCATTAGTCATTACTACGATATTACTAATACATGTATTGTAGTTTGTGTTCAAACTTGCTCAAATGATAAGTTTAGGATTACAAGCGTTGTTATTTCAATATGTTTTATGCGATGGTAAGAAATTATTATATGATAATGTCGGAAACACATTGATCAACTACGATTTAGGTAGGCTTCAACTTGTTCAACCTTACAGTGACCAATATGAAGCTTGGGATCGTTACCAGGATTCATCAAAATCAATGACATGATCAAAATAGTGATATGATACAGTAAATTTTTTGTAGTCAATGTAGAGCTATTACGTGCAGTTAAGCATATTTTTGCATTATGAGGTAGAGCTTCCTAATTAATACTACCATAACAATTTTCATAATTTAATGATCTTTTCCATGCAATGCTAGCCATTTACAAAGTTTCAAATTATTCCATAAAAGCACTACTCTTAACATTCTGACAAGATCTTCAACGAAACAGAAAAAATTCAAAAAAAAAAAAAAAAAAAAAAAAAAAGAATTGTGTTTATAGCACAACCCATCTGTCAGCAAATATGCAATAATCTACTTAAAACTTCCGAACGGTTTATTAATTCTTTACATTGATGGTTTGATAGGTCTCTAGCTTCCGACCGTTTCTAATAATCCCTAAACTTATATCTGTCGATAGGCCTTCTTTTTTCTTTGCATAGATCAATTTAAATGTTCTAATGTGATTTTGCCAAACTTCGAATGGCAAAAATTTGTTTTGTTGTGATTTTTAAAATAAATCTTTTCTTTGTGATTTAGTTACAATAGTTTCCTTTGTGTAAGAGTAATCAAGGAAACCAAGGTTATAGCAGTAAACAAAAGAATGTAATCCAGCCAGGGACAAAGACCAGACATAGAAAACAGACATACACAACAAAGAACATAAAGTAACTAAACCATACATACAAAGTAACAAAAGCAAATGAGCAACTCGGACTCTAAAAACTGTAAACATATTTTTTATTACAATGATACCTTACTCACAGTGAATTAAACAAGTATATAATGGACATTCTAAAGAGACATTTGCCATTTGCCATTGCTGTCAATGTAAAAAAAAATACGGATGTCAACCTTTTTGTAGGATTGTTAACTGCCATTTTGGCACATGAAAAAGACTGTACAAAATCTACATTTCCAGACTCCGAGGAAAACGAGAAAAACTCATTCTTTTAAATAGTGTCATGACAGGTGCACAAAAATGAATTTATACGTTTAAGTGAATTGATATTTCTTCCTGTTGAATCTCCTCTAGCATTTGTGATGTTCTGAAATAATTAATTTTTGGGAATGCTTTTTTCAAAATAAAAGTAAATCCCTCATATATATGCATAAATTCTGAACATTCGATGTTGTAATATTATAATAAAGAAAAAATATCAAACTGATTGATTGTTACTCCGGTGATGTAATATCTTTTTTGTCAGATTTATTTTGGACCTGACTTGATTATGGATCGGACTGGTGTTCGGTAATTTTGTTGTTACCCTTACTTGATGGACTAACTTTGCAAACAAACTTGATTTTAGTAAATGTATAATCTGTTTTCAGTTTACTTTCCAGTATTTGTTGGATTTGCTGGCAACAAGGAATCTGTTTATGAAGCTTGGATTGGACCATCAATGAGAAATGATATACCGAGAATACTTGGTCAGAACAAAAGACAGAACCATCTTAGGAATCATTTCATAGATCACTGGACAGGCGTTAAACAGGTAAAAGGCAAACCATGGTTTGAGATGGTTATGAAGCCAATATATTTCTTTTTGATGATTTCCGGAAATTTGTTAGTAACGGAGAATATTAAAAAGTGTCACTTTGTTCAATGACCTGAAAGGAATTTTTTAGGTAAGCTGAGGGATGATATTTGCAAATAGGCTAATATAGCTCAGGATAGGAAAAACTGGCTTGATAAAACCGTATACTTATATGTATTCTTTACTCTTGTTGGAAAATTCCTTACGTCGAGAGAAAGCCTTTATTGTAATCTTAATATACATGTACTCTATTTTATATACATGTACTCTATTTTATATACAGTACTCTAGTTACAAAAAAAACTCTGTTACTATCGGTAATTGATATACCTGATTTTTAACGTCAAGATTTGTTCTTTCGGATTTCTGCAATTACGTCAAATCGACGTCCTTTGTATTCTGTGTAATTTACCTGGGGTAGGTGTCAAGGATCAAAGAAAGGTAATTTCTAAGACACATATACAGGTAAACAAAAAGTGATTGATGTTTATCCTTGAAAAGGGTGAACTTGAAAAGCTAAAATGAGCATGAATGTGTAGTTTTAATTGAACTTATAGGTTTAAGTGACGTTCAAGTCGCAGCCCTTTTAATCATTTTCAAACTCATTTTTACGGGGGCTTGTGAACCACTTTAGACAAAAACAATAACTGGATCAGAGCGTCAATTACACAGTGGTTGTCTTGAATCTCTTCGAAAAAGATTCATAAAGGTTTCATAGAATGTTGACAATAGGCAAACGAACCAAGGTACTCATCCGATGCTCTACCCTTTAGTAGCCTTCTTTGATCACAGCTGTCGAACACAATACAGTAGTCGACACTGGATTCAAGGTAATGGCGAAAGATTCGCGAAAACTTGAAGATACCAGATAAGCATTTTCTCAAATTGTGATGCATATAAAAGCATCGAAAGTTTTAGTCAACATCCCAGTTTTGTGACTAGTGTATTACATTGAAAATGCTAGCATATGTTCATATGTTCAAATATCTTGTGTATGTTTAGGTAAAACTGGAATTATTTAACAATAACGAAAGAGTAATGTGGCTTAAGTTCAATGGTAATGGAACGGACAATCTAAGCTGGTTTTCAAAGGAGAACCTTGAAGACAGTAGCTTTAATGACTTGGCACCTTGTAGCACCTTTAATTATTTCTCTCTTGAAGGGTAGGTTAAATGATTATGTTAAGGCATAAACACAACCATAACACACAAAAACTATAACAAAGTTAGGAACATATTTTATATCAATGACAGGTATCACATGATATGTTTAAATCATAAAGAAATAAAAGTTAATTTGTTTTCGTGTTCAAGCTTGGCTTCGGAAATTATATATACAAACATGTTTACATCATTTACGAAGAAATCTGATAAAAACTTAGATTTACAATAATCAAAATTCGATTTTAAATAGAGAGCTTATATATGTAACGAAACCATTTAAATTCATAACTTCTGTTTTTATTTTAATCTTTGCATAGATATCTATGCATGCTTTATAATTGTTTTTAGGTTCGAACTCAAAATCGTTACATGCGGAAATATATAGTGCGCATTGAAATATGATCATAATCACAAATAAACATTGTATTTACAATTAATCGATTTTAGAGAAATGATAAAAATTATAACTTGATGGATCTTTCCACGCAACTAAGCATTTAAAGTGTTCATTGACATTTTTTAAACAATTGTATTAATGCGCGATAGGCTCGGATTGAGGTGCTTGTGTTAATATTGCTGATAATTATTTTTTGGAAAGATTTAAGTAGACTATTATAAAATAAAACCCATGATATTTGTTAACTATTAATAGTAAATTTGGGTCAGATAGATCTCCAATAACAGACATCTTGCGCTTCAGATGTATTGACAGTTCATGACCTAATTATTAAAAAAATATAAATAGAATTCTTAGCGTCCTAGCGTTTGCTGAGACTAATAAAACAACAGGGTATCCCGTTAATTATATCTAATCCCAGGCGTGTGGTTTACGCATTTGACTCTCTCTTCCGTCTTTTTTTTCTGTGATTTATGTAAAATTGCATTCACATGGTATGTCATCTAAGTTTACCCTTTATTTTGTAAAACTGAAATTTGTCCAATTGACAAGTATCGAGATTAACGAGATTCTACGGTATTACATATTTAATATTAGCTTGAGAATTTTCACATGTATAATGACCATTGAATAATGATTGAATATGAACTCTGTAAAATAACAAGCTTAGGTTTGTCTCTTGTTTGGGTTTTCTCTGCTGATATTTTTACGAACTGTAAAATATGGCATGTGTGGAACGGCCAAGGGGATTGAAATGACCACCAGGAAATCTGATTATGGATAGAAACCAAATAAAAAACTGAAAAAAAAATTAATTGTATGTATTATTACAGAAAAAAAAGCTTATATCCCGTGACAATTTATATGCTCCATTGTGCATTATTCCTACACAATCTAAAATTTGCACCTTAAGGATAAACATGTACAGCTTGATTAGAAAAAAAATATAAAATATTTTGATAATGATTCAGTTCAATATATAGCCAGCTTGATTCATGATTAAAAAAATAATTAAAAAAAATCGAATTTTTCCAACGATATTGAAAACCACAAGTTACAAGCTAACATCCTTTTCGCAAAAAATTACCATTTACCGATAAAAATGGTGCGTAAAACACAGGACGTATTAAAATACGGTAGTTTCTCTTATCAATTTGCTGACTTGCATAAACAAACCACTGGTCATATTTGAATGTTTTAATGTTTCAAGAAAATCAATGACAGTTTCCCTTTGCTGCCCTCGATATTTTATACGGAAGATTCAGGATTTTCTCCTTTTCCTATGTTGTATTTGTTTCCTTGTTATTATTGGTTTTACTACAAAAGCCTAAATAGTAATTAAATTTGTTTGTAGAGAGGCCAGGGCAGGAAGTAATCCTTTGGATAGAAAATTCTTCATTAATCGATCATATGGCGGATGCGCCGAAGACGCGGGGTGGTTTTGTATTGCTGACAAACACCAGCATTGTCCATGGGAGAAACGTGGAGCACCTCCTAGTTTTATTTATACGATAAACAACACACCACGTAAATACGATACAGGTATGAATAATACTATATAATTAGGAATATAAGAAAAAAATGATGTCATTTACTACATCACTCAGTAGTGGCGATTGATACCACATTCCGAATATGGATAACTCTGTAACGATTCAATAATTAGGTAATTTTATGTAAGTAACAACATGTTGCGAAAATGATGTTAACATGTAACTTGTGGTTTTCATTATTATTAATATCAAAACTCCAGTTTTTGATCTTATATACGTAAAATAAATATGTTTATAATACTTCGTATCAATTTGATGAATTTTGATTGAATACGACGTTAATATCAAATGGCTGAAAGTCTGATAGTTTTTTGTCTATTACCCACTCGTAAAAAGCGTACAGGTAAAATTAGGTACCAGTTCAATCTTAGTCAATTTTACGTTTGAAGGAGAAGTAATATGAGCAACGTCCTTACAAATAAATATGATAAGATCGATTAATAGACGTATTGTTTTTACTTATGATACCCAATATACTACGAACCTGCAATCCAACATTTCTAATTGTATTGTCAAATTAAAAAGTGACTAAGGTTGGATCTTGAAATGAAAGTGTTCAAATGATAATTTATGATATTGTTGTTACATGTCCATACAGTGCATTCTTAATCATTTTTGTTTTGTTTTGTTTTGTTGTTGTTGTTGATGCTTCCTTGTAAAGATCTAAGGTAAACAACTTTATACAGAAAAACAACAAGACAAAAAGAAAAAAAATAACAAACAAACGAACACTCAAAAACAGCACAAATAAAAAAAAACAATAACAAATAACATTTATGTCAGTGACCAGAGAAGAGGTCCACCTCGAAGCATTGATTTAATAAATATAAAAATGGAGTGTGATCCACAGTTGACGTTTACAACTTCACATTATTGCAAACTTGAATGAAAGTAAAACAATTTTAATGAGAAAAATAAGACAGAAGTTACACAAACATGCTCCCTTTGAAATAAGCGACAATGGAACATTCATTTTAGTAACATATAAATTCAAGGGTAATAGAGAGTTTGTTACCCCTTGAAAACACATTGTAACCCTCGGCTATGCCTCGGTGGGACAACAATTTTCTCGGGTTTAGAAACTGCTCTATCACCTTCTTATATTTTATTTATTTATTATAAAATAGCAGCCATCTCAATGATACTGTATTAGCTCAAACTATCATACTAAAAATGTCAACAGAAATACTTATCACATTACAAATGTGATTTACTTTACAGACTCACTCACAGCGGATACAATTGTGGTATCAGTCTTACTTGACATTTGAAGAGATGAAGTGGGTCAAGTAGTTATTCTTAATAAATGATACAATAAATAAACAGTGTAATTTTGGTTACTTTTTTTTATCCTGAAGCTTATATAGACCAAGTCTTTTTGGGGAAAAAAAGAAAAATCAACTACAACCAAACCGGAATATATGTTACTAGAATTACACGTTTGTATTGAACAGTAGCTATTGAAGCGATTAGGAATTTGACAACACAAGAAGGAAGAATATTGTTTGTGCATTAAGTTAGTTGATCGTTTGTATGTAATCTGTAAAGTGCTCGTTATAAGATGGAACGATGAAACCAGGAAAGGAAAAGCTATTATTTTTACTTTATTAGTCCAGTTGACCCACTATGACTTCAGTGAACCCATAAAATAATAATATATGTCGTCTAGATATTGAATGTTAAAAAGCCAAAGTTTGTCAGAGTCTGACACGGAAAATGTGTAGTCATAATTATATGGAATAGGAATCAAAGCAACTCTTGCAATCAATTGCAAAAAGCAAGATTAAGATATTAGAAAAAAATATTCCTAAATCGGCGAAATTTGCCAGTAATTTTAATGAGACCATGTCAAAAAATCAACATTGAGTAAGAATATTGCTATCAGCTGAGCCGCTGTTATTATCGACATCTTACTGAAAAACAATTGAACTACAGAAAACAAAGAAGGCAAGCACGTCGAGGCGATGAAAATAATATCATTATCTATATGAAAAAAACCTTCAATGAAAAATAAGTTGATATTGGACAACATCCAAAATCACTAACAACGTATGCCCATCTACGTCAACATATTGATATCAATTCGGTTATGACTCTAATGCGATATGTTTCAAACAGAAGTATTGGATTATAAATACCTAAAATCAGTAAACAAAAGATTTTTTTTATTTTGAAAATGACAATCATTAGGTTAATATTCACTAAACTTAAAACAACATGATCCACGTTTAAACCTAAGCCCACATGGAAAGCCATGTAACGAACATTGTACAACTTCTCGGGTCTGGGAATGACTACTCATTTCCATGTTGTCTTTTGTTTGAGTACTTTTTGTTTACAATATATTTTGCTTTGCTTTTAGTTCTTCTGCTATTGAGACGATGTTACCATTGAAACACGTGAGTTGCGCACAGAAAATTGCAACATTTATATTATTGATATTTGTGTATTTAAAAGCCGCGTCGTTGATGCCATTGCTAGTGGTCCAAAGCTGCTGAGTGTATTTATTAGCCCATTGTATTTATCATACTTGCCATAAATGATATAATGATCTTTACAGTACCACAAAACTCAAAACATCGAAATTCCAGTCCTTGTATTGCACATTGTATATCTTCTCTCTCCTATTTCAATATTTTGTTTTTGTTTTGAGTACTTTTTGAATACAATTAATTTTTGCCATGTATTTAGTTCTCATGCTACTGATAAGGTACTGCTTTTTGAAACACATGTTCAGCATACCGGAATTTACAGCATACCGGAATTTACAACATTAATAAATGATTTATGTTTTGATTTTGTCTTTATATGATAACTACATGTATTAGAAATATTGATACTTGTCCCTCTTAACAAATTATACTATGTAAAATAAATCGCCATTTTTCGAACATGTAAGGAAACATGTGAAACGTAAATATTTTTGAAACAGCGCCAACAGATTTTCCGTTTTAAGTCTTGACAGCAGGGTAATTTATACTGACTGGTCATCAACAATGAACTTCTTAGCGTTGCAATTCTTGTTTTTGGATTTAGTTGTTTGTGACTGTAAGTATAACTTTTTCCATAGCTCGTATTATAGCTTGATTAACTTCTACATATTGTTATATATGCTGGCCGCTCATCTAATAACCTTTAAGTTTTACGTTTCTTGTTTTTGGATTTCGTATTGCATAAGAAGTAAATAGACAAGGTAGATATTTATTAAAAAATATTGATAATAAAAAGTGTACTTTAATTTGCACTCCTTTACAATTCTTACTGCCTTTATTTTATTTTAAAATTACGAATGCATCACATGTGATTCAAATAAATTTTAAAATCAAGACTTTGAAATATTCATTTTTTATTCATGATGGACAAAAGTAGAAATTTCAAACTGAAGTCAAGAGAGATTGTGAATTATTCTATTGACATAAGTGGTAAAGTTCAACCATTTATGTTACTGTACCATTACCACAGCATGCGATTTTAGACCATCAAAATGTTAAGATTATATCTTATTCATCATTCGTTAATTTCCAGTGTACTTCCCAGTGTTTGTAGCTTATGCTGGTAACGGACAATCGGTATACAACGCATGGGTCGGACCGTCAATGAGCAATGATATACCAACACTTATTGGTCAGAATCAAGGACAAAATCATCTTAGGAATCATTTCATAGACCATTGGACTGATGTCAAACAGGTGGATAATTAAAAAATAGTTAAAGTAAAGAAGGGACTTATATGTTTAAAGTTAAAGTTATTCTGTTAAGAGTTTGTACATGTGGAAACCAGGCAGTTCCTATAATATGGGTAGCACATGGTAAATTTCATCCCACTGAATTTTTTGTTGCAATGTAATGTGTGTATAATATGTATCTCAAATAGTAAAAGTATTTTTTTTCAAAAACATATTGTTTATAAAATGATGTTAAAGTTCCCTAAGAAAGCAACCTAATTTTGCACAAAATTTCATTTTTCATCTTGTAATCTATTTCTATTTTACAACTGCAGTTATTCAAAAACCAACATTCAACTTTGAGAAATGATGCATTTGTTGTATGAAATGGATGAAAATTTGTTTAGACAAAGTTTGGCATGTGCCTCTACCACCTTGTTTTTGCATGGACGCTCTTAATGTTATGGTCTCTGTAAGCCATAGTGAGCAAGGTGTCTCGATAAGGCCTGTGACTGACCCACGACATAATGATATTGAACCAAGCCTTCGATTTTGTCACAAATCCTAATAACACAGAAAAATATATTCAATAATAAAAGATATGATCTTATACTTATTTTCCTATATGAAATAAAGTAGTATCATAAAAAAATATTCATTGAAATGGCTATTTCTGTATTTCTTGCATTGATCATATCAGTAGGCATTTATGTGTACACGAGGAAAACAGATTTAAAACAGACCGTTGATGTTTCTTCATTGTGGAGCTGTGTAGCTCTTTCTCTACGAATCAAGCAAAATGTGTACCGTGTGACTGGTTTGAATTTTGGAAATTTTATGGCAGAAACGTATACTAAAATATTTGTCGATGTTGCTTTTGGTGGACCCTAAGTGGTGCACTCCGTACTTAAGCTCACAGTAAATATTTCGCGAAATTTTATTTGTTTCATAAACGCTAAAAAATGCCAAATTAGTATTCCGCGAAAATAACCCGCTGTACGGTATTAGGTTTGGCACATGAAAAGAAGCAGATATTTTATTGCATTATCCAAGTATTTTACCTTATAATAAACAGATTTAACAAACAAAGTATTTGTAAAGTTTGCTTTCAAATATTGATAGGTGAAAATGCAATATTGAAATGGCGGAAACGTTTTCCGGCACGTTTTTTCCTATATAAGCAGTAAAATATATTACACAGATCATTCAGGGTAAATTAAAATTTTTTTTTCTAGATTTTTGAATATATGTATATAAATGAAAAAGACCAAATTGAGATCAATGATGATCCACCAATTGTCCGATTCTTACACCAAATGATACTTAAATACATTTACGCATGTATATTGCAAGATACTAAGTACAACTATTACAGGTCAAGTTAGAATTGTTTGAAAACAATGAACGTGTTGCGTGGGTGAAATTTGATGGAAATGGGACAGACAAAATGGACTGGTTCTCTAAAGAAAGGCTTTTTGATAGCAGTTTTAATGACTTAGCACCATGTAGCAACTCAAACTATTTTTCTATTCAAGGGTAAGTATAAGGATTATTTACATGAACTATGTATTTTGGCCTTCTACCTATATTGTCATTTCATTTTACTTCTGTATTTTTGTAGACTTTAACTATATATTTCATTTTGTTAAACAACTAGTACTCTTTTTTATTGAATCTTTATGTGTGTCAATGATTTACCTATATATTTATAAATATATAAGTCGTGATTTTGGTATTTGTAGTTTTATCAAATAAAATGAGCATGTAAGTCGTACATGAATAAGACGTGAACAGATATAGAAAAGACTGTTAACTCAGTCAAATATAGAACCCTTTAGATTTGTGAAATAACATAAATCATATTAATCTGTCCATTCTACATATGTATATCAAATCTAGGAGTGGCCGCCGAAAGTTTTTCATCTGTCGATCATACGGTGGATGTCCAAAAGACAATGGATGGTTAGCCATAATTGATAACGAAAACGGTTGTCCATGGGAAATGAGAGGACCACGCCCAACCTTCATTTATACAAAAAATCACACACCACGTGATTTTCTAACAGGTAAACTTAAATAAAATCAGTAGATATAAGTACACATACACCATTATTTAGATGCAATGTTATCAAAAAATGAGATCTTAATAATTATTTGAGGAAAAATATCTTGTCAAAGAACTGAAATAAAAAAAATGCTTTTTATAGAATCGTTATGGAAAATGGATATTTACGTTTCGCTTAAAAAGGTGTGATTTAAAACGAGTAAAAAAAATCTTGTCGAATAACTAAAAGAAATAGTTAATAAACATATGATCGGAATTTAGAAGTGTTGAGTAAGTTTCATTTCTTCGGAATAAGTTTCGTTTAAAAGTAGTTTGGTTTAAAACCATAAACGTTTGTATGTTTCAGGTTTATGTACTATGACTAAGGATGTTCGCTGGTCTATTTCACTATAACAAGGATTTCAAAGGGTAGAAAAATATATGAAGAAAAAAGATATACGAGTTAGTGGGCTCGTCTTTGAGATATAAGCGTTTGAAATTTTGGTGGGAAAAGGATTTTATCTAGATTTTGCATAGCTTTTGTCTTGGTATGTTTTATAAATTAAAACCACTTAAGAAATAACAAGGGTCTCTTAAATTTCACAAACTCTCAAAGGTGTGTTTAAAGAAATTATGAAAAGTGGGGGTCACTAGCAAAACATAATAATGCTATGAAATTTATTAAACCAGAAGAGTGCGAACATCTGACAAAAAGACCGAACATGACAAGCGAACATCCTTAATTGCAGTATATGATATATGATAAGTTCTATACTCCATTTTTCAGATTATCTCACGGCCGATACAATGGTGATATCCGTATTACTTGATCTATGACATGCATGATCTTTGATTTGAATAAATTTTAAAATATATCTTGGTTATCAACATATTTTACAGTCAGAATTATTTAAAAGTATATTAAAAGTGTAGTAGAAGCAATCAGAATTTGAAAGTAAAACCTGACATGCTTCTTCTATTGAAATGATCGGTTAAACTAAGCTTTAGGGCTAGCTAGACCTCCTACCTCAATAGTTTTGTCATACATGTATGAGTTCCAGTGTAAGATTGTGCTATGCACACAAGAGTCAAAATTGATAAACAGTAATCAATTTAGCAATCGACTAGACGACTTGAGTACTAAAAATATTATGTGATTGTTCCAATAGTATACTTTGGAAATGAGCAGATAAGGCGTATTTTAGAATACGTCTGATGACAAAGTATCTCGAGATTTCAATTCTAATTGTATTTACTTATCCAAGAACACCCTTTAGCTTTTTAAAATCTTCTCTGAAGTATTATAATTTTGGTACTGTTTTGAACTGCACACATGTCATATAGTAATGTAATTAATCATTCATGTATTTGTATAATTGACATGAAAGTGAAGCCAATGAAAACATTGTTGCAGTTTTTCTCTTTTTTTCAAAAATCAAACGGTAAAAAGTCTGTGATACAAAATATAATATAACTCATATCAAACATAAATTATAAAATGTTTTATGTTTCATGCGATGTACATTTTTAAAAGCATTAACGTGTGTGTATTTCCGTAAGAAGGTTACATACAATGAGGATATAACTTTTTGTACTTTTAAACTGATCTGGAGCTGATATGTCAGTTAAGCACTAGTAATCCGTCCTTTGTTCATTTGCGTACCGTATAATCAGTTTCTTTATTTCTGTTTTATGAGCGGAATCAGACCTTTTTAAACCGATTTTTAGGTAGTGCGTCGGTTTCATTGTCGCTCATTGAAGGCCAATTGGTGGCCTTGGGCTGACATTTTTCATTTCGGTAAGGTTGTTGTCTCTTTGATATGTCCAACATATCCATTCTCGTTATACAGCTTAACTCAAAAAAATTCATTTAAACAAATGAAAACAAAAGCAAGAACACAAAAATATTACCAGCAACAAATGTAACGCATAAAACATATTAAAAGTCATCAAAATGTTTTAAGTACTGCATTATGAATGCATGTAATGTATCTCTACCATATCAGAATGTGATATGTTTAGCAATGTACCATTTTTTTACGTGAACATTATTGACGAATTAAGACTTTACATACCTGCAAAAACGGATTATGACAAAGATAAACTTGCCGATGCTAAGAGCAATTCAGTATGTAGCATACAACTAGTAATCAAGGGAACCAAGGTTATAGCGGAAATCAAAAGAATGTAATCCAGGGACAGAGATCAGATATGGAAAGCATACAAACACAACAAAGAACAAGAAGTAACTAAAATAATACATACAAAGTAACAAAAGTAAATGAGCAACTCGGTAGGGTAAGCTTCCTATGCTTTTCTAGGAATGCCGACGACTTGCTCAGTAAAGTCAAGTCCGGGATAGATGAAAGAGAAAGGAAAACTATGGCACGTTTAACAAATCCGTTTTCATGGTGCAGACGGATACACCGTAACGATCGACGAGTTCATGATAACGACCATAAAACTTCTGTAGTGATACCTTCAATCTTGTAGCAACATAACCCTATTCCAGAAGCCTAACTGTAAGAAGTCTAGCTCGATACAATAAGTCTGTATAGTAAGGACAAGCTCTGGCATAGCGTATTAGTTGTGATAAAAAACACCATACGTAGGTTCTAAAAGAATATTGCCACAGATGAAAGGAAAGTTGACAATACTGAATGAAAATTATCAATTAATAAATTATGTCACCTGCGGTATTGAAAAAATTCATTTCATCCACAAAACTTTTCGGTTTATCATTCTGCACACTGTCGAATATGAAGACCAGAGCTAAGCAAATTATGTATCATTAATAAATGGATATAAAAAACGAGAACGAAGGAAAAAAAGGCGCAACCCCCCCCCCCCCAAAAAAAAACAAAAAAAAAACAAACAAACATACAACAAACAAACAAACAATCTGATATCTTTTTATTTCGCTCTATTAAAAACGTTATGTCCAAGCAAACTGTTTAGCCACATATTCTCTTGTTTGGTGTGGCGCACTAGTACCCATTGTGTGTAAATAGTATCGTCAACAGCAAAATAACTGCCCGTAAAACTGGCAGTAGAATTAGAATTGCCATAGACATTATTATTATAGGTAACGGTAAATCCGACAAGGCAGTTCTTTAACCCGTTGCCTGATCTTGCGTACCTCCCAGAGAGTTTGTAGTAGCCATCAGCCCTACCAACAGCCGTGTTGTATCTGCCGTCGAGGCTACCGACGTCGGATGAAGAGGAATCAGGCTGACAGGTCAAGGTCATGTTGGATCCCAGGTCGTTTATCCATTTTCCCTGTACTCCACATTGACCAGAACTGTAACTTCCTGAAAATGTGCAAGAAACAAATTCTTCTTGCTATCGGCCAAAAATTCTAAAGCCTAAACAAAGGACGACTCAGATACATTGAAATCAAAATTCAAGACCTAAACATAAAAGCAGGAAACAGAGACTAACTATACATATAATGTAGCGAACATAATAAAATACATTTGCAATTATAATTAAATCTATTAAAAGGAAAATAATACATCACTTAAAAACTAAAGCAAAAACAACATCCACTTCTAAAAATATCTGGATGTGACATCAGATGCTCAGGAAGGGTAATCATGTCTTGTTCCGCAATTGTCAGCCGTCACATTGGAAGTGGGTCAAATCCGCTGAAAGTTTAGCTACAATAATGCGCCCTTTAAACGTTTTGTTAAGGCGGAGTCAAAAAGAAGTCATTCACAACAATGAAGCAATTCTTTGCGATTCACACCTGGGGACCTCAATTAATTCAACAAAGGTTCTTAATGTAAAAACTATGAAAATGGTTGAATATATTTAAGAATATTTGGAGCATTTTATATACTTTTTGATAGACTTCATGTTTTTAAAGAAATTCATTTTTCAATCTTTAATATATTTTATCTACATAAATGTTTTTTTTAAACCTAAAATGAAATTGAAACAGAATTGTCTTTCAATATTGTTTGAGATTGTAATGGCTAATATAGCTTTTTTTCACCCAAAATATTTAAAATAAGGTTTTCAGGGTACATATTTGTATGCGATTTCGGATTTCTTTAAAAAAAATGCACAGTAAAAAGCGAAAAAAAAAAAAAAAATGAAAAATTTACAGCAAAATATATGTTAATGTCTCCCTTGACATCCTGATAAAGTCCTCCCAATGATTTATGTTCACACATTTTTGAGAAAGTATTATGAAGTATGCAAAGTATAAAAATTCATAAACCATTTCAGTTCATAACATTTGAAATAGTATATTGACATTCTAATGTGTGTATATGTGTGTCTTAGAACTTGACTCGGGAAAAATCTTAATATGGTATACTTTCTTTTGTCTTTTATCAAAATAATCCAATAGCAAATGTGCAATAGATATGGTAAAAAGTTTTTTTTCTGTTTTAATAAACTTATAAATTTACAAGGATGGCCTGAATGCGAATTAGGTTGTTTTGTTTATAGAAATTAACTAAGCACGAAACAGTAAATGTACATATTGAAAGACATAAGTTATATATTCTAATATGACGTTCTCATATCGTCAAACAGTATATGCCAGTACAACCCCGCCTTTATCATCTGCGCGCTGTATCTTTTCTTTCGCTCGGTGTTACATAATCTAATACAAATGCCGTACGCATGTTAAAATGAGTAAAAATCTACCCCCTTCACGAATTATTTCTTAAACATACCTGATGCTAAAACAATACTAGCGTAACAGCTTAGTAACAGTGCTGCAGATACATGTACGACCATTTTACTATTATAAGTTATACACTAAACCCACTTTGTTGTAGCGAAGTAAAATTAGGATAACCTTCTGCGCCGAATTACAATACTACGTTGTTAGATCAAGGGTAAGTTTTTAATACTGCGTAATTTATTTTAGGAAGGATGGAAAATGGTCTGCTGATATCGAAGGTCTGAGTTTTCTTATTTGTGAGGATTGCTTTTAATTGTTTACCAAGTTATGCAAAATACCCTAATTTTGGACAATTTTCGCCTCGTTAAGCACTTCAGGCACAAGTTTGTATAAAAAAAAATCAACGGATCCAATTCAAAATGAATACATCATTTAGTTTATTTATTTTTATTTGATGACTGTGGAACAATTGACATATAAGACTATTCTTATACTACATAAATTTTTAGCTTATTTAGAATACCATTGCAGTGGAAAAGCGTATCTTCAATGGTTCTGTGATGCGTTGTAAATTTACTTGATTAGGTCGACCTGAATGAATTTGCAAATTATAAAATCATATTTAATCTTTATTACGCAGTTCGTATTTGAAAGGAAAGAAAAGTCAATCTACTTACATTTTTTTTGCCGACACTTATAATAATTTGAACCAGGTCCAACAGTTGTCTATATCAAGTCCTAGTATTTTATAAATATAACTATCGTGCAAGATGATCTTCTTGGTGTCGCAGTTCATGTTTGTGAGATCATTTGCTTGCGACTGTATGAATTCTGTTCTGCTTCAGTGCTTATTCACAAAAAATCAGACAAAATCAAACACTGTTTCTTATAGAGGTTATTAATGACGCAGAAATTCCTACAAACAAATCATATATGAATCAACCATATTTTACGTAACTATAATCTCTTTGTATGCAGATCTGTATTTTGGAGAGAACTATACTTACATCAACAACTTAAATCAGCCAAGGAAAGAACAATAACTCTTGAAATTTACAAATTTCTTACGTGTTCTGCGTAATTTTTATCTCCAAGCTTAAACAAGCGTATTTAAAACTGAGACTGGTTTTTTATATGTAATTGTATTTTATTGGTTTTGATGTGCATGAACCCCCTGTCTGCTTCTGAAGTTTTAAATGTTAATAAACTATTTAAAAGTCGTTTCGTTTACAATTGTTAATATTTCATGTTATATGACGTTTTAAAATGTTTAAAAAACAATTGCCCGTGATCTTAGAATGCTATAAAATGAGTTAAATGTGAAAGTCTTAAAAGTGTAGAAATTGTTTCATAAAACAGGATAAAGCATGGATGACGATTCCTAGAACTGATATTCTTAAATTTATTGGTCAGAATCAAAGGAAAAAACTGCTAAGCAGTCGGTTTTTAGATCATAGGACAGATGTTCAACAGGTATATTCTTTCGTTCTTTAAAGAGGAAATTTAGCATATATATATTCATAACCTTAACTGTTGAGTAATTTAATTTTTTTCTACAATAAAATTATCATTTCATAGCACATTGCATTTTCGATTCCGTTTTATACACCTCCAAAGTATAATATCTCCTTTAATAAAAATATGTATTGTGGATGATATGTTTTAACAATAATAGAAAATGTTTTATTTAACAAAACTAATGACAAAATATTTGCATGCTTTGAGCATTTCTTTTATGCTATCATAATCGAAATAGAATGAATTACCTGCACAATGAATTTGCATGAGTTGATTTAATACATTCAAACAACTCACGTCTTGTTTTCCTTCTCTCCAGATTTTCAATTAGTAATATATTTTATTTGGTTTACATTGTATACATAAATTGACCCTGTTTCCTGTTTTCACGTTTAAGGCTATGTACAATGTACTTAAATTTTGATTAATCAGAAATGTCCCGTTATTGACGTTTCGACATTGTTTTTCATATATAGTAGAAGTTGTTATTTGCACATGGGTTTATATTGACATTGACAAATAAAAAACTTGGTATTATACCTGTTGTTGGTAATGTTAGAATTGTTTTACAACAACGAACCTGTTGTATGATTGAAATTCGACAGACAGACAAAACTGATTAGTATTCGAAAGACAAGATCATTGACTTAGATCCATGCAGCAACTTCAATTATTTTTCTGCTTCGGGGTAGGTTTGTAATAAATATTAAGGTGGATCTAATAAGTTTTTTAATCACAGATAATCCAACTTTTTGGCTGATAATTTTTCGTTTCAGTGGATTTTCAAGATTATTTTTGTGTTACCTCAAATTTAAACACGAATAAAGCAAACGTTCAGATCCAAGATTTTCTCCATACTACTCAATTACAACCTTTTCTGAAATATTATGTTGTGACAGTCATGATATTTTTGCAAAATTATAGGCATTCACTACGAAAGTTTTTCATCAGGCGATCATTTTGTCCATTGGAAACAAGAGAATAAACCCCAAACTTCATCTATATTTAAGAAGGCACACGTTTTGCATCCACACTAAAATATTTCAGTAAACCATAATTAAACTCAATCATTAGGTGTCATTGTTGACTCAAACTTTAAGTTTTAAACAGAAAATTAAAGGTCTGGCAAATCTTTGTATCTCCTTCATGTATAGCTACCAAAAAAATCTGTTTGAACTCTCAGATTACCTTAGCTTTTTACCAGTGTTCCTTTTTGTTGCTTTGTGTGTATGATTTTAGTTACTTTGTGTTCTTGTTGTGTATGTCTATTTTTCATGTCTGATCGTTGACCCTGGATTGCATTCTTTTGATTACCGCTATAACCTTGGTTCCCTTGATTACTCTTTTCTAAACTCGATCCAGTTATAAATGTCACAACATCTGTTATTCAGTTCAGTAAATATGTTTGCAGCGAGAAGGAATTCAAAGATCTCTGAACTTGTACATTTACATGTATAATCACGGCAGCCAACTATCACATGTACAATCATGGGGCCAAATAACACATGTACTGTCATGGAAGCGAAATATCAATTGAACAATCACGGGCGCCAACTATCAAATGTACATGGAAAAATTGGAGTCTAAGCGGTTATAAATCTGGATGATTCATTGTTCATACAGTATTTGTAAATGTACATTCTCCTAGTTTTCAGACACTTTTTCATCTTCGAGTTTACTATTTCTTTTGTTTTTGTTAAACTTCCTTTACTAGTGACTGTATTCCACAGAAAAAAAAACATCAAAAATATATACGTAAGTAGTGTATGTACAGAATATAAACATGTGGTACAATTTCATGAATACACCGAATGCATATCAAACGCACTACTACTCTTAAAATACCCTAGCAGTCTGGTGTAGATCCGCGCGTAAGCATTATATTATCCGCGCATGTCAGTGACCATCGCACTTCGGCTTCCCCATTGGGTTTTAAAGTCTTATATATTTGTATAAAGGTTTTTAGCTCTGGACTGATGTAAACTTCCAATAAATCATCTTTCTATTACCCAAAAACTTCATTTCTTATCGTACTAACGAAATCCCCATTAGCTGTTTCTTATTTTCAAATTCCTTAATTAAAGTCCTATTCTCTATGAAAATTACACCGTTCTATTTAACTAAATACCAATTTCATTTTTAATATAAATATATCAATGAAATTCCTCAAATTTATATTTACAACAGACATAACGATTTAGCATATACTGCTTTCACCAACATATGATATAAAACTGAACTTATCTATACCAGGAATCGAACGGAACTAAAAATAATTTTAGACAGGACAGCTGACACAAACAACAACAAACATGTAATAGCCAAAATAGCACGTACAAAGAAAACAAAAGAATACGAGCGATGCAGATGCAACAAAAAAACCTGGGATCATAGACCAGGTCATCCGGTAGGGTAAGCATCCAATGCTTTTCTAGGAGTACTTATCGAGTTGGTTATTAAACATATTACGTCAAGGAGAGATGAAAGAGGTAAGGATAGCTACAACGCAATGAGCAAATCAATAATTATCATGGTGAGAAGGATATTTATTAACGATCCTAAAGGTGTCGACGTTTAAAATATTGTAGTAGTGACTCCTTTAATCTTGTAACAACCTAACCATGTTCCAGGAGCCTGATTATGAGAAGTCCTGCAGGGTACAAAAAAGTCCGTGTAGTTTTGGCAAGTTCTACCTTATAGTGTAGGTAATAAACATCGAGAAAATGCCGAATTATCAAAAGAGAGAGTAGATTCAGAGTAATCAGACACCAACGGCTTGACCAATACATGAAAAAGTGACATGAGGTGCCAGGATGGGTAAGCAAGCTTAACACTACCATCTTCACATTACCAGCCATTAAAACCGCGTAACGATTTTGTACGATGGAAGGTCAGTTTATATTTGAAATAAAAGAAACACTGGCTTAAGCACAAACTCAATCGACAATATCATCGAACAATCAATATACAAATATACAAATTCATGCCACTAAGTATCGGCAAAAATATCGAAATGCAACTGTGACATGTTTACTGGAGATGTTTGTACATTGCCTGTAAAAGGGGATAAAATTAAAACTTTTCTTATAAATCCACAAAAATTTCGGATTGAAAAAAAATATGTTATATGAGAGTCTTTATATGAAATAAATGCTTTTTTCAAAAAGTTTGTAATAAAGATAACTCAACTACAAAAATGTTGAACTTTAGCATAAATAAATGACAACACTTCACTATAACGTTGGTTTCCTTGATTACTCCTTCAAATTTAGAAAAAAGTATGTAGATGTTGAGACAGTGTTGTATATTTAAACCATCATTAAATTTTAGATATAATAATGTTATTTAATTAATGCACATTTATTTTGAACGGAAGTCGATTTCCAATTCTCTAATTCACCTATGTCGCATTCAAACTTTCCTGTAGTAATTGCTACAGCAACGATCTGTATTGGTTCGGTAGCTTTATTTTCTACCGACAGCTCTCTATCCTTCTGACCGATTTCTTTGCCATTGGCGTTTTGTAACTGGTCATAAGTGTCGATAGAAGTTTTGGTACCTAATTCAAGATATGTATTCTGCAGATGATCATAAAGCTGCTGGGGGCCAATTCCATTTAAAGTTTCGTAGTTGTTGGCCAGCATCTCTTGTTGAATTTCTGAGTATTGAGGTGGATCTTGACCAACTGTAGTAAGATAACATGCTCCGTCACTACTGAAATACAATAGGTATATCTACTGTAAAGTAAAATATATTCTTGATTTGTCGAAATTTCGTTCATTCACAGCTTTGAACTCATGGATTATACGAAAGCCTCTACGTTTTAAACACAATTTTTTACTTTTGGTCGGAAACGTACATTGGTTTTGTGGTTTGATTAAATCATAAACAATACAAAAATTGGCAGTGCACGAACAATTGTTCTTCTACAGTATTTAAATATTTTCAATGACTGAAAAATATATGTTTCATAAATTTTGTGTCATTAGAAAAAAACGGGCAGAAAAAAAACCAAGACAAACAAGCAAACAAACAAAAAAAACCCTGTTTTTTTCTCATACATTCAAATTAGAAGTAGACAAAAAGTGGAAATAAAATAAGCATGAAATAATTGTTGATTTGGATAAATTAAGGGTGATAACAAAATTTCCGAACTGATAAATCTAGGCAGCTGTTAAAATGAATATTTTAAAAAGATAGTCCGTATAACAAATGACAATATTACGACAAAATCCGAAAAGGTGGAAACCCACCGCAATGATCCGTACTAGATTTAGGTATTTCAAAATGAAAGGTGGCTTAAATCAGGTACTTTAACGCGTTAAACCTCCCGCTTCTATTGTGGTTCATTATGTCCGGTATATTTCGACTCAAATGGGCAGGATCAAATTGCCATCCATCAAAATCAATAAAATCAGTAGTCAAAACACTACAAAAGGTTTGAACAATATATTAGTAAAATACAATAAACCTGATGTTTATCTTAGCCAAAAAGTCTTGAACTTTGCGTGGAAGGTACTTCAAGAAATTGTGATAATGTACGAGTAAAAACTACAGAAATTAAGTTGAGGACATAATAAAAATCCATCATCTTTTATCTGTTGGTCAGAACCAGAATATTTTTCAATTAGATATAGATATCGGAAATAAAACTTTTATAGGCAGCGTTTGAGACGTATTTTCTCATAACCCTGGCCTAAAAGCCTATCTCTTGGACAATATTTGCAAAAGACAGAAAAGTCGCTAGTATCTCTGATATACACAGGCAAAATTATTTCACATGATTTTCAGACAAATTTCACTTGATTTTCACCTGACTAAACTTTGTGATAGAGTTCATGTGAAATTCTGGTGAATCAAGCTTTCATGTGAAATTCACGTGAATTGTTCACATGAAAGTCGTGTCAAGTTCATTTTTTTGTGAAAAATCATGTTAATTTCATGTGAAGTTCAGATGAATTTCAGATGACGCTCGATTTACATGAATTTCAAGTGAAAAAAATTTGCCTGTGTACCTTAACAATAGAGAAATATAAACACCATATGTAGGGCTAGCTGGTCCATATCCCCACTCGGAGTCCCAACAAAAATAGCAAGTTAAAACAGGAAGAATAGCTTACGATACTTTTCCTGTGTATATAAAATATTATACCATACTTAAAAGAACAACTCGACCTATTTTTGTGTCGTGTGCATTGGAAGCCTTTAATCCGGTTAGCCCTAAAAAGTGTTTATTACAATTTGCCACTTTATGATACATTAAGTATGTAGCAGATGAAACTATGTTCTTTAAATTGAACTTATTTTACCAACTGCTTTCGATAAATTGCTTTTTAAATATATTGCGCTCGTAGAAATCTAACCATTTCAGAAAGGTGCTTACATAGACTCTTGTATCATCTAACGATGAACAACAACAGCATATTGATGCTGATATGATAGCAACCAATAGTTCAAATGAAGCACTTATTATCAAAATGGTATGTTGGATGCTTTCCTTTTTCATCACAATTATCTACGATAAAAGACACATTTAAATTAAACATAACTGTTGTTCTGATATAACAAATTTTATATTATTTTTAATTGATTAATTTAATTTAATTAATTTTGTCCTAATATGATCATTATTGTAACTCTAGATTTCTTTTGAAAACGTGGCTTATTTCGTGTATCAATTCCACGATTGACATCCTTAAACTCATATGCTTGTGTGTACGCTATTTCAAAGACTTTAATCTTATATTCACAAACATAGTCGACGTTTGCATTTTATAATAAAAACATGACCTAATTATGAAAAAAGATCATCTTAAGTTCATGGTAGTTTCCTTGACAGTATACTAAACTCATGACCATGACATTTACGAATAACACGTTTAAAATCTGCTTATTTCATATACATATATTATTGACGACATTTTAAGATTACTTAATGATAAAGAACAGACAAAATAGAAAATTCGATAAAAAGGAGTTTTGGATCTTTTCTGGAGATGAAAATGTAATTTTGCCTTATTTGATCGTTAAAATTGGACATCAGCGGTGCGACATTTGATTACTTTAATATTAACACAGCACTAAAACAAAAGATAAGTCTTGTTTGCAAATATTGCCCCTTTTTATAGTTATGTTATGCAGAACTTACGATTGCAAACTCTAAAACGACCAGGGTTGGTGCCATAAAGATAGCAGACAGAATACTTAGCATCATGCACACTGTTTTATAAGATACAAAACATCAATTTTATTATATAGTAATAAATATTTTGTCTATTAAAATCAATAGAAAACGCAGCATGCAACATATCCCGGTATTTGCACGCTAACTTTCATTCGTATCCGGAAAAATTCGGAGACGTTCGAATATGTTTTTAAATTTATTGCACTGTTGTCGTCTGCTAAAAAATATATGGCTGAACGGAAGATTGACAGGTTGTTATAAAAATGACAATGACCTCTTTATATGGGTCTACATATTTCCGTGTTTGGTGACAGTTATGGTGATTCCATTTTCCTTTCAAATAATAGAAACAACAAATTCATTCCTGTCAATTTTACTACAATTTATCAAACATTCATAAATTTATCTTGCACTATTCCATATATTTATTATGCATCATATTTGAACTAGCGCAATAAAACACTTACAACGTTGTCAAATGCATTATATCCAATAAATTAGCATAATGTTTACTGAAATATTTATTACTATATAATAAAAGAGTTATTGCATGAATACTGGTGAGTATTGTCCCTCGCAGAATATAATATTGCACTCGGAAGCTCACCATTATTCATGCAGTAACCCTATAATATTATAATTAAACAAAATACTTATATACGCATTTGGTTTTGAAACAATTAAAAAAAATTAAAACAAGTTTTATCCCGTTCTTTCAACGCTGTTTGTTACAACTGCAAATATCATAAAGTGAAACAAAACATAAAAATGCAAACCTAATAAATTACTTTAAAAATGTTTAGTTAAAAGTAAATCAATGTATTATTATACAACACGAGAATTAATTTCGAAATATGTACCTACCAGTCGTCTCCATGAATTTCTATACCTCTCTGATATACAACATTAAAACAGTCCAGTCAATAGAAACTAAGAAAAACAAAACGGAAATAATTCTAGTATTAAAAAGAAAGTCTAATACAGGAAAAGATAATGTTACACAACATAATCTTCCAGGTATCAACGGCTGCCAAATAAATCAAGATATACACATGTGTATATGGCTAGGCTTAATCATCTAATCCCAAATATTCTTCTATCATGTTATAGCTGAGTTAAGTAGCGATAAATGAAGCGGAAGGTTATTACCAATGAATATAAAATCAATCGTTTATATTGTAGCATTCATTCGACACTATTTCAATTAACTACCACTGTAAATGTGTGTACTAACCCACGCAGATAGAAAAGTGCTTCCACCGTCTAAAAAGACCAACACTGTTGAAATGTGTTCACTTAAACTGACAAAACTTGCCATCATACATGTAACACCGATAATAATCTGGACTCCTGCTAACACCCTTTGCAGTTGAATTGTGATGGGTACTTGTTGGATCCTTGTATTTCCAGTTACAACAAAAACTTAATTACTGTCCATCACCATGACATGTCTAGGGACCAGAGACGCCATCTTATACAGCTTACAAAACTATACCTCAAACTAAACTCAAAATCACAAAATATACAAGATTAAACAAAACATTATTGAATATTAAAAAAAATCATAATAGATGTTTTGTTGATTAAAAATTCCTTTTTTATTTCTAATTGAAAAAAAAAGATCGTTGATTGAACACCCATCTACTGCATGTACATGTATAACCATACATTTGCACCTTTTGATTTTATATTTTTTTTTGTTTTTACATCTGGGTAATCTAATATCATACATATACAACTTAAAAAAGCCTAGAGATTAAATGCTTAAATGATTGATTTATAATAATTATTTCCTCCATAATTTCAGGACATACATAAGCAGTATAAACATTAACTACTTTCTTAAAAGTAAATGAATGTTACAAATGGAATTTCCAAACAGCCCTACATATAGTTATACTTGTTACATGCAAATATACAAAAAATACTTAATATATTATTATTGTACATTTCAGTATGCTGTACACATGATTCAAGAAGCAACATCTCATAATGAAACATAATGCTATACATAAACTATATAAAGTCTTTTAATGTACTGATAGGGAACAGCCACATTTTGACATTTTTCGACGTATCGAGACGTATACATAAGGGGACCGGTTTATATTCAATAATGAAATAATGATAAAGCAGGCGTTTGGCAAATTGTATTTCAGTTCTCGTACGTTTTTATATGCTTAAGTTTTATTTATGCGAATGGAAACGTTTGTTTAAAACATTGAGCTTTGCATGATTCTTTGCAGGACTGCCACTTATTTTTTTATATTGAGGTTCATCGATAAGTCAACATCGACCTGCAGTTTTATGATTTCAACTATTTTATCGCATTAATTATCAGGGGCGGGTTCAGGTGAGGGCATAATAGGCATACGCCCCCTCAAAGGAAAAACACATATAACTAAAGAAATCTGATAATATTGTCTTGAATATGACAATTTATGATATTCATTTATTAATCATTTCATAATCTGGTTTTCATTTATACTGATTCTCTTAATTACGCCTCCCCTTCATGAAATCCTGGATCCATCTCTGATTTCACTCAGTCTTTTGAACAGTGTCCATATAAAGGAATCACTTCAAACTTTTCAAATTTTACAATTTTTCGTAGTTTTAAGGTTGACACTTATCACAAATGCCATTATAATGCCATCAATAGGAATAAAAATATCTTGTTTTTTTCATATCTTTTGAATTAAGTGTTTTACTATACTATAGCTCATGGGATGACTTTCTTTTATATGTCTATACCTAATTGCATCCGTCCTTTGTTGGAACGGGGAAAGCCTCTAGGTACGCTGTAATCCGAGATTGCTCTGACTGACTTTTAACGGCTGATTGTGCCGTGGAACGTCAGAACTCGTCCCATATCAAAAACTAGGAATTTATGTCCGCGCTTCGAAACTAAAATTTATTACTTGAAAAGTCAAAAGTAGGCCTGTGATGAAAGTTGATACTTTTTACAATATTTTGTACACGCTTTCCTGCAGTAATTGGGGTTTTCAGAATGAACATTTTCAAAAATTTGCAAATTATCGTGATCTTGAACTTTTTTTGAAGTTTAAAATCACGTAGTCAAATTGTGAAATTTTGTACAATGTAAAAAAAACATGTCAATAGTTTTGTCTGATTTCCATACAACAACAAATAACTATCTTTCTTTGAATTTACAATATATCAACCTTGATACCAGCAAAATCCCGTGGTTTTTATATGGCAAATTAGCCGTTTGACGTCAGAGCAATCTCGACCTAAGCACGCTGTGGAATCCAATTGCTACATCTAATTTAAAATGCAACTAAATCTTTCGTATATCGATATAACTTTTATTTGAATTTTTAACCACTGAATAATTTAGCAAATACATTTAATTTGGGTAGATGAAATAAAAGAAAAAAACAAAGAAACAAAAACTTAATGGAATGGATTAAACCCAGAATTCTCCATATCTTGATCAATTTTGAAATCTGAATGTTTTGTAATGATGAAGATTTGTGGAAAATGTGGTATGGGTACGGGGGAAAGTTGGTACGGGTTATGAAAGATTTAACTAATCCCGTTCAAGTTATACTATATATTTGTGAATTTCAATGAATTTCGTTTGACACTGATGGACGATACACGCTGATAAGCATATAATATGGAAATTATGTACTATATCTAGAAATTGAAAAGTGACATGGAAGGCATTTACAATAGGATGATTTTGTGCAAATAAAACAAAGATAAGTATTTTAGTGTTTATGATTTAGTCCCCTTTTCAAATTTTTATATAATATACAGTTTTCTAAATGACTTAATGTCTATAAGTTTAAACGATGGATATATTTGTCACTTAAGATGTAGCGATTAAAACCAGACCACTTCATATACCTAGATCTGAGCTGGGTTAAGCTAAGTTCATCTCATTTTAAATATATCAAATACATAATGAACGATTAAAGATTAATTACTCTTCCACAAATATTCATTTTACAGAACATACATATTTTAAAATTGATTAATTTATAAATATTTCCGATATCTCTTTTTTTTTCCGCTGATTTTTGTTTATCACATTCCTACTTGAATAAATAAAGCTAAAAAGGTCACCCTCCATGAAAAAAGTTAACCAATATATTATTTAATCCTTTTTTTCCAATTGATGGTATTTTAATGGCAGTTGTGGCGGGGTTCCGTCTCAAAATGGCGATAATGACAACAATTCAAACAATTTGAAGTGATTGCTTTATATGCAAGTTTAACATACTGTTCAAAATGATGAGTGAAATGCGTCAGAAATGATTCAAATTATCAACAATGCTAGGCCAATGTTATACATTTTTTACAGTTTGTTTGTTTGTTTTTTTTTTGAAAAAGAAAAACACCATATAAAAAACGGAAAACCAGTTTAGGTCTCACAGCATTTAGTTTTCAATAACGGAAAATAACAAACACTTTAATACTATTTGTTACATGTAGACAAATAAAAGAAAAAAGTAGCAGTCTATCTAAGAAACGGGCATAGGGCGACGCTACACGTGCTTTATCTTCGCCATCTGTTCAATTTGGTCTCAAATTAAATCATTCGTTATATAGAGGCACTTTTGGCGAGAAAACTTTCCCATAACTTTTTCCTTCATATACAGGTAAAGTATATTTTCCATGACCGGGGTAAACTATATACAGGCCTACAACGGCAGTCGTGCGTTTTTTTTTATTACTAACCGTTACAGATGGGCCTTTCGAAATTCTAAAAAATACTCAAATCATATGCCATTTGACAGTCGGATAATGTTGCGTGAAATCATTCACTTTTTTCCCGACTTTGCATTTTTTTAGAAGGCTGGTTGCAGCGTCTAGAGTGAATTTCGAACGTCAGACGCTGTTTCAGAGCTTGGGTCAATTAAAGTTTTTATACCTGTAGGATATAGTTAGTGCCAAAATAAAAGAAAAACACCATCGCACCAACACTTATATTGTATGATTCTTACATGAACTACTATATATTATAAAAAGATTCACAAAAGGGGACGTTCCCATGATTCTGGTTAAAACGTGGTATATTCTTTGTAAAAATGCGTGCATTAATGCTATTCTAATGTGGCAATTATTATTATTACCATTATTACATGAACATTCTAAATTTATCTTAAGGTTCCCCAGGATACTAACGAAAAAAAAGTCATTGCCCCGGAAATAACAAAAAGTGGCTGTTCTTACGGAGAAAATTCATCATTTCCTTCAGACAAACAAATAAAAATATATAGGTTAAGATTACGTTTCAATAAAAATAGATTCATCTTATCTGATAGTGTTCTAGTCTTTTCCAATTTGTTTTACTCATAAGTGAATGTTATGCTTATGAAACTTCGGGAAAAACCACGTGGATGTACGTACGTGATGTTGTCAAGAACCTAACCCACCTCGGAAATAAATATAACTCCTATTATTTTATCAAAAGGGAATCATAGCTTTTCTAAGATAGGAAAGGCAATCATTTTCTTGTTTGGAATTTGCAGCTGTCGTTTGAATTTTGTTTACGCCACATTTATGTGTAAAATATTTCCACCATCCGTGGAGAACTGTAATATTTCCGGTATCTGTACAGATTGGTCTGACAGGCCAAAACTAAAATGAATGTTGCTAGAGATGCCCTTAAGGGATAAAAAATGTAAAGCATTGCAAAGTGCTATAAAGTTACTGACCATTTTGAGAGCGAGGGGAAAGGAGGGTATGGGGTTGGAATTTGGGGAAAAAATTGTTCAAGTTACCAATTTATAAAAAGACTCCCCCATTAATTAACAAGACATATTTTCAAATAGAAATATTGATTTTGCTTGCTTGTTAAATATAAATAAGAATATTGCACTTACGAATCAAAAATTTTCATCCGGGTTGCCCCCCCTTTGTAATGTGCATTATTATTTTTACGAGTCTCGCACAGACGGTACATATATAGTAAAGCTCACGGAGCACGCTGATTTAGGCAATACCTACCCCATATTAAGAAGTCACCACCCTCAAAAGAGTAATCAAGGGAACCAAGGTCATAGCGGTAATCAAAAGAATGTAATCCAGGAACAAAGACCATACATGGAAAACAGACATACACAACATAGAACATAAAGTAACTAAAATCATACATACAAAGTAACAAATGTAAATGAGCAACTCGGACTTCACTAAAAACTGGAAGCATGGACCAGGTGCACCGGTAGGGTTAACGTCCTCTACTTTTCTAGAAACACCGAGTTGCTCATAAAAAGTCATCCGGGATAGACAAACGAGGGAAGAAAAACTATGACCCGTTGAATAAATCAGTTTTATGGTGCAGATGGATACACCATAGCGATCCACGAGTTCATGATAACGGCCATAAAATTTCTGTAGTGATGACTTCAATCTTTTAGCAACATAACTCTGTTCCAGAAGCCTATTTGTTAGAGTTCTAGCGCGATACAAAAAGTCTGCGTAGTTTCGGTAAGCTCTGGCATAACGTATGAGTTGTGATATGAACACTCCATACGCAGGAGCCGAAGAGATGTTGCCACAGATGAAAGGAAAGTTGACAATTCTGAATGAAAAGTCATCACATTTGTCGTAAAGTTTGGTCAATAGTTTTCCTTTACCATCGATTTCTAAGTGTTGGTCAAGATATGAGGCTGACTTCTCAGTGTCTGTAGTATCCGTTATCTCAAGTTCTTTTGGGTAGATGCGATGTATCAAATCCCCGAAATTAGGATTGTTTAAAGATAATACGTCATCTATATTGCAGAAACTGAGATTGAAGGATCTAGCAAAACGATATTCTTTTTTCTGATCAGATCAGCTATAAAGTCAGTCTCATAAGAGTGAAGGAATTGGTCAGCAAGTAAAGGAGCACAATTTGTTCCCATTGGAATGCCGACCGTTTGTTGAAAAACACGTCCACCATACTGGACAAATATGTTGTCAATTAAAAATTCCAGCATTTTGTAAACATCTTCCTCTGTATATTTGGAAGATGATTTGGAATTATTTCTTACAAAGTATGAGGAATCTCTACCAAGAACTATATATTTGTATCTAGGTGTACCATCTTTTTTGGAAAAACAACGATGTATAATGTTTTTAAGTCGGGATTTTAACTGAGTATGGGGAATAGAAGTATACAGTGTTGAAAAATCATAGGTTTTAATGCTATTATATTCAGATAATAGTCTTGAACGTATTGTCTCCAAAAGATCTTTCGAATTTTCCAGGATCCACATTGAATTAATACCACTATGGGAGTAGCAAGTGTTGTGGTAGGACTGTAGACCCTCTTTGACAGTTGTGAGTATAGAAGTTAAAAGTTTTGAAAGAGGTTTGGTGGTACATTTTGCAGATCCAGCTATTAAACGTTGTTTGTATGGATTCTTGTGAAGTTTAGGAATCCATTACATAGACGGTAAATCACAATCATCGTCCTTGGTAGAGAGACCAAAAGAGGATAGCACAGATTTATGATTTTCTACAATCTCTTCTTTTGAGAGAGTGGTAGCAGTATAGGTCTTATCACTCCTATTATTTTCTACGTCTACCTCTGATAATATACATTGGATATAAAACGTTTTGCAGACAAAAACAATATTGTTCTGGGCTTTGTCTGCTGGTACGACAACATACTTGTCATGTATGGTAGACAATGTTTTTGCTACATCGGGGTCTTTGAAAACTGATATAGCCTTACCACTCATTGACCTACTTAAAACTTTCATTCGTTTCAAAATTAAAGACCTCACGGCCCCCAACCACTCTGACAGAGAATCAGTGTCTTCTTGTCTCGTTTTATCCATTTTCTTGCATAGTCCTCGACGGCATCCATAAGAACTTTAAAGTTATAATTCCAATTTATGGAGCGTGGTTCACGGTACTTGGGACCGTTAGAAAGGATCTTACGCACAGATTCGTTTTCGATAATGGTTAAATCTCCTGTAACGACGTGACCAGAATGACCATATTTGAATGGAGAGGTTAAATATCTATAGACTGAATTTTTGACCTTTTTTGTTCTTGTTTTTTTTTTTATTATTAAAGCTGTCTCGTACATCTCCTGAAACGTGTTACATTCCCATTTTAGTGTGCTTCGTGTGCTTCGAGTTCGTGTATCGTGTGCCTTTCGTGTTTCGTTCTCCGTGTATCGTCCAACGTTTTTCGTGCAACGGTTATGATTCCGGTTGCATGATATCTCCTATGGTTAATCAATTTTACAGAATACCGTTGTAAGTTTCTGTGCCAAATCAGTGTTCCTTTTACATTGAAAAGAAAATATGTTGTCTGGAATCAATACATGTAGGAAATAATTGTTTGAAACATTCGCACATTATTTGAACATATGATGAAAAAAAAAATTGAAGGGCCTTTCCAAAAAATCCCGATCGTAAACTATAGCTGTTTGTTTGTCGTTTGAGAATAAATATTTCCGTAATATACCATGTATAACAAAATAACACTTTTATATCAACAATGCAATATTTACTTTTTCAGACAAATAATTATATAGATAAAATATCTATTTACCTCAAAATAAAGTGTACATATGCTTTACCAATACTTTATGAAACTTTGATATTTTTATTCTGCTGAACCAAGGAAAATGTGTTTCTAATGATCCATATACAACAAAAATGGACATTTTCTACATAACAAATTACTGTCTTTTCATATTCAGAGCAATAAGATGGTCTCGCACAAGCCAAAAAATCCTTTATTATCTGACAATGGAGTATATGATATTAGCCCAATTTTATTAAATTTCAATATTTTCATACTGCCAGACCAATAAAAATGTTTTTTTGCACGTATAATAAAACTGAATATTTTCATATCAACAATCGATATCTTCTTTTTCAGACAAATAAAATCGTATCGCATTAGATAAAATAGCTAAATTATTTCAAAATAGAGTATGTTTTACAAATACTTTATGAAATTCTAGTATTTTTATTCTCCTGGAACATGAAAAAGGATCCATATACAACAAACATGGACATTTTCCACTTATTTTCCACAAGATTTCTTTCTTTTCATATTACTAGCAATGAGATGTATCGCACAAGCCAAAAATACTTTGATATTTAACATAAGAGTATACGTTAACCAGATTTTTATGAAATTTCAATATTTTTATATCACAGGCCAATGAAAATGTTTTTGCAATATACCTTGTAAAATGAATATAAATGTGATTTTATATCAGAACACATGTACAGACATTTAGAAATTGTATTTACCGAATGTGTTTATCAAAGCATAATACACATTAATGTAAAACTACATGTGAGATGTTAGCAATCAACAAAATACAACGAACAGACGTACACTGTTTACTGTTATCTATGATAAGTTTTGTCTTGCAAAATAGATTCCGAAATAAACAAATAAAAGAGATGAATACTTCCGGTGGACATGATCAGTCGTGTATTGTGCTTCGTGCAACGTGAAAAGAACAAAAAAAAAAAAAGACATTTATGTGTGTGAGCTGGGAAATAGTCCACCCCAGATACATGGTATATATAAACGACACTAGAGGGGTGCGATTCACAGTTGACGTTTACTGTTTGAAATGAATGCAGACTGGAAAGAAAATAAAATATTTTAATGAAGAAAATATAAGCAAAAGATAAACATACAAAACAAAAAATTGACTTACTTTGAAAAAGAATGAAAATGTAACATTCTGTATAATAAGATAAAAAAACCATTCAGCTTAGAGGATGATAGAGAGTGACTACAGGCACTATTTATTTATTTCAATTTATAACAAATTAGAAAGTGTGTATAAGGGACTAATATAAAAAGCTCCTGTCTAAGTTAAAATATCTATACTATTCAATAACGGATTATGAAGATGTGTAATGGAATTATTAAAAAATACATTTTATACAGTTATATATATATAGCTACTACAACATCAGTTGGTAAAAAATAAAGTGCGTAGTCGATCCTTTTATCAATCCTACACCCGGAAATGGTATACTAGTCTATCTAGTAACGTGCAATATTGATCATGATATATGTACTAGAATTTCAACCATTAGCATTGTCTATTTCGACATATTACAGAATTCAACCACAAGGATTCACAAAGTGTGAACTATAAATTCTCAGTTTTTAAAAAGGGCGACTATTTTTCATGTTCAGTAACATTATTATCAACAGTTGGTTTAACACTATCACAATCATCTTTATTTTGGTCGATATAAATTGGTTTTAAATAAGTTGCTTCATTTGTTCCGTTGTCAGTTTCAGTCACAGTACTAGACAGTTCTACAGATGTATGAGTACTTTGTTCAACGAGTTTGTTTTGTAGCTGATCGTAATTGTTAGTAGAAACATTAGCCCTCAACTCCAAATACTGATCTCGAAGGGCTATTCCACTAGATGTTCTGTACTGTTGTCCTTCATTACTTACAGTTGTAACATTTCTATTTTTAAAAGATGACAAAAACATTATTGTCTTTACAAAACTGCTTCATTGAAGTGACATTTATTGTTGGAGTTGTATATTACATTTTATTAATAGATTTCCTACTAAAGGAGCCTAAGTTATTGACCAAAATCTAATTAAATTAATATAAGACAAAATTGTTATTTTTTCATATCATATCATAGTCATGCGTATATTACCAAATAATTCACACATGATTTAACATCATTTACTTACTTATCGGGAAAAACAATAATTGCTTTTCTTGATTCTTGTGATAATCAATAAATATGCCACCTACCTATAACCATGATTTATTTCCTGCCCCCTTCCAAAGATTGGTACTTGTGTCGTTGATGTACGATCAGCAGTCTATTAAAACAACATTTCTTATATATCCTCATTAAAACATGAATTCCAGTAATTGCTAATTTAAGCTTGGTTTTGTACGAAATAATGGGTACCAATTAAGATACCAATTTTTAAATACGACTCTTGATTTAATTCAGTGGTTGTTCAATGGATTAAAGTTTGAAGAAAATAAAATAATAAGCCAACAAGTGAAACAGTGATTATACGAAACCATTATATCAAAATAGGATAAATATGTATAGATTTTCTGAAGATACATAAAGGTTGATAGACTGCTTAATGTGTTTCCCCAGGAGTAACAAGTTGATTTGTAATTCGATGGAAGTAGAACATTTGTTGAATTTTTTTCATATCTATTTGTGTACTTTAACTTTCAGATTTGTCTGTTTTCACTAGAACTCTAACAAATAGGCTTCTGGAACAGGGTTATATTGCTACAAGATTGAAATCACTACAGAAGTTCTATGGTCGTCATCATGCACTCGTGGATCGTTATGGTGTATCCATCTGCACCATGAAAACTGATTTATTCAACGGGTCATAGTTTTCCTTTCCTCGTTTGTCTACCCCGGACTTGACTTTTTATGAGCAACTCAGCGGGTGTTTCTAGAAACGCAGAGGACGCTTACCCTACCGGTGCGCCTGGTCCATGCTCCCAGATTTTAGTGGAGTCCAAGTTGCTCATTTACTTTTGTTACTTTGTATGTATAATTTCAGTTACTTTATGTTCTTTGTTGTGTATGTCTGTTTCCCATGTCTCGTCTTTGTCTCTGGATTACATTCTTTTGATTACCGCTACAACCTTGGTTCCCTTGATTACTCTTTTGTATGCGAGTAATACCCGTTCCTCATTTTAACAATGGTACTCACTTTTACATTGATATTTTGTAAAGCATGTATTGCATTTCCACGTTTTTTGATTACCGCTATAACCATGGTTCCCTTGATTCCTCTTTGAACACACAATCTATATTATGATAATGGAATAATCAACCAGGATGCTAGCGAAAATCACAAGAATGTAATATTACATTTGGATCATATTAATTTCCCTCAAATTCAAAATTTTAGATTAGTTTGTCCGAGAGGTATCAATATTTATAACAATTAGGTGTACTTGAAAGAACAATCAAGGGAACCAAAATTTTAGCGGAAATAAAAAGAATGTAATCAAGAGATAAAAAGTAGACATGAAAAATAGACACGCAACAAAACAAAAAAAAAGCAAAATAACCAAAAATGATGCAAAAAAGGCACAAAAGTAAATAAACAACTCGGACTTCAAATCCAGGATAGACAAAACATGAACGGAAACCTATGACACATTGAACAAATCGGTTCTCATGGTGCAAATGGATACACCATAACGATCCAAGAGCTCATAATGACGACCATTAAAACGTCTGTAGTGATGACTTCAATGTTGCAGCAACATAACCGTGCTCCAGAAGCCCATTGTAGGAAGTCTATCACAGTACAAAAAGTCTGCGTAGTCACGGCAGGTTCTGGCATTACGTATGAGTTGTTATATGAAAAATCCATAAGCAGGTGCCGAGGTTATGTTGCCATGAATGGAAACCTGACATTACGGAATAAAAAAATCATTCCGTTTGTCGTATAGTAAGGTAAATAGTTTTCCTTTACCACCGATCCCGAGGCTAACTTCACAGTGTGGTATCATGTATTTCAATTTCTTTGGGATAAATGAACAAATAGAATCTAATCAATCGAAGCATTTGTAGAATGGACTAGAAATTTAATTTATTTATAACGTTCCAGAACCGTTTATATTGCTATAGCTAAGAAATGTTATAATTAACTACATATTTTAAAAACTAAAACAAAGACAATATTAGTCTTGCAAAACAGTTTAAGTGCTTGCTCAGCTCATTGATAAAATAATCCTTACTATGATTATTTTAACCCAAGGATGGTGGTAAATAACTATTCTAATATGATGTCCTTAATAGGCTTTGAGACCACAACTGTTGTCAATTGTGTATTGCCATATGAGCAAAAAGCGACTTATTGGGCGTGGCATGTGTATGTGTATGAAAATTATTCCACTTTGATCATAAAAACAAACACATGGAATATTCCGATGTTTACAATGAATCAGCTGTTTTTATTAATTTCAGTAGCGTGAATGAATATCAAATTCAAATTCATATTTGATAAATAAAGATATTAAACATTATGTTTTTGAAAAAAGTATTCTATCCCGTAAAAATCACTTACATAAACACTCGGTAGCATTCACCACGTGCCACGTGCCGCGTGCGCCATAATGCATGAAACCAAACAATAAGAATCGTCAATGAATGAAACATTGTGTGAACACTGTGACATTATAATGCAAACGACTATTGCCATATCTTACATCGTTCGCACTTTTCTCAAAAGGTCAAAGGTGACCGTAATAGATCACGCAAATGTAAAAAAGTACAGTTATTGTCCTATTAGAATTAAAAAAAAAATAAATCATGGAAACTCCATTTGATCACGGTCTGACTATTCATGCTGATATTCAAGTTTCTCGTTAATACATTTAAAAAAAATTATTTGATGTTAAATTCACATAGTCTCGAGTAAGTATAGTTCATAACTCAGTGATTTAAAAAACTGTATGTGTGATGGCATTTACATTTTTATTAAATATGATTTAAACAATAGTACGAGCAGTAAAAATATCATAAACAATACCACTTACATAAATTTTTATTCCATCCAGTGGTGAACAACAACAACCAACAGATGCTGATATAATAGCCACAACAATTTCCACTATAGCACTTAGAATTACAACCGTCTGTTGAATTTCCCCATCTCTTGATAATGTTATCTAAAATGTATAAAGAGTAATCCATGGAACCAATATTCTAGCAGAAATCAAAGCATGTAATCCAGGGACAAAGGCCAGACATGGAAAACAGACAAACACAACAAAGAACATAAAGCAATTAAAACAATACATACAAAGTAACAAAAGTAAATGAAAAACTCGGCCTAAACTAAAAACTGGGACATGGACCAGGTGCATCAAGAGGGTAGGCGTTACAGCGTTTTTCAATTTGTACAATAGCAATAAAATTAAAATGTTGTTATAGCCCTGAATTATTTTTACTGCTTTGGTAGACAATATTGAAATGTAAATTAAAATCAAAAGCTAAGCTTACTAAGAAAACAACAGAAAGGACCGCTAAATGCAAAATGTTTTAGCTATAACTTCTTTATGAGCCTACAAATTTACTTACAAATTTCACACACACACACACACACACACACACACACACACACACACACACACACACACACACACACACACACACACACACACACACACACACACACACACACACACACACACACACGGACTGGATGGGAAATTCCGTATGTCAATGCTGTATTTATTATTTGTTAAGGTTTTAAATAAGTTGTTGAGTTTGGTTTAAAAAAGAATTATCTATTAATGTTTACATATAATTTTATGAAGAATTTATTAATTTTCTATGCCTTAGTTCATTTCATGTCAAATGATTTTGGCAACAGGTTTGTACTTTGTGGGTCTAGAATGTTGCATTTATTACGAGGTTAAGTACAAATTATGGTAAATTGGGTGCAAATTGGATATAACAAACCACAACTTCACAATTTAAGACGTTTAATTACAACAAATATACACCAATCATTGTCGAACAGTCGTATAACCACTCATCACAACTTACATAAAAAGCCTCTATTATTATCAGGATTGGAGAAACGAATATTGAAATATATAAAATATATTCACATTTCATTATAAATGTTGCGGTCATGACATGTTATATATAATATTAAACAGAATCTGCTACATTTGCATTTTAACACAAGAATTTTGTAAAGGTTCCAACTTGATAACCAAAACACATTTAGCCATGTTCAAAAAAAAATTACATATTAACATCAGGAATTAGGGTAAGATCTGAGTATTAATGCCACCATCAACATTGGACAATTGAAAGCTAAGCAGTCTAAGATAGAAAAGACACATGCAAGCAATGATAATTGAAAAAGAAAAAAACAAATGAATGAATAAATAATTGATTTCAAGGCCTTATAGCATTATGCCGTATTTCATTGTATCAAACTTTGTTGGAGTACATAACAAGATTGAACTAAGTATTTATTTAATTTTGTCAAATAACCTACCAAACATCTCCAAGCCTGTCTGTAACGCTCTGCCATAAGGCAAGGGAATATGCCCGTCAGGACAAACTCAATATGAAAATATATATTAAAGATGTCATTAAACTATGTGGTGTAAGTATATTCTTAATGTTTTATAGTTTAGTCTACAATCTATCGAAAATTGAAAAGAGTAATCAAGGGAACCAAGGTTATAGCGGTATTCAAAAGAAAGTAATTCAGGGAAAAAAGACCAGACATGGAAAACAGACATATACAACAAAGAAAATATACTAAAATCATACATACAAAGTAACAAAAGTTGGAATCCACTAAAAACTGGGATCATGGACCAGGTGAACCGAAAGGGTAAGCTTCCTCTGCTTTTCTAGAAACACCTGCCGAGTTGCTCATAAAAAATCAAGTCCGGGGTAGACGAAAGAGGAACGGAAAACTATGACACGTTGAACAAATCAGTTTTCATGGCGCAGATGGAAACACCGTAACGATCCACGAGTTCATGATGACGGCCATAAAACTTTTGTAGTGATGACTTCAATCTTGTAGTAAGATAACCCTGCTCCAGAAACCTATTTGTTAGAATTCTAGCGCGATACAAAAAGTCTGCGTAGT
Organism: Perna viridis; assembly: GCA_037379345.1. Taxonomy (NCBI): domain Eukaryota; kingdom Metazoa; phylum Mollusca; class Bivalvia; order Mytilida; family Mytilidae; genus Perna; species Perna viridis. The sequence continues at coordinate 40,330,010 of CM074519.1, read as the reverse complement.
CTCGGCATAACGTATGAGTTGTGATATGAACACTCCACACGCAGTTGCTGAAGGGATGTTGCCAATGATGAAAGGAAAGTTGACAATTCTGAATGAAAAGTCATCACGTTGTCATAAAGTTTGGTCAATAGTTTTCCTTTACCATCGATTTCTAATTGTAGGTCAAGATATGAGGCTGACTTAATGGTGTCTGTAGTATCCTTTATTTCAAGTTCTTTGGGGTAGATGCGATGTATAAAATCCCAAAATCTAGGATTGTTTAAAGATAATACGTCATCTATATAGCAGAAACTGAGATTAAAGGATCTAGCCAAGGATCTAGCCAAACGATGTTCATTCTTTCGAATCAGATTAAAAAAAATCATTTGAATGTTAACATATCAGCATGCAAAAACTGAACGTTTGGTTTACACAGTTTTATTATGAAAGAGACGCCTTTATCAATAGTATTTCTTCCAAGTAACTACAAATTGACTGTCCAATAATTAATGGTGTATTGTATACAATAATGAAAGTTAACATTATGACATGACATTAGACATAATTCAGACTTGATTCTGATTTGTGTGAATGTGGTACCATTTTTATGTTTGCGTGTTCTGTACGTCAATCGTTATGTGTTTACTTACCCATGGTGAAAGCATTAGTACAAAATATCCTGTAGTGATATGCTTGCTTATACTAACAAAACTTGCAACAATGCATGTAACTCCAATGATAATTTGTATTCCTGCAAACAACCTGAGCAAAGGAATAACATGAGGATCTGGATTGGTTTTTGTGTTCCTTGTCACAGCAATGGCTCGATTACCTCCTAAGACTTCATCATATGTAGGATGACTTGTCATGTTTATGTAACAACCGTCAAATGAACAACCGACGCTAAAAACAAACAAGAAACAAAATTAAAAAAAAACAGGTTGGTAGTTTCACACACACACACACACACACACACACACACACACACACACACACACACACATAATCAAGCCTAAACTACACCCTAACTCTAGAATCGATGCGAGGTTGCAAATTTGCGATGCAACGGGATTCGAAACCCTACTCTTTCTCTGACATCTGTGCCGAGTGGTCTATGGTGCTTGAGTTGGTACATCCTCGCCGTGCATTATATGTATCTATATAGTAATGTACTAGCAAGTAAGATGGTAGAGTTGCTTCACCTCATTAGACTTCTTGTATTTTATAGTTGGCCAAGTGGTCTAGAGCGTTGTACTTGGTGCTGCCGGTGTTGCCATAGAAGTCAGAAAAGAGAAAGGGGTCGAAGTCCGCTGCGGGCGCGACCAAATTTGCATCGCAAATTTGCAACCTCGCATCGATTCTAAAGTTGGGGTGTGGTTTAGACTTGATTATATATATATATGTATGTATTCTTGTATTAACACACTATGTTGATCCTCGCCGTGCATTCTATGCAATTCTAATCGTTGGGAATTTTTCAGACCCTTCTATATATTTACATTATCTTCCCTGTATCAATTTGATCCGCGGATGGAGCAGTGTAGCGAATAGAGTCGTCACTTTCTTAGACGTTATATATATATAACGTTATGACGTTATAAAACGAGAAAACCACGCAATATTGAAAAATATTAATTTCTGCAGTATTCGCAAACCCCGAAATTGTGATAAATTTTAAAAGTATAAGTGTTTTAAAGGATAAAAATGCATGTCCTACTGTCGTCTTGTTTTTGTTATAATTTTAAAAGGGGGGTTGAAATGCATAAAAATGAGTGAAAAATATCGAGCCAAAAGTGACAAAATTAAATTAAAAAAAATGGTTTGTGGATTGTTATTTCCAAAAACTAGCAATACAAATGGTTAAGTAATGACAAAAATCTTGTATGAGTAACATTTTTTTTAAAAACAGTAATTGACATGGTGCTATGGCAACCACGCGAAATGACTTCATATATGCTATGGTTTAATTAGTATCAACTTTACCCAGTATAAAAGCATAGAATGGACGCATTATGTTTTGGAAAATCTACTGGTTTGGGTAAACCAACTTTTCCTCTCCATATGTGCCAATTGGCATATTTTTGTTTTTGCCGGTTTAGAAATAAATGACTGTTGATATAGGCCTGAATTTACGTTGCAATAAATATGTAGCAAATTATTTCCAATGAAAACCCTGTTTCTAACAATCATCTCTGGCCATGAATGTCAGCAAATTATTTAAAAAAGCTATACCTAGTAATTTATTTATGTTATGCTGGGAAATTACTATTCAACTCCATAAAAGATGGCACCCCCCATTACACTAAGAAGTTTTGTTCATCTTTTGGGTCTTGTCCATCTGTTTTGCGTTTTAAAGAGCAGAAAATAATTTGTACATGTAGGGCAGACACTCTAAAGCACTTAAAAAGTGTAAATCATTGCCAGTCTATGCACATGTAATAATACCAGAAATCATATTCCTACATGTACTTCTTACAATGAATCAATTTGTTCCCTACAAAGATGATGTTGGTTTTAAGATCAGCCATAAACATTAAAAATCTGCTTTGGAGGACAATGTACTATTACTTTATAAGATTATTCGCATCAACTGCACTGTCAGAAGGAGAAATCAGACCAGGGAAGAACTTGTGCAACCACTGGCATATTATACCAGTTGATTCTGGTAAGTAAAAAATACAAATACATGTATACTATGAGGCAGATGTAACCTGTAAGAGCATGAAGTAGAGTAAATTAAAAATTAAAAAAAAATGTGTGCCTTTTACATCTTTACATCATCTTCAATTTATTTTTCTTAACAAATTACACAATTTGGTAAAACTTTGTGAATTGAAATTATATCAGTCCCTAGCTGCAAACATGTAGCCATTGAGGTTGCTCATTTTTTTTATATCAACTAGTTGTAACCATTCAAATTACTAAATATAAATAAAATGGCAGTAGCTATGATTTTCCAGTTATTCTGAGCACCACACACAATGGAGCCAGGTATGAAAGGCAATGACATAATGTCCACTGGACATTGTATTCGGTATCTGATTCTATTGCTATTGAATACCATTATGGGGACTTCATCTTTTATAAATTACAGTTTAAAAAGGTATGATTTTCAAAGTCTTACGTACAATGTATCAAATAATATTTTACATTGTCATGCCATGGTGGGCTACAAAGCATAATATTAAAGCACACCCCATTAGCGCATAAGAGTGGTAGTACTTAGAGAGCAAAGCTCTGTCTGAAATGAGGGCCTGTGTTTTCAAGGCAAATTGAAATTCATAGCTAGCTTTTCATATTCATCTGTCACTTGAATAATGTCCATTTCTATCCAATTTTTGTTATTTTGAATTATTCTCCTCAATTTTTTCATGCATTTCAGGAAGAGAATGTTTGACCATTCAAATTTACCTTGCCTGGTGCTTGACCTGAGAGTAGTAACAGCCTGCAGGTAGGCTGTCAAACTGATTATTCTGTTTCCCTGTCAAACATTTATAATGCCATCTCTCATATGGCACAGGCTAGGCAATTTTATATTCTGGCGTATCTCAGCCAGGGATCAAAGACATCAACCACCACACTCATGTAAGAATGAGGGGTTGTTCATTTACATGTACAAATGTAGGTCATGAAATATGTGTCACTGGCACCTTGGTTCTCAATTCCACTTCACACATTTTGGCAGTTGTTTAGTATTTCAGAAAGCTACCCTGTACTAAAATGAAGTGATATTAAATGGGTAATATCATATTCCAGAGAATTATTGAATGAAATTCTTCCATGTCTTATAATGATTTACAGGGGCGGATCCAGGATTTTAGATTGGGGGAGGGGGCGCACAGTTAAAATATTTTGAGGTTAAATGTTTGAAATATTCTTCAAGAGTGGGTGCATTGTAGGTATGTTTGTGGTAAAATTAGCGAGAAATTGAAGTTTTAGACTAAAACTGCCTAAATCTACCCCTGAAAACCCATGCTTTGCAAATTTTATTGGGGGCGGGGGAGGGGGCGCGCACCTGCAACACCCCGGCCTAAATCCACCCCTGATTTAAAAGTCCACAATAGTCTAAGATAAATTAAAATCAATAAATACAATATGATTATAATGCTGTCATGATAAGCTACACTGCATTATACTCTGTAGAATATTAACCATAAATGATAAAAACAAATGAGAGAAAAATGTCAATATGGGTCTACATGTACATTGAGTGGTGCAAGAATTCCCACAACAACAGTATGCCTTGAAATTGCCCCAAACAGACAAATGCAAGTATACAGCATACTGGGCATTATGCTACACCCTTCTCATGCATGCAAATAAAAATTGAATCTCAGTGTTAACAATAGCTAGCAGTTAACCAAATTAAAATCCCTTGAATTATTTATAATCTGTCAATACATTACGAAGACATTTAAATAAGAATTAGCATCCTTATTTAAGACATACAATGTAGTAGGAGTTGTAATTTACTGAATGTTCACTTAATGTTGGCGTATTAATAGAGAAAAATGTATATCAATGTGATACAGTTAAGAGTACACAGAACAAATGGTCCATATTGTACTGAAAATCCTGGGCATTTTTGTCCAAAACCGCTTATCAATACCAGATGTATTAAAACAGTATTTTGTGGGAACATCCCTTAGCACCTGCGTATGGAGTGTTCATATCACAACTCATATGTTATGCCAGAGCTTGCCGAAACTATGCAGACTTTTTGTACCGCGCTAGAAGTCTAACAAATAGGCTTCTGGGACAGGGTTATGTTGCTACAAGATTGAAGTCATCAGAAGTTTTATGATCGTTATGGTGTATCCATCTGCACCATGAAAACTGATTTATTCAACGGGTCATAGTTTTCCTTTCCTAGTTTGTCTACCCCGGACTTGACTTTTTATGAGCAACTCAGCGGGTGTTTCTAGAAATGCAGAGGACGCTTACTCTACCGATGCATCTGTTCCATGCCCCCAGTTTTTAGTGGAGTCCGAGTTGCTCATTTGCTTTTGTTACTTTGTATGTACGATTTTAGTTACTTTATGTTCTTTGTTGTGTATGTCTGTTCTCCATGTCTGGTCTTTGTCCCTGGATTATATTCTTTTGATTACCGCTATAACTTTGGTTCCCTTGATTACTCTTCTATATTATAAACTATATAGCAGTATTCATTAAAACAGTCATACATGTACGTTGTTTTTTTTCAGTATGGTGGCTTAAAAGTTAAACTATTTGAATAGATTATTATTTGGTCTCTACATTTCAGGTTTTAAAAGAACCATATGAAATGCAACTACATGTATGGAATGCATATCTGAAGAGAAATGTAATATTAAAAATGGAGGTTTAGTTGCTCAGAACCTAGCAGTGAAAAGTCATTCAGAAAGTAGTTTGCTCTTAAAAACACACTGATGGAAGAAATGTGTTTTCGCCATGGAGCAACTAGCACTACAGAGGTTGCAATGTACATATGTAGTTGTTGGCAAGTACCATGTGCAGACTCAATAACTAATCTAATGAGAGTGATTACAATTCACAGAAAACAAAAACATAACTGGATGGGTCCTTATCAGAAAAAGTTGTTAAACATGTGATATACATGAACATGTATTTGAGGAAAGTGAAACCTCTGGTAGTAAGCAAATTCTGTGAAATTATTTATTACAAATTATCAATGGCTGTGATTAGTGTGGGAGATATACATTTTGCCCAAGTGATTGGATTTTTGTGCAGAAAGTGAAGAGTCTCTTAGCTTATTGCCCTGTAAAGATGGTGGAGATTTCAAGTAAAGTCCAAAACAAACAGAGTGGAATTGTCTATGAAAACCAAGAAAAATAAAGAACCGAGTGAGATTGGTGAACAAGCATACTTCACTGTATACAAGTATTATGTAACTAAAAATATGCTAACTGTGAATTTGTATGAGTGACTTGAAATAAAATTAAAATCAAAATATAAGCAGTTTTAAAAATTGATATTTCCATCAATAAGTGAGCTTTTTTCAAAGTATTACTAGTCTGTAGTATGATTTGTAATACATGTAATAGGAGTATGATTTTACATCAACTCAAAAACTAAGTAATTTTTATAATTAGTGTTTCTCTAGTATAAATAGGAAAAACATTATTTCAACTGTGATTTTTTTATTGACGTAGACCATATATGAAAGAGAGAAGACCTAATTTCACTGAAGTTTAGAAGTGTTATCTACAAGACAGAAATAAAATCTTGTGTTATTTTCACAAGATGCTATTTTCAATCCAAATGTTCTTGTTATGCATTTAGTAGAAATTCATCCATGTGTATGGGAGCACATGTAACAACCCCTCCTCTTTTTTTCATTTAATTTAAACATTCTAAGTTAGCTAACTTATTTGAATTGTGTTATTGTATAAAAATAAAATGGAAAAACTGTAAATGAGCACTAATATAAAGAACTTTATTTTATGGTAGATATGCTTTTCAAGGGAGGTAACTCTTTGTTCAGTGATTTTTATCATTTGTTTGAAATTAGCAATTTTAAAATTTACGAAAAGTACTTAATCAATGATAGTTTATGTTTTGCGTCTTAATTTAAACCTTTATTTTTTATTCTTTGACAATTCAGGTCGTGTTTCATGAGCAGCGCATTATGTTTCAGTGTGTTTTTTATCTGTTTTTTTTTATTTGTTAGTCAGGATATATTTATGTCTCCGTATAATCTCAAGTATGCCATGTACATTGAAATTGAAATAAATATAATAATTAGCGAACCTTAATTACTGAAAAGAAAACAATAAAATTAAAAAAAAACAACATAAAAGATAATGTAATCAATTATATAACATTATAACTTACAGTTCAATGCATTGTTGGTCAATATCCTATAAAACGTCATGTGTTTTCTTGTTACCTCTGTCTCCAAGCTTCCACAGTGAGTTTGAAACGTAAACAAGGATGCAAAATATTATTCAAGATACTTATGTTCCCAACAAGCTTTAATTACAAATGCTATTCATGTCTTTATCATTGTTAAGAACGCTTCAATTAATCACATAAGTAGTTCTAATTTAGTAAATTTAACCTCTGGGTTTGTACCTCTTTATATTTTGCTGTAGTTTTTTTTTATTTAATTATAGATTATAGAGTAGACTCTACTTCAACAAATAACGTAATGTAGTATTATATCTGTATTCTATTTGAATTAAATGAAACATTTCAATCTTAAAAATGTAGTTGTAAGGGGGATAAAAATTCAATATTTGTTCATCTTTTACTTGAGCCAAATACGATATATATTCTCCTTTATTAATGGTCTCCACTCGAGAAGGTAAAATTTCCACTTTCAAATTAGAGCTTTAGCGAGCATGCAAAACATATACCATTTAGAAAGGAGAAATAACTTAAATAAAAAACCTTGAAATCTTTAGAAAACCCGGAAAAAGACAAGAATTCCTTGCAGAATTTTGATCACCATATGATGGTCAAATACAAAAAAATACCAGGTTATATATCGTAAAAAGGTCACGTGTATTTTTAATCATGGGCTTATAATGAAAGAAAATCAGTCAATCCATACAGTGACAACCTGACATTAAAAGTGCGGACGACGTTATCAGGATAGTTGCAGCTTTGTAGACCAGACTAATATAAATCGAGCCCGAAAGGGCAACATGATATGTTAATGACACCTACATTAAGCGTGTGTTTGGTGTTTTTGACATATCTTAAATTCAGTATAATACCAGTAAAAACGCAAATAATACTACTTACTTCCTTTGCGATCTTATTTTGTCATGGTTGTATTACATTGTTTCTAGAAAAGTTTCTTTTCTTTTCGTTTTTGTTTTTAAGGTAGTATGTGACAGTGATTGGGAGAACTTAACAATACCGCCTAAAAGTGTTTCGTTTAATTTTGTCACTTAAACGCTGAAAAATAGAAAAACGATTTTCAAATTACAGAAGCAAAAGTAAGACTTAGAAAGAGAGCTCAGAAAAGTTAAGATAATTCGAACACCCCCCCCCCCAAAAAAAAAAAAACAAACTAAAAACAAACAAACAAACAAACAAACAAACAAACAAAAACGAAAAACAAAAAAACAAAAAAAAACAAAACAAAACAAAACAAAACAAAAAAAAACTTCTTGTATGAGTTTCATGAATAACACACAGTGGTACTCTTTAAATTGATAAAACAACACTTAAGTAGCGACAAAAATTCAACATCAAACTATTAATTTATTTCTACACCCCCTGTCTTTAAATTATTTTCCGAAATTGATCATGCTTCGAAAAATTCGAGTAAATTCTTCTGGTTCAAATTAAGTATGGTTGGACATTTAATTCCTGTTTCTGTTAGTTGACTTACATACTGACTCAGTTAAGTTAAATAATTTATAACAGATTCAAATAGGAAATTATTACCAAGGGTCTGGGTGGACAGTGTTTTTTAAAAGTTGGTACTTTTAATTCCTGATGATGGTCATAGGGCCTCAATTTTTGCGTTTTAATACATTTTATTTGAAATTTCCTTTTACCTTTTTAAATGTGGCTATAGTTAACTTATTTGTTATTCTCAAATAAGAATTGGTGTTTTTATAAGTAAAAGGGTACATCACAATAATACTGCAATAAAATGGAATTAGTTGCCATACAATTTGGCGCCTTTACAAATTTCTTTTTTGCATGTGAAGTCTTAACTTCAAACAAGCGTTTAACTTACTGCTTATAAAAGACAGCATGGACATCGATAAAACGTGGAAATTCAATACATACTTTACAAAATATCAATGTAAAAGTGAGTACCATTGTTAAATGAGGAACGGGCATTACTCGCATACAAAAGAGTAATCATGGGAACCAAGGTTGTAGCGGTAATCAAAAGAATGTAATCCAGGAAAACAGACATACACAACAAAGAACATAAAGTAACTAAAATCATACATACAAAGTAACAAAAGCAAATGAGCAACTGGGAGCATGGACCAGGTGCACCGGTAGGATAAGCGTCCTCTGTTTTTTCTAGAAACATCCGCCGAGTTGCGAAAGGGAAACAATGACACGTTGAACAAATCAGTTTTCATGGCGCAGATGGATACACTGTAACAATCCACGAGTTCATGATGACGGCCATAAAACTTTTGTAGTGATGACTTCAATCTTGTAGCAACATAACCCTGCTCTAGTAGCCTATTTGTTAGAATTGTAGCGCGATACAAAAAGTCTGCGTAGTCTCGGCAAGCTCTGGCATAACTTATGAGTTGTGATATGAACACTCCATACGTAGGTGCCGAAGGGATGTTGCCACAGATGAATGGAAAGTTGACAATTTTGAATGAAAAGTCATCACGTTTGTCATAAAGTTTGTCAATAGTTTTCCTTTACCATCGATTTCTAAGTGTAGGTCTAGATATGAGGCTGACTTTACAATGACTTTAAGTTTGTTTCCAATTGGTAAAGTAGTGTCAAAAGAGAAGAATTTTGAAAGCAGAAATAACATTAAAAATAGCAAAAAAAAAAAAAAGAAGTTGAAAAAGGGCAATCACTCCAAAATGGCTCAATGAATTAAAAGGAAAATTTGACCACAGATACATGTCATCAACACTTTTACCCTGTAAGAATTTACCCTGCTAAACCTGGTTTTGAGATATATGCGAAAAACTACTGTCTGACCCACATCAGGTCTATGCAGGATACCCCAAGGAACATTCATACCAAGTTCCAATTGGTAAAGTAGTTTCAGAGGAGAAGATTTTTGAAAAATTGTTAACGACGGCGACAGACAAAGACTACGGACGATGAAGACAAATGATGACGACGGACGCCAAGTGGTTGCATTATCTCACATTGCCTTCGGTCAGGTAAGATAAAAAAGTACATGTCGTGCTTATATTGGTACATATTGTGTAATCCCGACACCTTGCAACATCTCTTATACATATAAATTGAAGATACTGAGAGTATTGAATTACATTGTGCCTTATCAAGGTCTCACTTACCACTTCTAACGTTTCCATTACTTTACATGTTACAAGTAAACAAGTAATTTTCAATGTTTCATTGTGTATTCCCATGATAAATGACACCTTAAAGTTGCATAGCATTGAAAAGCTTGGAATATTAGCTTTCAAAATCATTATTGTAATAGTATGATGACCGTAGAAATTTACATGAATAAAAAATACTGTAAATCAACATTTTTACCTTTTCTTCTTACTGACAGCATGGAGACAAATTACTCGCGCATGTAAACACTATTCCTACAAGTTTGTAGTAAATTACAAATATGATTTTAAGGTACACATTTTCAGCTCGATTATGACTACTTTTGATCAGAATACAAACAAATAATGCACTTACAATTCATATGTTTCAGTTCAGTGTATTTTTGGTTCTACATGGGGGATGGCCATTTGACCCCGAAGTGGTTAGTGAGACCCAAACAAATTGATGGAAACAATATAAGTTGCTGCAGTTTTCTTAATTTGTTTTATTTTTTGTGTTTTCCTACGCTGCTGCAATTAATGATTAATGTTTCATATTGTTGAGTTTTAATCTTTATCCCCTGAAGTATATACGCTTGATATCATCTATTCGATTTTATCGTTGTTACTTAAGTCTGTTATTTAACAAGGAAAAAATTGGTTCACATCATAGTTCATTCCAATTCAAAGTATCGTATTTATTCGGAACAAAATGTTGAACTTATATAATTGTACTCCCGACGAATACAACATTATCCTTCGGAAATCGAATTCTCAAAACAGAGATTTTGTGTACACTTTTAGTAGATGATAAAACATGTCAAAATGATATCAGTTAAAAATTCAATTCGAAATTATACATATGCGATTAGTTGTATATCTATACTAAAATAATTTTCAATTTACCTACATTTCAACCGATTCTCTTCGGCAGTTTGTTTTCACATTGCATTGAAATATGCAATGTTGGTATGGATCAATGCTAATGAAAGTAGGAAATCATTCAATACATTTCAACTTTATTTGTATATAACGAACACCGAATTTTATCAAAATTATGAAAAGAAAGATTTAGACGTTGAACAGAAATATAAAATATACCTTAATGGAACTTTGAATGCATATAGCCACTCAATAAGCATTTCTAATAGATTCTCTATTGATTATCATTTAAATAAATATATATTAGAACTTGAGACTAGAGTTACATCATCTCATTACATAGCATTGACGTACGTAATGGATTATAGTTAATCATTATAAAAGAAATCGATCATATTACAAGGAACAAGGAAGACAAAAAAAAAAGTAGACTTATAAAAATAAAGTAACAGATAATCACAAATTCAAACGAACGATACAATAAGCATGTCAAAAGAGCAGGGACTTCACATGTAGTGAATTCATTCATTATCAGACAGCGTATTATATGTGAAAATATAAAGTTGTCTCTTCGTTGTAGACAATTGTAAATTGACGTATAATTGTTAAACCATAATGATGGTATATCAATACAGTACTGCCACAAAACCCTCTTTGTCTAATTTTGAACAATTTCCATTTTAGAACAACAAAGTACATCAAAGTTGGTATTTTTGGACATTATGCGTGGCCTAATGCCCCTATGCCTTTACTCGTAATATGTAGAATAAAATTTATTGCCAAATTACATAAGATAGTCAATATCAATTTTTGATATAAGAAAATCCCCTATATTCAGTAAAATTGCTACGATTGTTCCGTTTTTTTGTATTTTGTACTTGCTAATTGTCCATTCAAAGAGCTATTTACTTCTCGACCTAAATACCGTTAAAAATGGCTAACCTTAATTAAGCAAATGTAAACATGCAATTCAAAAGTTTTGTGATACTAGCAATACCAGAAGTGGTACTAACCAGATGTAGACTTATTTATTAAGAACTTCCAAAAAATCTGAGATAAGAATGTCTCTATGTAGTGTCGTGCAAGTTTTAAATTCTATATTCTTCATTACAACACATGCTTGTTTTATCCAAAAGTATCTTGTCACAAGCCGCGCCCCTCCCCAAACAAAATATGCTTTTCTGTTTACTGGTCGTTGAAACATTCATTTTAGGCAAACGTAATAAAAAACGCACTTCAACAAAAAGAACGCAAATTGGTAAAGTCTTCATATTCCTCATTCCGCTATGTAGATGGTATTTTATCACCCCCATTTTGAATTGTCAAAAGATAGAAAGAGTAATCACGGGGACCAACATTCTAGCGGAAATCAAAATAATGGAACCCAGGAACAAAGGCCAGATATTGAAAACAGACACACACAACAAAAACTTATGCTGTTCAAGACTGATGTTGTACAAGACACAATTTTATCAAAAGATCATTATCATGAATGGAAATGTCTTCAAATTATCTCGTTTCATATCGACGACATGAATTAAAGTTTTTTTAAACCTCATTCTTGGAATGACACAACAAAGTATTAAACATGAGTTATTTATGGAGAGGCATAAATCACAATCGTTTAATCTTTTGTTAATGTACGTCATAACCTTGGAGACTGACCTCTTTTGAAATGAATTTCGTCGTATATTATTTCATATTCTGTTGTCTTCTTTTTTCCTATTTGTGGGGAGATGGTTTACTGCAGCAAACTAAGTAAACCACTTTTTGTGTTTGCCTTAGGTATCTGTCAAAAAAAAAAAAGAAGAAAACTCAGATACCGCCTATGGCATAGTGATTCATGATGTAGAAAAACCCACAAAACAATCCATGCTTTTTGGTTTGTATTGCTATATTTTTATGCGACAATAGCCCTTTGTGTATTCAGAACAGTATTTTTGATAAACTTACAATTTAACCTCCCACTAAAATCAACCAAATGAAGAACATGCAAAGTGTCAATTTCATGTACAATCTATATAAATTATATCTCAAAAGCGCAACTCCCAAATGAGAAACTAAGTCTGGTTTGTGGTTCGTGACTGATTTTTATAAGAAATAAGTGAATTCGATGGGTTTTTGACATGCAGGAATAATACCCTGTCTGATTTGCAGAAAGAAAATGGTACTTAATAACATTTTGGCTATGCTAATCTTGCGCAATGTTAATTTTCTTTTATTATATGTTAAGGATATTGTGTTATAGCCCTTTTGCTTATTTTGTATTACTGTTTGGAAGCGCCGTTGTCTCTTTCACCAATTTATTTTTTTAATGAAATTCGCCGATACCTAATAAATCTAATATAGTAGCCCATTTCCATATGTACCTATAGTATTGGCTTACATTAAAACCTTTTTAGTTTGTCAAAAGTACAATAAACGAATCAGATTTGTCTATCTTGCACTCTAATAAATAACAAACTGTATAAGAAAGAAAGAGAAGAAGTTGATTCAATAATACTCAAACTAGATTTGATAATTGAAAAGTAGTTGAATAATAAATCTACCGTTGTTGTTTCAAAGAGACACATTGTTAGCATAAAAAGGTCATATTCCATTTCAAATAGACACGCACAGTAATAATATTTACATATACAAAAATGCATATGCTAGATTTGATTTTCTCAAAATATATCGTAGAATTGGACAAGCTGATTTATATCAATCTAATCACATTATTACACAATAACAGGTTATTCATTATATTGGTACAATGACAATGAAAGGGACAAAAAAAATTATAAAGAACTAACAAATATATGAGCGACCTACTAAAAGTTTGGAACAGGGTCATGTATCTTCCTTTTTTTCTAGGAATTAAGTTATATTCCAGGTGTTTAACGATCAGTCATATACACATGTATAATGCTTTATTGATACGTTCTATGATGACATAGACTATTATCTCTGTACATAATTGAAGCTTGAATGTCCCAATGAGTAAATGTTAAATACTTTTTGTTGCTATTATCTTTAAAACTGCTCTTTATAAGTGTATTGAAATATAACTAGATTAAAATATTGTAATCTATACCTGTATTGGACAATTGTGGTGCATACTTAAACTTAAGAGAATACATTTCTACCTTTCAAAGTCTTCACATATCTCCATTTTTTCCCAAAATATTGTAGTTCTTGAATCTACAGGACCAAGGAGAGCCTTTCCATTTAAACACTGTTCTTTGAAAGTTTATGTGATTATGTATATTCAAAAAAATTAAAACCTTAAAAATAACACGCTGAAAGTAAAAAAAGTTCAATTGTTAAAATTTCTGAATTATTTTGCCTATAGCATTTAGTTGTTCAAAATAAAAGAAAAATACAACCATTTATTTATTTATTTATTTATTTTTGCGTGTGAAACAATTGTGATTTTATATATATAAATTCCTTGTGTAATATGTAAGGTGTGTTGTAATGGTCAGTTACAGTATCATAAACTAATGTCATTTTGTTCCATATTTGCTCTAATACCATGTTTTCCCCATAGTATGCACATGCATTCGTTTTATACAAGATGTGTCAATCTAATAATAATTTACTTAGTTGGTTAACAATGAGCATTGATCTATGGAAAAAAAAATAATATAAAATGATTGGTATGCCAACTTTTAGTAACATACGAAGTAAAGAAAAGAAGTATAAAACCGCAGCGAATCTCGCTCAAATGGTAAAAGTACTATATATTTAATCAAAAACAAATAAAAATTCGTCGTTCAAAGTTCATTTAGATTAGAAACAGTTACAAAGACCTTTGATTATCCAATCTTGTAAAGGACAGTCTATCGGCATCACGCGGAGCACGACGTAAAATTATTTGTATGATCAAGATGAAGGTTAACTTTAAAAAAAATGGGACGAAAATTTTGCATTGATACAGTAAATACGATTTTCCTTTTAATCCTACAACGTTTTTTACCATTTAAATTATTTAACCTGTCGAGCTCGTGATTACAGACTCCGAATTTACTTCAGAATACTACGGGTTTTAAATAGTACTGAAGTGAACTTCATTTTAAACCCTTTTTGATAACAAACAAATCGATTTCAAATATATTTGGGAAGAATTATGATTTAGATTTTGATGAGAAAAGTTTTTGGAAAACAAATTAAACACGTATTATAACAAGAATGGATTTGTCTAACAACCGGGTTTATTGGTAGGCTTAAAGTCCTACATTGTCAATTGTAGTCATGTTCTAAAAACACTTGCAACGGTATTTAGTAAACTTTCGCTTAAAAAGATCAAACAAATGTGTGTTTGTAACACTGTATAGCTCTCAATTTGGGCAGATAATTATTGTATTTCGTAACGGAGATATAGGGACACGATTTTTAAGGACAGTTGAGTCTAATGTATGTAGATGAAGTTGTCTTGAAACAGACAATTACTACAGTTATAATGGGAAATAGACGGTAAAGCTCTAATGCAAGTAGTGTCGCTTAAAAAAACTGTAGAAGTTTAACATGTAAAACAAAAAAAAACTAAAAACAAAAAAAAAAAAAAAAAAAAAAGCAACAAAAAAAACAACAAAAAAAAACTAAAAACCTTAAAAAAAAAAAAAAAGCAACAAAAACAACAACAAAAAAAAAAAAAACAATATAAAACAAAACAACATACAAAAGCAGATTAAAAAACTTTTTATACCTTTGTCATATCTAATTATTATCAGTTTTTCTTAGTTTTATTGTTTTTTAAACAAGAACGGTCTCATTTTTCTATATAATGAACTTGTCATCTGCGCATTCTATATTGTAGTAACAAATGCAAAGTGCTATCTTCCCATTCCTTTTTAAACGAACAAGATAACAAGATGTCACTATTAGGGTATATGAATGGAATGAGAGAACGCACGTTAACCTGCAAATGTTACTGTAATATTAATGGTTCAGATATAGGCCATGTATGCACATACTATTCAAGGGCATTTTTGTCTGGTAAATTATTATGTAACATGCGAAATGTATAATTACAACAAACAAAAGCTAGATTACGCAGGAGAATGTTTGCTGCTTTGAAACTAATGCAGACCTTCAAACATATGATATGTACCGAAATAGTAGCAATGACACATCAAACATATTTATTATACAAAGAAAGGCTTGTATTATTCTTTTTTTATCAATGCACTACCATCTTAAAATTGTTACCGTGCAAATGAAAGGTTACTCATTGAAACTTGAGTGCAAAAAAAAATCAAAATTTAAGTTATTGATATAAAATTAATATTTTTGTGTTTTTAAATCCATTGGGTCAATGCCACTGATGGTTGACTTGGGGGCCAAGGGGGTATTTATTAGACCAGTAGTTAAATCTCTTTGACTTGAATTATATCAAAGATTGTTCAACAAATTTTGCAATGATACAAAATTCCACCCTATAAAATTTGAAAACTTCCTTGTATTTGGAGGTTGGTACCCTACCGGTGCACCTGGTCCATGCTCCCAGTTTTTAGTGGAGTCCGAGTTGATCATTTGCTTTTGTTGCTTTGTATGTAGGATTTTAGTTACTGTATGTTCTTTGTGTATGTTTGTTTTCCTTGTCTGGTCTTTGTCCCTGGCTTACATTCTTTTGATTACCGCTATAACCTCGGTTCCCTTGATTACTCTTAGAACGTCTTCAGGCTGCATCTGGATTTCTATGTCGATTCATCTATGAATGTTACATGTATATATGCGTCCGATGAATTTGGTTTTATTGCTGCTGAAAAAGGTCATTTCTTGTAACATCTTTACGGCATGTCAAAATTTTACATCATTTATATAATTTTTTTTTACTTTCATGTTGAAACCGTTGGATTGAACCCGCTGCTTGAGTTACACCAGGTCTTCATAGCAAAGATTCATTCCTTTTGAAAGGCTTTATAAACTTTGATTTCTTCCAAAATTTTCGTAGTTCTTCAATTTGAAGGAACGTAAGAGCTTTTTCTTTTAGTTGTTTCATTATATGAATGCGTGTATCTAATTTTATCCAATTATTTCCTTTAAAAACTTATAGACAATGAAAAATGTGCATTTTGGAAAAAAAATGAAACTAATTGCTCATATCTTGGTATTGCACAAAATAAGATATTAAAAGAAAATTAAATCCGGAACAAAACCATATAACATCGCGCAAAACTGGTAAAACATTTTGTGTGAAAAAAATGAAATATTTCATTGTTCTTTGTTTAAGGTTCAATTAAAATTGAAATAGACACAAGGAGTTTTTACTATCCTATCATGTAAATGACACCATGTACGTATCACGCGGGGCGTCAAATCTCTGATCAAACGGAAGGTTAACATAGATAACATTCAATAAAACTGGAACGATTGTTTCTTATTCATACAGTAAATAGGCTTTATGTAAAGTTGTCAATTCGTGGAAATGACCTTTTTTTCATTTCAGATAATTTGAAAGTACAATGCGACCACCTGGTATTTACAGACTCGAACTATATTCAAGAATACTGCATGACGTAAATTGTTTTTTTTTTCAATTTGAACTAATGGATAAAGAAACAATTAATGATTATCACTTTGAAATTAATTAGAGCTTTATCATCATATGGTACACATAATAAATAACTAGAATCATTCAATGGAAAATAAATTAAAAAAAATGCGACAAATAAGAAAAAAAAAGCAAAAAAAAATTAATAATAATAAACAAGTACCCCTCCTCATTCCAAAAATAAACATAAAACAATTCAGGTTTAAGTCCGAAGTCCGGACATACGAACGAAATTAAGGGTGATACTACAAGTATCAATGCCACCAACTAATGAAGCCTTTTAAAAACAAAACCTTAAATCATATAGGTTTTTTTTTAATTATGCCAATCAATTTGGATATACATAATTTCATTTTTTATTGAAAATTAACAATTGCATAATTGTACTTGATAGAGCAATTATATTGTCAACAAAACCATATTCTTGAAAGCTCCTCTGACATAAGCGTGTTTGATTAACTGCCTTCAAAATCATCTTTGTAATTTACCACTTAAATTCCAATCAATGAGTCAAGTGTATACCAGGTAGTCCTTTGCTCGTTAAAATGTATCTGTTTCAATAGGACGAAACAAAAACTGTTGGTATACGGAAATTGTCAAAACCTTTTTAGGGTTTAAATCGTTTGTCATGCCATTAGGTCAAAATAACAAAAATGGTTGATTTTGTGTCCATCAGATTAGACTTGAAAACGAAATGTTTCAAATTTCAAGCGATGTTTTGGTCGATATTTGAGTCGAGGAATGGTTTGACGAAAATCATTTTTTTTCAAAGCCGTGCACAGATGTCAGTCATATAATAAATTAGTAAAAGTAAAAACGATATAGTCGAGTATATTTATTTTCGAAGAATATCTAAATTGGTTAAGGGAACGTTGGCGAATTCAAAAATGCACGAACGAAAAATAATAAGAACTATTAATGCGTGATGTAAATGTTTTGTCGTCAATGTACTTGTTGATTTCATCAAATGTCGGTATATTTAACACGAGAATAAATGTTTGTTATATCTATGATCATATATGATGTTATCAAGCCGAATGGTTTTAGTGTTTGACTTATTATTATACACGCTGATATCAGGTAAAACAAAATATAATACCTTTAATGATAACATTTATTATGTATCAACTGAACCTTTGAAGACGCACTGGTCATCTTAAAACAATTTAACCCTTAATTAGTAGCCATAGATTTTTTGATACAAGATAGCCCATCTACTCCATATAATATTAAGATATCAAGTTGGCCACAAAACGAACGGCCCATTATGTCCATAGAAAATAATAATAATAATAATAATAATAAAGAATGTAGACCTTCAAACATATTTTCATACAAACGCAGTAGCAATCAACAATCATTAGTTAAAAAGTAGTATTTATATGCACGTATTAAGTGATTAAAATTAAGAATAAAATGAGGAAAAAAAAATTAAAAAGTGTGTTTTTACAATTTCAGTTAAATACACACTACTATTTGTAGAATAATCAATTGCCTATCTGTGATGAAGTTTGAAAAAAAAATAATAATGGATGAATCTATTGAACTCTATATTATTGAATATAATCTACAATAGGTAGGATTGAAAATTGAGCTTTTTATCCTTATTTACGTATAAACATATTTTTCAGTTTTGTTTTATGGCACCAAATCCAAAGTATTGTATCTAGTTCTCATTGTTTTAAAAAGAAAACAAGATTGTAACTAACAATAGGCCTTAGGATACATAAATGAAACGTGAAAACGCATCTTAACCTGCAAATGTTTTCTTAAATATTTAAAATAGTTCATGTAGAGACCACTTTTACACATATTATTCAAGATTATTTCTGTCTGATAAATTATTATGTAACATGTGAAATGTATAGTAACACACCACTCAAGCTAGATTTACGCAGAAATAATATGCTTTAACAACCATGCATACCTTCAAACATTTTTTTGTATACAAACACAGTAGCAATGACACATTTAAAACTATTCATCCTACAAAAAAACAAATTATTGTTTTTTTAAATGCACTAAGAACTTAAAATGATCATGCTGCTGATGACAGGCTAAGCAACATTCCTTCAGCACCTTCGTATAGAGTTATCATATCACAACTCATACATTATGCCAGAGCTTGCCGTAACTACGTAAGACGTTGTGTATTGAGCTATATCTAGAAAATCTTAAAATTAGACTTCTTGAACAGGGTTATGTTGCTACAAGATTGAAGTCATCACTACATGTTTTATGGTCGTCTTCATGAACTTGTGGATCATTAAGGTATAACCATCAGTAACATGAAAACTGATTAATTCAACATGTCATAGTTTTCTATTCCGTTTTCATGTGCCCTGGACTTAACTTTTTATGAGCAACTCGGCAGGTGTTTCTTGAAAAAAAAAACAACAGAATACGTTTACCCCAGCGCTGCACCTGGTCCATGCTCCCATCTTTTAGTGGAGTCCTAGTTGCTCATTGGCTTTTGTTACTTTTTGTGTATTATTTTATTCACTAAATTGCCTGCGTTGTGTTTGTCTGTTTTCCACATCTGGTCTTTTTCGCTGGAATCCGGTTCCCTTGATTACTCATTGAAACACATGTACAGAAAATCCACATTTACAATATTTATATAACATTAATATCTTTGTATCTTCAAAATGTCGTGTCTATGCCAATTTTAGCAGAGCCAAGGGGGTATTCAGTAGTTCCTGACTTAAATAATATCAAAGATTGTTAACCAAATTTTGCACTTACTAAAGCATGCGTCAAAGTCTGCAGTTTTGTTTTGTTCTGTTTAAATAACGACTTGACAGGTAATAGGGCATTAAACTAACCAATTTTTCTGTCCTCTTTTTGCTACTATAGAATTTTTTTTTCTTTTCTACCAAAATATTAAACTTCATCTGCCTTTGATTTTCATTTCATGATTTCTAAGTATAAACTGAATGAAACAATGAACAAGCCAACTGAGAGCTATGAAGTGTTATAAACATACATTAATTTTGTCTTCTGTTTTTCCTAATTTGTTTGTCATAAATACAATTTTTTCCATTGCCGAATATTCTTTGTTTTCAAATAACTGGGTTCACAAATGAAGCTCACTTTGGTATTATTTAGACACGTAGTATTTGGGAGTGTAATCATGGATTCTGCACATCGTACTGTTGTACATTTGAAATAGATATGGTATCCTTTGTTTTAAAACAGCTGGGTTCACAAATGAAGGTCACTTTGGTATATCTTAGACAGATAATATTCAGGAGTGTAATCATAGGTTCTGCACATTATACTGTTGTATTATCAGAAATGATAATTCTTTTTTTTTTTGCTTTTTTTTTGTTTGTTTTTCGTTTTAGTTTAAAATAGACGTTTTGCAGTTGTTGTTTTCGAATTAAAAGTATTTTCAGATTTTTCCATTGTCAAGTCTCTGTGAATATAAACCTTGTCATAACGAACCGTTTGCCTTCTACAGGTAACTCACGGTCAAATGGGCAAAACTAATACTATAATGCAAGGTGTAAAAGGCCCCAACATGAATGATGTAAAACTACGCAAAAGTCCAAAATATACCTTATCAATAGAAAAATATATAAACCGAATAACAATGAAGATAAAAAACGACAACAACTGGACTAGAGGTTTCTGACTTGGGGCAGGCGCATAAAGTATGTGGCGGAGTTAAACATGTCTTTGAGCGCTAAACCCTTCCCTAATCTAGGACAGTGATGGGAAAATGCAACAATAAAACCAAAAAAATATGGCAAATTCAGATTTAATTGTTGAGATCAAAATAGAATACAAACTCCTAAACAGATTATGCAAAAGGCTGTTAGTGTAAGCTAGTTCAGTTCACAAGCAAATGTTTTTTGCAGACCTTATTTTCTCAGACAAAAGTATCATGAAAACACGTTCAACATGATTTAGTGAAAATGTACCATAAAAGGTACTGACAGAAAGATATTTTTTTACTTAGAACAAACATGGGGCGTTTGGTTTGTGACCCTCTAGTTCTCTTGGAATTATATGGAGTGAATTGACCATTATGTATGAATAAAAGGGCTACCCTTATTTCAGCCTATTACATTAGATAAAAAGATATGGAGAATATTACGTAACATATGAAATGTATACTTACACACCACACAAGCTAGATTTACGTAGGAACATATGTTTGATCGTACCATTTAGCTGCTTTGAAAACTATGCAAATTTACTAACATATTTAATATAAAAGCATACCAGCAATGACAATTTCAACATTATTTAATCATACTAAGTAAGAAATTCCTTTTTTCTATTAATCAATGCACTACAAACTTGATCATGATCATGCTGCTGTTACAGGTTACTCCTTGAACCATGTGCCCTTGAACCATGTGTCCTTGAACCATGTGTCAAAAATAAAAATTTACTCTATTTATATAAAATAGATCTTTTTATTTTTAAACCATTAGATCCATGTCATTGATGGTGGACCTAAGGGCCAAGGGGATATTCATCAAACCAGCACTTAGACCTTCCTGGAATCATATCAATGACTATAATAATGTAAGAGAGAAAAATATAACAATATATTTGTTGACATACGAACAGATACACAAACACAAAGACCACAGTATGCCTCCTAGAAGGCAGGAAAATCAATATAAGAAAAAAGGCAAATCAAAACATTACAAACAAAAAACAAAGGAAACAATATATACATAAAAAACAAACAAACAAACAAATATACAAAAAATAATATCTAGTTTTCTTAACAAAACATTTTCTGTAATACACATGACATTATTATTAATGTAAATTCAAAATAGTCACAAGAATTTTTGAGAAGGCAACTTGCGAGCGATACCACATTTCTTTTCGTCATAAGAAACAATGTTCGTCAAATAAAATGTCATCAGGTATAAGACGAGTAACTTCCGATAAAACCGGAACGGTAAAAATACACTGATATTGTAAATAAGATTTCAGAAAATTTGTCAATTCATAGAAAGGATATTTATTTAGGACAAATAAGATATGACTTTATCATTTTGATAATATGGAGACAAACATTCGTTAATTTAACGTGGGATATTCTCTAGATATTGCTGAACAAAACAACCGTCTAAAGTATCATAGTGTAATAGACTGAAATAAGAGTGGTCCGTTTGCCTGTGACTGTAGTCAAGAAAATATCATGTCTAAATGCATAGTTTTATTGATACATGATGGTCAATTCACTCAATATTATTCCAATAGAACTAGAAAGCCACAGAACAAACACCCAATGTATGCCCATAGGAAATATTCTGTTCTTGTCAATACTTTTTATCTCGACATTTGCACGCAGATTTTATATTTATTAGTCATTTCATACTGAATACTGTTTTAACGTGTCTTTATGGACATTTTTGTCTGCGAAAGTGCTTATCAGTTGGCTTTGGATTTAAACTAGCTTTCAAAAACAACGAACACTCTTTTGATGTAGTAGCAGCTTGTTGTCTTTTGTATAATTTATTAAGTTGCTTGTATTATGTACCGATCTCAATATCTCAATAGTTAAATCGCCAAATTATTATAGCTCGTTTTATTGTATTTTCCTACCGTTGTTACAGGTTAAGGAGAGTATTGAGCGCTCACAGACAGGTTTAATCCCGCCACATACTTTATGTGCCTGTCCCAAGAAAACCTGTAGTTCAGTAGTTGTCGTTGTTTTTTTTTTATTTTCATTATAATTCGTTTTACGTTTTTTTTTCTATTGATTATGTCGATTTTCGACTTTTTCGTAATTTCATATCATTTATGTTTGGGTCTGAAACTACGGAAAAGCCAAAAATAGAAAATATCTATCTGAAGCAACAGTGATATAGTTTTATCATTTCTAATATTGCAACGGTGCAATGAACAGAAACTATGATTTCAGACACGAGATATACTACTGAATACTACGTGTCTAAACTTGTGAGCTTCATTCGTGGTCCCAATATTTTGAAACATAGAATAGCATATCTATGTCGAATCTATCTGCAAATGAGAAGAACTGTAATTTGGTATTAATGACAATTGTTTAGGGAGAAACAGGTAAAACAGGTATAGGTTCGTTTTTACTTGAATGCAATCCGGAAAATCTTCCAACGTCACTAATAAGACTTTACCTTCAAAAGACAAAATAATATGTGTTTGTAACATTTCATAGCTCTCAATTGGTTTGTTCATTATTTCATTTTTATACTAAGAGATCATAACACAAAATCTAAATGCAAATGAAGCATAATATATTGCAACAACCGCTACAGTTTCAGAAATGACAGAAACATTAGTTAGTGTAACACTATATTACCTTTCATGTAATTTTAAATGAAAAAAAAAAGAAAAAAAAAAAAAAAAAAAAAAAAAAAAAACAGCACCTTGACGTGTACTTTAATTTTTTATGGTATTTAAAACAATCATTAGTTACTAAAGCAGTGTTTCGTAAATACAGGTTTCCCGTTAGCAAAATTAAGGATAAAAGGAGAAAGAAATCAATTTTGTTTTCTTTTTTTTTACAATTTCAGTTAAATACATCTTACAAAATGTATTTATATGCACATATGAAAAGCATTATCCTTTGATTTGAAGACTAAACAATTACATTTTAAAAAAAAATTCAAGTAAAATACATGATACTATCTGTAAGATAATCAATAGCATATTTGTGGTTATGATTGAAATGGAAAAAAATGGTAAACCTGTTGAAATGTATATTAAATAACAACCTACATTAGGTAGGATTTAAAATTTAGCTTTTTATCGTTATTTACGTATTTATATATTTTCCTAAGTTTTGGTTTTGAACAAGAATTGTTTTTTGTACATGAATTTCACCTAAAAGCGCATGTTAACCTGCAAATATTTACTTAAATATTAATAGTTTTGTTTGTAAGAAGAGAAAAAAAAACTATAATACTTCATGCACAGTATTATTTTGTCACCTCCATTTAAATGTAACATGGTAACAAGATTGTCACTATAGAGGAACATTAATGACACGAGAAAAGCATGTTAATTAACATACAAATACTTAATTTGATATTAATAGTCCATGTATGCATATATCAAAAGAGGACATTTCTGTCTGATAAATTGTTAAGTAACATATGGAATGTATCGTTACACACCACACAAGTTAGAGTTTTTTTTTACCATTTATCTGCTTTGAAAACGACGCATATTTTTATATTCAAACATTGTACATGTGGTGGTAATGACAAATTTAAAATTATTTATCTTACAAAGAAATTCTTATTGTTTTTTTGAACAATGCACTACCATTTTAAAAAAGATTGTGCTGCAGATGACAGATGACTCATTAAATACCTTTTAATACCAATTTACTTATATGTAGTTGGTAAATAATGAGCTTTGATAAATTGATAAAAAAAAACAGAAAACAAACAAACAAACAAACAAAAACCAACCAACCAAACAAACAAACAATCAAAAAAACAAACACAAAACAAAAAAAAAAACAAAAACAAAAAAACAAAAAAAAACAAAAAAAAACAAAAATAAAAAAAAAATCAAAAAAACAAAAACAAAACAAAAACAAAAGCAAAAAAAAAAAAAACAAAAACAAAAAAAAAAAAAAAAAAAAAAACAAAACAAAAATAAAAATAATCATAAATTTTGTTAGGTTTCTCAGGCTTATTAAATGTCTCGTAAAAAGATATGAAAATAAAACTATTACCGGAGCAAAACCATACTAAATGTGCAAAAATGAAAGAACACATCTTCGTACAACATTTTGTTAATTTTAGAAGCGGCACAAGGACCTTTGATTATCCAATCTTATGAATGACACTATGTCAGTGTTATGCGGGAAGTCAATTCTCTGATCAAATGGAAGGTTATCTGATACGAGTTACAATAACACTGGTAATTACGTATCTATCAGTACATAGAATGTATGTGAAGTAGTCGATTTGAGAAATAGGACTCTGTTTAAGCGTGAAATATGTAATTTTATCTTTTCAGATATGTTGAAGGTACAATGGGATTAACTGATAACTACAGACTTGAGATGTATTCCAGACTTTAATTTTCATTTTGAAGACATAAAGACACGATTAGTTATTTATCTTTTTTGAAACAAATTTTTCCTGTCAACTTGCCAAGCGGTTCTGCAATCGTTGCGAGATTTGATATTTATTTAGCACAAAAATTAACTAATCTCAAGAAAGATTTGACACTTGCTGGTGTCGTTGGCATCTCGAAATTACGCACTGCTTCGATCTTGTTTGTATCAGGTTGGACAACATCTTTTGATAACAAATGTCCCATGAATTTCAATTGTGTTTTGTTGAACTTGCATTTGCCTCGGTTCAAGATTAGATTCTTTTCACGGAGTCGGGTAAGCAATGCACGAAGTGTTTTGTCATGTTCTTCTTGGTTTTGCGCATAGATGATTACATCGTCGGCAATATTTTTACAACCTGGTATGACTTGTATTGTCTGCTCAATAACACGTTATTGTTACTCGGTAGTGGAATTAATTCCAAAACATTAGTCTCTTGAATGGATCTGTGATATTTTCTCGACTAGATCTAAACCAATCTTTTCATTAGATAGAATTAGAGAATTAGAAGAAGAGTCGCGTTATATCACCACATTCGTATGTCACAAATTACAGGCCTTTGTGACATACGAATGTGGTGATATAACGCGACTCTTCTTCTAATTCTCTAACTCTATCTAATGAAAAGATTGGTTTAGATCTGTTCGAGAAAATATCACAGATCCATTCATTTGTTGCAGAACATCCTCTATATTTGGAATGAAAAACGTTCTCTCTGAACAGCTACGTTTGCTTGTCCCATGTCTATGCACAGACGAACTTCAATGTTTGTCTTAGGCACTATTAACAAGCCTGGAACCCATGGTGTCGGACCACTGACTTTCTTCATTACGTCGGAATCCTCCAGTTCTTTTATTTTTATTCTACTTGTTTTCTCATTTTAAACGGTATCGTTCGTACTGGCTGAGCTAAAGGTTTTATTGATTTGTCTATGTGCAATTTCAATTAAGTCTTTAAGTTTACCAAGACCTACAAATCTGTCCTGAAATGAACTGATTATCGTGACTGTGTTGGAGTTAGAAAGGTTGTTGCCACTATTTATTATTTCGATGTCGAACTATCCTGAATCAGTATCAGTTTTATAGCCAATTAACTGCCTTCCATTTCCGTTAATTATGTGAAATTCTACATCATGCTTGTTATCTTTGAACATTTTTTTGTTGATTTTGTCTTGCACATTTTTGCAAAATGTCCGATTTTTCCACATTTACGACATGAAATATTTCGAAATATTCTGCAATCTATTCCGTAACGTCCCGTATTTCCATATCTTTACATTCACCAGTTGCGTGTGACAATCTTTTCCCTATATTTTCCGATACGATTTCGGAGCAACTCGAAGTTTGAATTGCTTCGGCTTTTGTCTGATTTTGTTTATTTCTGGATCTTCTATACACGGCTATTAACCTATTCTTTTACTCTTATGAGGCTGACTTTATAGCTAATCTGATCAGGAAGAAAGAATATCGTTTGGCTAGATCCTTCAATCTCAGTTTCCGCTATATAGATGACGTAAAGGATACAACAGACACTGTGAAGTCAGCCTCATATCTTGACCTACACTTAGAAATCGATTGTAATGGAAAACTACTGAGCAAACTTTACGACAAACGTGATGACTTTTCATTCAGAATTGTCAACTTTCCTTTCATCTGTGGCAACTTCCCTTCGGCACCTGCGTATGGAGTATTCATATCACAACTCATACGATATGTTAGAGCTTGCCAAAACTACGCAGTCTTATTGTATCGCGCTAGATGTCTAACAAATAGGCCTCTGGAACAGGGTTATGTTGCTACAAGATTGAAGTCATCACTACAGAAGTTTTATGATCGTCATCATGAATCGTTATGGTTTATCCATCTGCACCATAAAAACTGATTTATTCAACGGGTCATAGTTTTCCTTTCCTCGTTTGTCTACCCCGGACTTAACTTTTATTAGCAACTCGGCGGGTGTTTCTGGAAAAGCAGAGAACGCTTACCCTACCGGTGCACCCGGTCGATGCTCCCTGTTTTTAGTGGAGTCCGAGTTGCTCATTTGCTTTTGTTACTTTGTATGTATGATTTTAGTTACTTTATGTTCTTTGTTGTGTATGTCTGTTTTACATTTTGATTTTTACATTTTTGATTACCGCTATAACCTTGGTTCCATCTTCTCGGAGTGTATTACAGCTAATTCAAATGTTCTACCAAGTCTCTGAACTTTTTCTAACGTTAGAGTTTGCCATGTTAATAGCTTCCCTCTTAATTCGGTTGATTTACAACCATCAACAATTTGGTCTCTAATCATATCTTCACGTTGGTCTGGAATAAGGTCACAAGCGATACAGAATTTTGAAATTCTCACAATAAAATATCTATTGTTTCTCTGTTATGTTGCTTAGCTTTCCTGAGCATATGTCTCTCAAAATATATATGTTTCTTTGGTTCAAAATAATTGTTCAGTGCCGTAAAAGGTTGATCATATTTAGTTCCCGAATCGGTAAATGTTGCAAAAATGATTTGTACTCCATGTCCAGCTATATGTGGAAGCAAAGCTCATTTCTGTTCATCGTTAGACACTCCGGTTGCTTTTACGTAATACTCGAACCGTTTTAAATACTGTTTCCAGGATTTCGCAAGATTTGTTTCATCAATAACTTTGAATCGGAATTTAATTCTATCACTTACATATCAGAATTTAATCCTATCACTTACATATCAGAATTTAATCCTATCACTTACATATCAGAATTTAATCTTCACTAAAAGATCTATCGGAATTTAATCCTCATCCTCTATTTGTTTTTAGAGAAAATCGCCATCCTTGTCGCCAATGTAATATCGTATTATTTTATGGCCTGGGAACTAAACGCATTGTTTTGCTATCAAATAATCGTATCTATAACTAAATATACATAATACAGATTTAGAAATAAATGCACGTGTAGCATGCAAAACAAACTCCACCCATATTTCACACTATTGGCTTATCTTAATACATTACAATCAGGCTCACTAAAGGATATCCGATCTCCCTCCCAATTTATCAAATAAGGATGATGAACTATTGATTTTTTTGGTTATAGGCAATTTTATTCACAGTTTTCTCTCGATAGAGCATATGTAAAATCAGATTTTCAGAGAAAGATTAAAAAAAAACAAAAACAAAAACAAAAACAAAAAAAAAAAAAACATTTAGAGATGGCATTTTTAAAAGTGATGTGGAATCAGTCTGAAATCGAATCCTATGATATGGCATTCCTTCTATATAAAAAAGGTAAAGGGGCTGTGATGAGACATGACAGAGAAACTGTTACAATACATTTGTTGACATACAAAATGTCGAACAAACACCACGACCGCTGTATACCTCCTTCTAGGCGGGGAAAAATATTACATAGTAAAGTTTAAAAATATTCTCTATTCGTGGACAACATTTTGTTTGTGACCTTAACGGTTAACCAAATCTATCGACAATACATTGCGACAAGTAACTGATTAAATGACCAATAAACAAAACAAATATATGTAATTTGTAATTTATCTTTATTTTATTAAATTCTCACACGATGTTTTGAGCCGCCAGAATATTAGTAAAAGGTTAATCTTAGACAGATAAACTGTTTGAACTTTTCAACAGTTTTGCTGGGAGAACGTTCATTACTTTATCAATAGTCATAAGAAAATTTTACTTAATTTTCAACGTATAATGTTTGCTTTTTATTATTGAAGATCATTTGCATTATTGCGCATTTTTTTATTTACAGTTTGTTTTAATGAAATAGTGTAATGCCATTCGTTGACACACGCACACATGTAAAGATAAGAATACGATTTACACTAGATCAATACAGCAATGATGTCGATAGTGTGACTGGTCACCTTAGTTTATTTTATCAATGTCATTTTCAAGATTATAAATAGGTTCGATAAGAATGCTCAAAGATATTCAAAAGAAACAAAGATCATTTTTTTATATATCCTTGCCGACAATAAACACTGTCTGTTTGGCAAACTCAACACCTAAAAATGTGACTACAGGCTGTTGTATTACCTTGATCTTGTTTTGTATTTTTCACACTCATTAGAATTATAGTTCTAACTAAAATATTGAACTATACGTTTTTTTTCCAGCTCAAATTAGTTGACTTAACTAAATACATTATGAATAGCCAAAAACATAATGTACGTTTATTATTTAAAACATATATATATATATATATAACATTAAAATCATCATTTAGATCCTAAATTGGTATATGCCATACTGAACAATGAAATAAAGGCGATACAAATAAACATGAGCAACTTCAAATATCTAAGAAATGCAAGGTTATCTAGAGTTAACTTATCTTTGACACTTCGGATAAAATAGTGGTGAGAAACTCACCTCAAATTATATTGGATGTCCCTTAGCTATCTTTTTTGCGACAAATCCGCACATAATAATCAATTCAAACAACGGGCCACTTATGCATATGAATTTGGAAAATTAGGGCTTTAGACCATTTAATATCAAAGTTCAAAACACATGTAAGAGTTGCTGAAATAATTTCTCGCAAGCCTTTTTCCCACATTTATTCGATTTTTTTTTGCTCACCTTGTAGAAGAGAGAGCCATTGCCATTACTTGACGTCCGTCGTCGTCGTCGTCCGTCGTCGATAACAATTTTCTAAAACTCTGACACTACTTTATCCACTACAACCAAATTTGGTATGAATATTTTTTGTGGTACTTTGCAAAGAACTGATGTGGGAATTTTTGATTTGTCGAAAAAACATGGCTGCTTTACTCCAAATTGAACATAGGGTCAAATAGTAGTGTTTTTGCATATATCTCCAAAACCGATAAGTTAAGCCAAATTCGGTCTAAGTTATTGTGTTTAGCATAATAATGTCTATATGTGGCCATTTTTGTAATCTGATAAGCCATAATTTAGTTATTGTCCTTTTTTTCTAGGTTTGTTTTGCATTTTTTTAATGTTTTTTTTTAAACCTTCTCCTCTGATACTACCTGAGCAATCGAAACCATATATGGTATGAATGTTTCTTAGGGTATCTGCATAGAATTGATGTAAGGATTTTTATCCATGGAAAAACATGGCAGCTGTTACTTAAAAAATCAAAGGGGTCAGTCAGAAGTTTTTCTCATATATTTTCGAAACAGTTAGATTTAGTGAAATTCCTTTATATTGCTGAAATGATCGTTATTATTAGACATACAAAAGTTTTCAGATAGCTTCTTTTTAGAGTTATTGCCCTTGAAAGACTAATATTTAACCAGCTGAGTGATTCAGGCTCCTAGCAACCTCTTTTTTTATCATTATCATGATTTTGTTGCAAATCACAAGAAATATTATGTAACCTCTTATTAGTCTTAATTGTTTTTAATTTTTTTTAACTTTTCACATTTAAATATATACTCCGTTAAATTTCACACAGTATTTCCTTAGGTCATGACAACTGTATTTAACCTTTTAAGATAAGACATTTAGAAATAGGGACAATCACGTATAGGATTTAAATATCACAGCAGTTGTATTTATGACATTTTGTTTTTGGCATCAGTGTGTCTCATAGAAATATGTTTCGAGTTTTCCCTCAGATTTGACAGAGATACCCAAGGACATGATAGCAAAACAAAGGACAGATATTTAAGAGCACTTGCGATATAAGTTTAGTTTCATACGTTTGAAAATCCAACGCATGCAAATTCATTTTGATGAAAATATTCATTTTGTCTTTACACATCTAAAATTAATGGGTAATTGGGGATGGTATATGGTATGAATGGGAAATTTATACCATTCAAATGCTGTACTCGCTTCATTTTTCTGCTAAGGTAGACTAAGAAGAATCTGATTAAATACGAATGTAGGAATAGATCGGTAAAGAGTGCGACACGATTTGTTCCCATAGGTATCCAGATGCTCGACTGAAACACATAACTCCCTAATTCGACAATAATGTTCCCGACCAGAAATTCAAACATTTTAACAACATCTATTTCAGACAAACAGCCAATCCCTTCCTAATGCTAGAAAAAAATGTAATTTTAGTTCCCTGCTTTAAATAGACCTGGAATGCGACCAAATTTTACTTGTTACAGTAAAAAAGGGACATAGTGAAACGCAACAAATGCACCAGCACAAAAACGTAAATATGAAATAGCAAGATTTTCAGAAATCACAAATAGGTCTTCAACAGGTGTTCCTACAATTTAATAAATCATTGACATTTAAAATTTGATCGTTTGTTTAGTTATGCATGTGTCCTAAAAGATCAGGTGTATTATTTATACTCAAATTCAAACTCACTTAAGACAAAAAAAAGGACGGAAGACAACGAAATATCCTCCATCTTACACAGTGTTAATGTAAGATTACACATTGTTTTCTATTGTAATATCAGACATAAAACATATAAATCGAATGGACCCTTTTATGAGGGTTGTGAAAAGGGTAACATCCTAATAATTCCGATCCGAAAAGTTTAAAAATATTAAAAAAAAGTACACAAGGACACGTAGTAACAATTTTTCTTATGCAATAATTTTTCTGGTTTTACAATGTAACAATAAGTCGAAGACAGAAGAAAAAATGTGCCATGACCTTGATAAAGGACCTCTATTCGAGTATGCTTTTTGTCAAAGTGATATCAGCTATATTTTTTTACTAAATAACTTGAATATTATCTTTGTAATAACACTATTTTAGAACATAACCATATACTGTAGAATGTGAAATACAATTAATAATGATAAAAAAAAAATAGTAAAAAATAATAAAAAGAATTCCTTTCAAAAGTTATAACTTCAGAAGAAGCTGCTGGAAAGTATGTTGCTATGACTTTAATTTCAATGTACGTCAGGCCAAAAGAAGTGTTTCATGATATTCGGCGTTATTGTTTAAGCCACTGTTATGTCATAATTAAATCTTTAAGTACATATCACATTTACCTATTCTTGACGAACAACTTAATTACTATCTGTGTATTTTTTTATTATGTTTTTATTAGTTAAATGTATTTTATGAAGAGACAATGTTTTATAACAGAAATACACTTTTCATAGGTGGAGCAACTGGTATAGCTTTTAGCGTTTTCTTAGACAAATATGTGGACCTTAGCAAAGATCAAGTTTTGAAGTTTAATCAGGTAAAATGTTGAATTCATTCTATTGATTCACGAGGAC
The DNA here is from genome assembly GCA_037379345.1 of Perna viridis. Classification (NCBI taxonomy): domain Eukaryota; kingdom Metazoa; phylum Mollusca; class Bivalvia; order Mytilida; family Mytilidae; genus Perna; species Perna viridis. The sequence goes on along the minus strand of CM074519.1, from coordinate 40,297,391 downwards.
TATAAAAATGAACGCCCATTTGTGCAAGTCTTACGCACTAAATTAAAAACCGATTTACATTAAACGATCATCTAACACTACTACAAACTATTCCTTTCAACTACGTTTTTGAATGTACGAAAGCCGTTCCCCCGGAATCATTTTATATTTTCAATTTTGCCAATTCATTAAGATATGTAAATGTTATATCGTGCTTTAAAAGTCCTGTTTCATTTAAGGCCTTAATTTGTCATTTAAGATCAAGTTTTTATAATTAATGGTTTAGATACAACGTTACACATTTCACAGACGTCCAAATAATGCTTTGTACCCCATTTATGGAAAAGGAACAGTATACATTAATTAACAAATCAATTTTCAGATAATTATAAATGAAGAAAATGGTTACAACAAATATACTGGAGCATTCACTTGCCGATGAAAATTTTTAGTCGTTCCCTCTGCGGGACTCGAACTCGTACCGCTGTGACATCTATGGCAACACCGCCTGCACAAAGTCCAGCGCCCTAGACCACTCGGCCAGCTAGGCTATATAAAATATAGCTTTCGCAAATTTGACAGTTCTAACATCGTTGGGAATTTTTCAGACCTTAATTCACTTCTAAGGTTACTCATACTCAAAATTGAATAAATTAACTCATAGCACTATCTCAAAAATTGTAATTCACGTGAACCTCAAATTGTTTGCATTTTGTATGACACTTGTTCCTTGACTATATTATGAATCACATACTTTCCACTTAAAGGGTACCTTTGTAGGCCTATTCCAGTGTTATGAAGGAGAGAATAAATATTAATTGAGGTCTCATTTTTATAATATTATATAAGACTTCTGTGCTATGTAGTTAAGATAAAATAAATGAGTAATCAAGGGAACCAATGTTATAGCGGTAATCAAAAGAATGTAATCCAGGGACAAAGACCCTGTCAACAAAATACAAAACAAAATATAAATTTATTAAATTTGAACTCCTCTCACCGATGAAAAATAGAATAGCCCAGGTAGCTGCTTCAGATTTAAATAACCAGGAGCTAGATATGAAAAGATTCAGAGGAGAGTATTCATCAATTCTTTTAATTTCAACTGGTCAGTTTAAATGCCCCAATAGCATTGTCAATCCTTTGTATTGTTCAGCAGATTGGTAACAAAAGAGTGTCATGGTTGTAGGAAATTCACTGTAATACGATATGGATTCTTCTTTAGTAATTCCAGAGAAGGTAAAATGTCGACTTGTTAATTTTTCAATTGTCATTTAAACGCTGAAAAAAAGAACGATTTCGAAATAACATAAACAAGCAAAACTAAGACTAAGTTTAGAAAACTCGAACACCCCCCCCCCCAAAAAAAAAAAAACAAAAATAAAAAACAAAAACAAAAAAAAATGAAAAAAAAAAACAAAAAACAAAAAACAAAAAAAAAAAAAACAAAAAAACAAAACAAAACAAAACAAACAAAGCCTCATCTTCGAGAGTCATGGATAACACACTTAAAGTAGAACACATTAAATTGATGAAACAACACATAAGTGGCGACCAGACTTCGAAATCAAACTACCTACAAGATGACACCCTATCTCCAAATTGTTTTCGATTCGAGTAAATTCTTCTGGTATCAAGTAACGTATGGTTAGACATTACATTCCTGTTTTTACTGGTTGACTTACTTACTGAATTAAAGAATTAATTACTAAGTGTCTAGGCTGACAGTGTTTCTCTTTGAAACCTTATTCAAAATATTTTGAAACGACTAACAATGAAAAAAACTGAATTCATTCCAACGGATGTAATGTATTAAATGGTTTTCACTTCTTCCCAGTTGATTATTAATCAAAATAACCACGAGACCTCACCTCTTTATGCATGTTGTGTAAAAGTTTGTTGTGATATTACAACGATAATTAAGAACTTTTATGTGTCACATGTTTTTGAACATGGTTTGTTGCTTCGGTTTCTTTGTGTTTTTTTGTCATGCTTGTCCTAAAATAACAAATTTCAAAATAAAAAATGAAGTCTGAACGTTAATGTATTTATTTGTTTAAAACAAAATACAGTAAAGTGCTGACTACATTAATACAGTTTGTAGAACTTAGACACTAAAACAAATATTTCTTAGTTATTACGACTATTTAAATCTTAATGACCAGAATATTAGATAATTCATTCAGTGAAGTATGTAATGGTGACCTCCCATTGCTTGGAAAAACTAATGTGGCCTGTTACTGTTCAGATGTGGAAGTATCTAAAGGTCTATGTACAGTTCTACAACCATCTTTATTCTAATCATTGTAAATTTGTTCTAAATAAGTTATTTTATCAGTCCCGTTTGCATTTAAAGACATTTCGTGAGGAAGTTCTAATTATGTTGGATGTTTTTCCTCGGCGGATCAGTTTTCTAATTGATCGTAATTTCTTGGTGGTAAAGTGACTCCTAATACATATCTGGTTCACCTCTCATCGATTCGTATAAATAATACAAAATACCTATTAGTTTTATGGGTTTCTTGTCAGTGGGCTGATCTCGTATCGTTGATTGAAGATGTAAAATGTGATCTTAGAACATATATATTATTCAGATTTTTGTAAACAATTAGATCAATCTACGACAAACAGTGTAAATATCTTTGTAGCTGCAATGTTTTTTTTCTATGTTACGACGACGTAAAGATGATGTAATAATGTAACTACCGGATATTTTGATGAGAACCAATCTGAATTTTCTGCTCAAAACATTAAGTTGTAATTGGATAATTGATTGGAAAGAGTGAATAATCAAAATGTTATCACGATTGCGGGTGAACGCAATATAGCGATAATGAAAAGAATGCACTCCGGGGACAAACACCAGACATGGAAGACAGACATACACACAAAGTACACAAAGTAACTAAAACTACTCATACAAAGCAACAAAAGCAAATGAGCAACCCGGACTCCACTAGAAACTGGGAGCATGAACCAGGTGCTCATGGGATTTCAATTGTATCAGCAGATATGCCTAACGCTACATCATTCAGATACACTTAGGCAGTTTATTTAGTAATACTGTTTTATGATATCTTTTCTTTCGTATGTGATGGGTTTCATTTGTGTTATTTCAAGCAGAAGCATGTACTCTTCCCTTGATCTTTGCTCTATTGGTAATTGGTTTAATGTTGGTTTTATCTTAACGTACATTCAAATTTCATAATATTAAAAATTATTAGGACTTACATAGACACTTTTGCCTTCCAATGATGAAAAACAACAGCAAATGGATGAAGATAAAACAGCCACGAATAATTCTACTATTGACGTAACTATTAAAAATGTTTTTGCGCTGCCGTCCCTCTTTTCCTTTTAAAAATGTGCATTACATCTATATATTGAATATAAATCTACGTTTATTCCACCAAATAAAGATATACAGGACATAACAAAAAGTCAAAACAACTAATTCACATTTTCAAATTATGACTAGAATACTGCAGAAATAATTAACATATATTCAATCATTTTTTCCCAACATAATTGACTGGACTTTCATATACAACCATCAATTATAAATTAAATATCTTATAAAAAGAAAAAAATATCATTTCTATAGAGGTAAATGTGTAAGTATTCGATGCAAATTTGTTTTGATGAAAGAGGGATACAGTGTCTTACCTTTTGAAGAGTTACCATCTTTTCAGATACTATGTTTAAAAAGCACATGTAACTGCTTATAATGATACATATTGTCGAATCCTGACTCTTTGTAACATCAATTATAAACATACGTTGACAATACCGACAGAATTACATTACAGAATTGCATTACACCTTATCAAAAAGTTTGATGGAAACACATAAGTTGCTGCGGTGTTCTATGTTTGTTTTAATCGTTTGTGTGTAGTGTTTGCTTAAATATATATAATGCTGCTGCATTAAATGATGTCTGTTTCATAATTCTAACTTATTGTTATGTCTTAAGCTTTATCCCATGAAGTATATGCGTTTAATATAACCTAAGGAGTATTCTCGATTTCCGTTAAAGCTTTACACATTTTTGACTAGCAATAACTTTTTACTTACAATTTGAGTTGCCATAAATAGGAAAAATGGTGAAAAAATGATTGCGATGATACTGAATACCATGAATGCTATTTTCTGAAATAGAGTATAAATAATCTAATCCTAAGTATATACTAGAATTGTCATGAACAGTGATAATTTTTAGACGATAAACCATTCCCATTATTTAATTCAGTTGAACTTTTCTTTACAAGGTATATTCGAAGAGAGAAGAAAATATAAAAAGACAATAGCAAAAACATTGCATCTTACGCGCTCTAATTAAAAAAAATATAATTGCAAATAATATCGTTTAACTTACTTACACTTGTTTTGAGCAGTAAAATACGAAAGAGTAAGGCGTATTAATTTGTATCGCATCTTATGATACATAGCTGAAAATGATACACATGAGAATGGTATTGCTTGTAACATATTATATGATAATCATATGTTTTTCCCAAAAAAATTTGAAAAACCATACGAGAACTATATGCTACCATATGATTCTCATGAGTGGCACGTTTGGCTAGGTATATAAAAAACAAATGCAGATATAAGATGTGTTCTGTTTTCATCCAAATGAAGTCTTATGCCTGCAACTTTTAAGATCGTTAAATTGCGAATTTAATCAGAAGTATTGAAACCAGCTATGATTTTTGAAGATGATAACGTATGCAATTAGTTATTGTTTAAGGGCCAATGTTTCATAAAAAAAATACTTATATATACATACAAATCCAGTCGTAATTCTTTTTGTCTATCGCTTATTTCCTCACAGTCAAGGTTTTATATTGCCGTTTTAAATATGATATTTCTTCTAAAGACGTCCCGTTGCTGACTATGACGTAACTTCATCCAACATAACATTTGGGGTAGGAAACGTCCAATAACAAAACAAAATTCTGCAGAAATGGTACACAAATGTGATTAACTTTTTTATTTGATCGGTGACCTCCCACTTTTTAAGAGTTTATAATATCAGCTAATGGATACCTTTTCATGCCGCAAGTTTGGAAAAATCTGAAGGTGAGAAGTATTTCAGATTACTGTGAATATGGTTCAAAAGTTAGTTCTTCTTTTGGCGGGAGACAATATACGTTATTGTAAGGCAGATAAGACTCATTGCATAATGTTTTCATTGTTTTATATTTTATACTTTATACGTGAGACCATTCCATTAATAATTCACGAAATTCCTATCGTCAAAACTGTTTGGTGTGATTTGTTTTTAATATCTAAGTAGAAATGTCTTCACACAACTTCGTTTCATATCGACATGAATTTAAGTTTTTTAAACCTCATTCTTGGAATGTCACAAGCAAGTATTAAACATGAGTGCTTTATGGAGAGGAATAAATCACAATTGTTTAATCTTTTGTTAATGGACTTCATAACCTTGGATACTGACCTCTTTTGAACTGAATTTCATCGTATATTATTGCATAGTTTTTTGTCTTCTTTATTTTCAATACTATATTAATTTTCCTCTATTATATGTTAAGGATATTGTGTGATAATCCTTTTTTTCTCATTTTGTTTTCCTGTTTGCTAGTGGTGTTGTCTTTTCTACCAATTGATGTTTTTTTAAAGGAGGTTCACAGATATACAATAAGACTTGTCTATCTTGTCAGTTCCTTTCCTCGTTTGTCTGCCCCGGACTTGACTTTTTATGAGCAACTCGGCGGGTGTTTCTAGAAAGGCGGAGGACGATAGCCCTTCCGGTGCACCTGGTCCATGCTCCCAGGAGTTGCTCATTTACTTTTGTTACTTTGTATGTATGATTTTAGTTACTTTATGTTCTCTGTTGTATATGTCTGTTTTCCATGTCTGGTCTTTGTCCCTGGATTACATTCTTTTGATTACCGCTATGACGTTGGTTCCCTTAATTACTCTTGCACTTTATTGAATAACAAACTGTAAACAACGTTAAGTTGATTCAATAGTACAGAAATTAAATTTGATAATTTAAAAGTAATTCAATTAGCAAATCTACTGTTGTTTTTTTTTTTTCAGAAAGACAAATTGTTAGCAAAAAAGGTCATGTTTTTATTCAAATAATCAAGCATGTTAATAATATTTACATATACAAAGATGCATATCTAGAATTGATTTTCTCAAAATATAGTAATATCGGACAAAAAATTAATAACGAATAAAGTTGATTTATATCTATTTCATATTCATATTTGAATATTACATGTATGCGTCCTATGAATTTGGTTTTAATGCTGCTGAAAAAAGGTCATTCATTGTAACACCTTTACAGTATATCAAATTTTAAATCATTTATATAAGAATGTGTTTTACTTTGGTGTTGTAACCGCTGGATTGAATTCACTACTTGAGATACATTAGTTCTTCATAGCAAAAGTTCATTCCCTTTTAAAGACTTCATTAATTTTAATATCTTCTAAAATATTGGTAGTTCTAAAATTTGAAGGAGCATAAGACTTTCTTTTAGTTGTTTTATTCTATGAATATGTGTATCTAATTTTATCTAATTACAGTACCAGAACCGAACTGGTGATTGCATCACGTAACCACAGAGCGTTCAATGTATTTTAAGGTTTCTGTTGTTTTCTTTGTCAATTTTACACATATTTACATAATGAAAGAGATTAAACATCAATTTATACTTTTATTTTACATTTCTTTAATTTAAAACAGATCTAACGTCATTTTAAGCATGGACCAGGTGCACCGGTAGGGAAAGCGTCCTCTGATTTTCTAGAAACACTCGCCGAGTTGCTCATAAAAAGTCATGTCCGGGGTAGACGCAACAGGAAAGGAAAATTATGACAGTGTGATCAAATCGGTTCTCATGGTTGAGATGGATACATCGTAACGATCCACGCGTATAAAACTTCTGAAGTGATGAATTCAATCTTGTAGCAAGATAATCATGTTCAAGGATCCAAATTGTAAGAAGTGAAGCTCGATACAAAAAGCCATACACGCGAATATTTATAATTCAGAAAAAAGACAATATATGTCACAGATATGCAATTTTACAGAGAATAAGATGTATTAAACTGAAATTATTAAAACAAAACATTTTTGATTTCTTTTTCAGTGTATCCTTAATTTCAATCATGGCATAGTGTATATACAAAAAATTTATTAACTAATGATTGTTGATAATAAGGGGTAAGAAGTAACGTGTTGGGATGTTTTGGATTACGTTAAAAAAAAAAAAACAACAAACTAATACCCGCTTTACTTGTTTTTCCTAGAATATTTGGCATAAATACAAATACCAATTCTTCCCATTGCCCAATAAAGTAGAAATAGATATATATATATATGTTTCACTATGATTTTGTTCTCTTCAAACTAATAATTTACTTGACACAATATTTAGGCAGAAAGTTTTTGGATAAAATACATGTTTTGGATAAACCCGTAAAAAGTATGAACTGTTATAATTTCTTCATACTTTATATCACACTTCTACCTTACCGCATTTTGCAGATCTTAATATGTAGCTTTTTCATGGATTTTTGTGGGATTAAGGAACTCAGTACATACACGGTAGATTACAATCACAATCATCGTCTTTAATAGATAGACCAAAAACAAATTACACAGTTTCAAAGTTGAAAGAAGGAATATTGTTAAGCTAAATCCTTATATCTCAGTTTCCGCTACATAGATGACGTGTTATCGTTTAACAATCTTAGTTTTGGGGTTTGATATACCCCAAAATAACTTGAGATAAAGGATACTACAGATACTGTGATGTCAGCTTCATATCTTGACCTACACTTAAACATCAATGGAAAAGGAACACTATTGACCAAACTATACGACAAACGTGATGACTTTTCATTGCTTATTGTCAACTTTCCTTTCATTTGTGGCAACGGTCCTTCAGAACCTGTGTATGAAGTTTTTATATCACAACTCATACGTTATGCCAAAGTTTGTTGTAACTACGCAGACTTTGTGTATCTAGACTGGACTTCTTACAAGTAGTCTTCAGGAACAGGGTTATGTTGTTACATGATTGAAGTTCTATGGTCGTCATCATGAGCTCGGGATCGTTACGGTGTAGCCATCGGAACCATGAAAACCGATTTGTTCAACAGGTCATAGTTGTCCTTTCCACTTCGAGTACCCGGACTTGACCTTTTACGAACACGTCGGCAGGTGTTTTTAGAAAAGCAGAGGACGCTTACCTTCTCGATGCACCTGGCCCATGCGTCCTGGATTTAGTGAAGTGCGAGTTGTTCACTTACTTTTGTTACTTGATATGTATTATTTTAGTAACTTTATGTTCTTTGTTGTGTTTGTCTGTTTTCCAAATCTGGTCTTTGTCCCTGGATTACATTCTTTTGATTTCCCCTCAAAATATTGGTTCCCTTGATTACTATTTATGGTTTCAACTATCTCTTCTTTGGAGATCATGGTATCAGTATAGATCTTATTACGGCTGTTTTGTTTTTCTACGTCTACCTCTGATGATATACGTTGGACGCAATACGTTTTGCAGACAGAAGTAATGCTGTTTTGTACTTTGTCTGTTAGAACAACAGATTGTAATGGAGTCCGAGTAACTCATTGACTTTTTGTTGCTTTGTACGTATTATTTTCGTTATTTTATGTTGTTCTACATTCTATCAACATGTATTTATCAAAGCAATTTTATCAGAGATGGATAAATGGTCCGAAGTTAAAGTTTAATGATAACCTTATATTTTATGAAGAATTAGCCCTGCATGCAGCGTATTTGTTTTAATCACATTGCTTTTTAAGGGGTGTTAATCGAAACGTTTTATTTTTACATCGACGACATACTCATCTTAAATAACATCTGTGATTCAAACCTGAATATCTCGTGGAGGTTGATATTGAGTTATATTTATTTTCCTCTAACGTATTTATTCCTTTTATTTATAAGATTATAAAATGATTCATGATACATGCCCTTCATTTTTTTTTGTATTTGCATTTTTATGGAGAATGCGTGCGTATCTGTAATTAAGAAAAATTAAATATACGTTTAATTTATAATTTATATGTGAAGGATATCGAATATCGTTGAATGTCCGCGATGAATGACCATTGTATCTTTTAAACCTAGCCAATGTAAACCTCGACCAGCTCGAGGTACAATGGTAGATATATACAGCCCTAGATTAATCCTACGAGGAGGAATGACCCGGCCAGGAAAAGCTATAATTTTATATAGCCTAGCTGGTCGAGTGGTCTAGGGCGCTGGACTTTGTGCAGGCGGTGTTGCCATAGATGTCACAGCAGTACAAGTTCGAGTCCCGCGGAGGGAACGACCAAAAATTTGCATCGCAAATTTGACAGTTCTAACATCGTTGGGAATTTTTCAGACCTTTCTATACGTTTATATATCTTCCCTGTATCAATTTGATCCGATGGAGCAGTGTAGCAAATAGAGTCGTCACATTCTGAGACGTTGTATAATATTGATTTGTTGCGACATGCATCATTAATTTGATCCTCTATCCTAAATGTTAACATCTAAATCAAATGTCCCGTACCACCATACATCGTGTACTAAGTTACAGCCCTAGATTAATCCTACGAGGAGGAATGACCCGGCCAGCGAAAGTTATAATATTATATAGCCAAGCTGGTCGAGTGGTCTAGGGCGCTGGACTTTGTGCAGGCGGTGTTGCCATAGATGTCACGGCAGTACGAGTTCGAGTCCTGCGGAGGGAACGACCAAAAATTTGCATCGCAAATTTGACAGTTCTAACATCGTTGGGAATTTTTCAGACCTTTATATATATATATATATATATATATATTTGACAGACTTTTGATCTTTGTATGCAAGTGTACAATTTCGAAGGTTACAGCACTCGTTTAATTAAGACAAAATGTAAACGAATAAAAGTTCAATAAAGTTTTGGCTCTATACGTTAAAACCTTGTTTTCTTCTAGATTATGTCATTTATAATTTCGTTATTACCATTATTCATAAGTTAAAACATGATTTGTAGTTTCACTTTTCCTATTTATAAAACAATTGAGTGCTCTGTCAGCAAAACGCCCTAAAGGTGTATACAATTTATACATTCAAGAACTATTTTTTGATATATTCAAACGCCTCATAGCAATTTCGCAGGAGAATTAAAACATAGAGGTTAGCCAATAATACAAAATTGTTTTGGGTTAATTGATAATTTATTTTCCATCGGTATCATATTTAAGACTTATGTCTGTATTTGTTCCCTGATATCCGGTAAACATATGCTGTAGTTATTCAAATTTTATCTCTTTAGAAAAAAAAACAGCTAATGTATTCATTTTTTTTCAGTTTTCCTATTTTGTTAAGTCCTAGTAAAGAAAAAACTGTTCAAAACGACAATAAAGTGTTATTCATTGAGAGTTGATATTTTATGGAGTGTTCATATCATACGTTATGTCTGAATCTACGCAGATGTTTTTTGTATCGCGATAGAATTCTAACAAAAAGGCTTCTAGAACAGTGTTATGTTGCTACAAAATTGAAGTAATCACTACAGAAAATTTATGGTCGTCATCATGAACTCGTGGATCGATATGGTGGTTTCAATTGCACCATGAAAACTGATTTATTCAACGGGTCACAGTTTTCCTTTCCTCGTTTGTCTACCCTGGTGCACCTGTACAAAGAAAATATTCACGTTTAATTCGTTCTTGTGTTACATGTCTCACCTGTAATAAAATAAAATAGGTAAAATTTATTCCATGGGGCAGATGGATACACCATAACAATCACCGAGTTTCTGATGACAACAATAAAACATTGCAGTGATGTATTTAACCTTGAAGCAAAATAACCCTCTATGTCTTTATTGGTGCATATTATTGATAAACGTTAATTCTTCATATTTTTGTAAATGATATTTTGTATTGCATTTTTGTGCGGCTTTCTATGTCAGCCCCAAACCTTTGGATTTAATAGAATATCCCTGTATCAGCGTGTATTTTCCTACTTTTTATCAGATGTAATTGATCAAAGACTAAAATCGTTCGGCTTGATAACAACTCATTTGATCAGAGATATAACAAACTTTATTTTTATCGTTATACAGTTACAGACCGAATGAAATGAACAAGTACATTGGCGACAAAACATTTGTATCAGGTTCTTGATAGTTACTTCATTCTTTTTTCAAGTTTTTAATTCACGAATGTTCCCAATGTGTTCAGATATTCTTCGAAAAAAAGAAAGACGACAAATCGTTTTTACCTGTAATATATTGTTATATTTTCTACTGACAACTATGCCCGGCTGGTAAAAAAGTTCCGATTTTCCTAAAATCATTCCTCGACTCAAAATTATTTAAAAAATCGCTTGAAAATATAGGATATCTCAATTTGATATCATATATGACCTGGTTGGGAACGAATCAACACTTCACGATTTTTTGTTATGTGACTGGATAGCAGTATAAAACAATTTAAAAACTAGATTTTTTTTGAAAATGTCTGTTTACATGTACGAAAAGACCTTGATTCATACTATAGAAACTGTTAAGTTTGACAAATCAGAGAACATGCTGTTATTAAAACATGACATATTATCATTCACTTGACTTTTTGACTGAGCTAAAGTGATAAATTATGTACAAAATTGGTGTTTGAAGCTTCGAACAATGTAAGGATATCTTTCAGGTATTTGTTTTTTTAACAAAATAATTTGCATTAGACCTAAATCTAGAACGGACGAAAACATTAACCGGCATTGTTTCTGCTCATGATGTAAATGAAATGTATGGGGTAATTTATTGTTATGTATAAACGAAACAAATACATTCAATTATGATTGTGGAAAAATGTTTTAATCTGAGAAGAATGTTTTTGTCAATTTTATTAACGCAAGTATATCGAACAACGAATGATTCCAATTATTATGCAGACGTCCGTAGCATTTTGAATTTTTAACATAAATTAAAGATCAACGAGACATTCACGTACATGAACGTTTTTACGGAAACAAACATATGTTAGACTAGAGGCAGCGGCTTACATAAATAACCTGATTCAAAGGAACTTAAACAGGTATGCAAGGTGTAAATAGGGAAAACCTTTACAAATAAATCTTTTCATAGCCGAGTTAATAATTAAGTGTCATTTTCGGGATAGACGAAAGTGAAATAAAAAGAACTACGCGTACAGTGAACAGTTAGTTCTGGTGGTGCAGATGGATGCACCAGAAAGATTGACGAGTACATAGTGGACTATAAAATGTAAATGTTTGAATGAAGTCGCGTAGCAACATATTATTGTTCCAGAAGGCTATGTAAAAGAAGTCTAGCAAGGAAAATGTATTGTCTTTTATTTATTTATTTTTATTATTATTATTATTTTAACACCATGTATAATTGTCACTAAAGGGGTACATAAATGACACATAAATGTTTACTTTAATATTAATAGTTCATGTAGAGACAATGTGTGTACATATTTAGTCAAGGGAATTTCTGTTCAAAAGAATATTATGTAACATGTGAAAAGAATAATTACACACCACATAAGCTAGATTTACGCAGGAAAATATGTTTGATTGTACCAATTAGCTACTTTGGAAACTTTGATGACACTTTCAAAATTATTTATCACAGAAAGAAAGATTTTTTTTCTATTGATTAATGCACTTCCAAATTTAAATGATGGTTACTACTTGAAACATGAAAAAAAAAACTCGCCTCCTTCCTTTCATACTAAAGCCGCTTGGACTTCATCATATTAGAACCAAACTATATTTCATACCTCTCACTCCACTACACGTTCTTTACAAAACTAGTCTTGACACCACTTTTTTGACCATACCTCAACATTATACAGCCTTGTTGCCATCATTTTAGATATTGGTTTCCACAGACTCTTTAAACCAATTTGTGTAAAAAGTCACGATGAAGAAAAACGATCATTTCTTCCACTACAGTTTGTCAACAAATGTATAAATGCAATTAATTTTGCTAACATTCTTCATCACTAAAACGTTACCAACAAAATTCCCCCATATTTCAAAGACAAATCCAGACCAATTATTTTATATTCCTATACTTCACCCATTGCATCAAAAAATTTTAATTAAAAAAGGCTATTGCAGAACCTCGAGATTGAGTACTTCAAGGCTAAACCACCTGACCTTTCTCATTGTTTCTTGCGAAAACTCTCCATTCAAATATGGTCCTTCCGGTCACGTCATTACGGGAGATTTGTCCATCATCTGAAATGAATCTCTGCGTAACATCCTTTCTAAAGGTCCCAAATACCGTGAACGGCGCAACATAAATTATAACTTTAAAGTTATACCCGTGGAGGGATACGCAAGAAAATGGAAAAACGAGAACAAGAAGACATTGATTCCCTGACATAGTGGTTAAAGGCCGTGAGGTCATTGAAACGAATGAAAGTTTCAATGAGTGCCAATGATACATCAGTTTTCAAGGATCCTGATGTGGCAAAAACGTTGTCTACTATGGATGACAATTATGTTGTTGTAATAGCCCAAAACAACATTGTCTTTGCATGCAAAACGTTTCCCATCAAATGTTTATTATCAGAGGTGAACGCAGAAATTAACAGCAGTGATAAGACCTATACTGCTACCAAACTCTCCAAAGAAGAAAGGAAAACCATAAACCTGTGCTATCCTCTTTTGGTGTCTCTACCAAGGACGATGACTGTGATTTACCCTCTATGTACTGGATTCTTAAACTCCACAAGAATCCAAACAAACAACGTTACATAGCTGGATCTGCAAAATGTACCACAAAACCTCTTTCAAAACTTTTAAATTCTATACTCGCAGCTGTCAAAGAGGGTTTGCAGTCCAACCACAAAACTTTTAACTCCCGCAGTGGTATAAATTCAATGTGGATCCTGAAAAATTCGAAAGATCTTTTGGAGACAATCAATTCAAGACTATAATCAGAATATAATAACATTTAAACCTATGATTTTTTTTTAACACTGTATACTTCTATTCCACATACTCGGTTAAAATCCCAACTTAAAACATTATACATCGTTGTTTTTCCAAAAAAAAGATGGTACACCTAGATACAAATATATAGTTCTTGGTAGAGATTGCTCATACTATATAAGAAATAATTCTAAAGCATCTTCCAAATATACAGAAGAAGATGTTTACAAAATGCTGGAATTTTTAATGGACAACATATTTGTCAAGTGTGGTGAACGTGTTTTTCAACAAACGGTCGGCATTCCAATGGGAACAAATTGTGCTCCTGTACTTTGAATAAATCAGTTACATGGTGCAGATGGAACCACCATAACGATCCACGAGTTCATGATGACGACCATAAAACGTCTGTAGTGATGACTTTAATCTTGTAGCATCATAACACCGTTCCAGACGCTTATTTGTTAGAATTCTAGCGCGATAAAAAAAAAACGTCTGCGTACATTCAGACATAACCTATGATATAAACACTCCATAGAATATCAACTCTCAATGAATAACACTTTATTGTCGTTTTGAACAGTTTTTTTTACTAGGACTTACCAAAA